>CM063739.1:8595944-9195944 GCA_032441825.1 Chaetogeoica ovagalla
CAAGCGCGTTGCTGAAATCGCGGTTAAAACCGTAATTTAATATACGGCGGCGGGTAATTAAATTTAATACGGTAACCTTTCGACGCGGAACGCAGTGCCACGAATTAATTCGAACGCCGTTTTGTGCGCAAAAAGCGTTTTTAGGCGAGTGTTAGTCCACTGCGCGGACGCCGGGCGGTGTGCGTGCGGGGGAAATCAAATCTAAACGGAAACCGCGCACGCGTTTTTACGCTCCAAACACAATGTAATAACAACGGCCTGGACGCGATTGAAGATCGAACTCGCGACAGCGTCGTATTTTTGATTTGGTTAATTTTCTTCTTTTTTTTTTTATCAACCCGTGGGTTGGTTTCCAACTCTCGTACCCCGTTCTTCACGGTCACTCGCTATTTCTTTTAACGCCCTATGGCTTCCAACTCCTGCGCCATTCTCGATTTGTCCAATAAATGTATTGCTGCGCGAGGTCGCCTCCAGGCGTGGTCGTTTTCATTCGATCACGCGCCCTCCACCGTTGTACCGTGTGCAGTTCTTCCGGATGTCCTACCGTTTCCCCCGTCTTCTTTTCCTATTAGAGTCTGTTGATAAACGTTGCTCGCCGATTATTTCCAATACATCTCGGTCACTTTTCCGTTTCGTCCAGCTTACTTTTTTGCACGCGTCTCTCCAGGACCGCGTCTCAAACGATTCTAATTGCTTTTCTTTCAATCCCGTCTATAGTACACGTTTCACAGCCGTATACAGCGCTATACACTCCGGACATACGTTTTAATTCGATCAATTTTTTCGTAAACTATTTTAATTATATATATATATATATATATATATATTATTTAATTTAATATCGTGCCGCGCGGCGCGACTTCGAACGACTGTGTTCGCCGTGCGGTTATTAAACCGCGTCCGTAAACTGAGAAATTCACCATTAGCAGCGCGCTAATAGCGATTTCACTCGTACCGACCAATTTACCATTTACACGTCGTTTAATAAGTCGTTTGGGGAAACGGACTGTTATTTGACCAAAAACGTCTCCATAGAGTTGTGTTTAACGTTGATGAAAAATGTCCTTCTTGTGTAAGGAACAAGGCGAAAGCGAATTTAGTGTTCTCGAGGAAAACGAATTTATTTGATTTATGGTCGAATCGTTAAATTTAAAATTAATGCATTTCGTCAAAAGCGGTGTATATGCGAATTACATTTTCATGACGAGAAACCGGGAATCCGAGCAAAGCGTCAGCTGCAAGCACACACCGTAAATACGATTTAAAATTATAACATATATATATATTTTTTTTTAGTAATTTTGTGTAACCCGGTTAATATGTTCCAATATTAGTTTTGTTTTTTTGCTGCTGCTGCTATACCAGAATGTTATGAGAAGAAGGTTTGCTATGGTTCACTCTGTTGTATTAGATCTCGTTATTGGACTCGTCTATTATGTTTAATCGTGGGGCTGGTAAACAGCGTTTGTTAACACCAATCCGGTTAGTTAAGTCGACCTGAACGGTTTTGCGCGTTTACCGCTATTACACAGGCGGAATCTTGATCTTGGATTATCTCCAATCGTCCGTTGGGCGCCGCAAGTATCGGAAAAGTGGACGGAAAGAAAGCAAAAAAAAAAAGTATATATATTTTTTTCTTTTAAAAACATTCGATTTAAACATTTCTGCTATTAGTCCGATCATTGCGTAAAATAACATTTATTCTCAATACGACACGCGGCGACAATGCGCGAGAGTTCCCGAAAATCCGATTTCTTTCGAGTTCGTTTTTTCGTTTCCGTTGTCTTTCCATAAACGTCTGTTTGGTCTCGAAAAGTCGATACTAAAAAGAAATTGAAAAGAACATACTCGATATTAACGGATCGAAGACAAGTCTCTCAAAACGGATGTCCGCGCGAGCGTATAAAACAAGCGCGCGCGGATATTTTTTATTTCGTTTTACCCACGGAAAACGAGTTTCCGCGCGCCGAAAAATATAATTTTTTTTTTTTCTCGTCTCTTTTAACCGTTCGTTCCGTTTTCCCCCCGTCCCGTTCTCGAATCCCGTTCGTTCGCCTTCTTATATCTCGTACATTTAGTTAATTTTTATACGTAAATACGCGAGAGACCGTGTCGTCAGCAGCGGGTCAATGGAGGAGACGTCCGTCATTGACTTTTTTCCTCGCGTACACGAGTGTGTTGTTGTAGTACGAGTAAGTACGCGCACGCGGTAACGCGCGTTATTTTATATACCGGTGTATACGAGTTCGATAAGTTTTCGGTGAACGCGGGACGGAAAATCGATTTGGCGCGTGGCGGCGGCGGCGGCGGCGTGTACGCGGGCGGCGCGGTCGTCGACGGTCGGGTGGGGCGGCGGTGTGGAAAACGAAAAGCAATGGGGTGAAACGACGCGACGGACGTGTGGCCGCCGCCGCCGTCGTTGTTTTCCCCGAGAAGAGCTGAAAACGTTTTTGAACGGTGAGCGGCGCGCACGCGCCATCATTGTTTCCGTTTTTATTTTCCACTTTTTACCGTTCGTTTTTCGCGGTTTGAAACGTTGAAAAAAAAACCCACGTCGATTTGATGATTCCTCTGTACCGTATCCGTCGAATTATCGCAAACGCGATTATCGAGTCGATAACAGACGTGATCGTAATACGGAGGATGTGAAACGCGGACGCGCAAACGGGGTGGGGGGGGGGCTAGCCGAATGGGACAAAATCCGGGGGAAAAAAAAAAAAAATAAATAAATAAATACCGGCGATCGGTATACGACAACGAATTGGAAATGCCGGCGCAGAGAAGAGTAGTGTGTCCGAGAACCGACGGGAGTTTCATCGGTTTTGTGGAAAACGCGGAGAACGGAAACGTTTCTTCGGGCACGTGATGCGAACGGAGGTCAGATTGCAGATGATGATGCGTCTAGACGCGGCGCGCCGTGTGGAAACCGACGGGGCGAAGAGATGGACGGATGGAATAGAGAGTGGGATTCGGAGAGATCAGTGATAACGAATTGGCGAAAGTGTGTACAATCGAAAAGTGCGCGTCGGTTGCCGGTAAAAACTCTCTCGAAGAGTCGGCGGGAGATGTCAAGAAGAAGAAAAGTCGAGGGACAATATCAACTGCGAAATTGTTTGATATACGAGTGTGCTGGAGTTTATTATAATAGTATTGTCTACGTACGCGCACAGTTCGGGCGGGGTCCGCCGATCACGCATTGTTCCGAACAATCTCTTGCGCGTACGCATCACCGAATTTTCATGAAACGGATCCGGTCCATTCGAACATACGCCTTAGCTGCGAGCGATGTAATCGTACCACTTTCATCAGGTTACGTCGGCCAATCGCGCGTTATGACACACGAGCTATATATGACTGTTGAAAATAATAGTGCGCCTCTCGAATACTTAATACCTATTAAGCGTGTGTGTGTACGCTGAAAATACGCTCTTAGAATTTTATTTTGAAAACGATATTTTGTATCCACAAAAAAAAAAAAAATACACCGATATATAACAACACGTTTGAGTGAGTGATATTTTATATCCGAAACTCGGGTAATAAAGGCGTAAAATAACTCGTCGTAAATGTAAAAAATGTATTCGATAAAAGTTTGGTTATTTATTATTATTATTATTATTTTTTTTTTACGAATTATTTCACATCGTAGTTATTGTATGCGTTTAATCTGATTAAAAATAATAAAATTATTTTTTCTTTAAGAGTTTCCCCGTCATTCATTAAAACTTGAGCGATGTCTCAGAAGTTACACGTGTTCGGCGGCGTTAATCGAAAATCGTCAATTGTAGCATTGAATAAACGCCTGCGCGTAAAAATGAAATCGTAAAGGATTCTAAATATAGTGTTTGTGCAATCTTTCAAATTGATCTTTATGTGTGTGTGTGTTGTGTACACAAAATGCGTCACGGGATCACGACGTTTTCTCGAACAACTCTTGAGCCGCTGGGAAAAGGCATCTGACGTACGTTTAATTGGTAACAATAAAAGTACACTGGGAATTTGTTATTTATTAAACTGTTTGTCGATGCTTCAATGATTGTACACTGGCAGCAATCGAAAACGGTAATAGCAATTTGTGAGGAATTCACGTAGCTTCGTTTTAGAGTGCAAAAAAAAAAAAAAAATAATAAATAAATAAAAAATTGTGGATACAAAATTGCGTACGACGCTTTCACTCGGAGCGGTGGTGATGTGTGTGTGGTTCGAGTGAAACCGATGCGTCGCCGCCATGTCTTCCCTCGCTATTCGTCTGTCGATATTCTTTTTGCGGTCGAGCGACGGAATCTGGAGACAGACAGTGGGGAGAAATAAGTATACCGGGGGGGGGGGGAGGAAAAAAAAGAATTCTATTTAATATATGATAGCAGTGCGTATACACTAAAAATAGAAAGACACACGGTCCACACATTTTTAGATTGAGAAAAAAAAAACGGTTCAAAGACACAAAACCGATATACGGATAGTTATTATCACTTGTATTGTGATATAACCGAGTTCCCGAATGACGCCGCATTGAGCAAAAAGTATTTGTTTGCAAAACATTCGTGTTGATGAATACAATATACATATAATAATAATAAATAGAACAGAAAACGAAATCCGTCGAAACGTTTTCGAAAACGAACACGCGCGGTTCACAAGAAATACGCGTTTTTTAATCCGGAATGCGGTGTAAAAACACACATACACATCTGATTATCCGATTGTAACTAGCGTGTGTGAGTGTAATATAATATATTACTATAAAATAGGCAATAAGGTGTATATCATCCGAAGTGTATGTTTGAAAATTAATTACTTCGTCTGCTACGGAATTCAAAAACCATTTCCCGAGTACTTATATTTACACGAGTTTGTAATATACGGAGTTAAAACGACGGGTCGCTTCGAAATGTTTGATTGTTCATGATTGAAATTTCGATTTCGGGCGCATTAAGGGGATGAATGAATGAATTCGGAAAACTATAAAAAATCATTTTGTTTTTACATTATAGCGTAGTCCGCGGTGAGAATATTTGAATTTTTCCACCTTCTTTAGTCCGAGGCTATCTTACGTTATAAAAATATTTCGAAATATCAAAAAAAATTCGAATAATTTGTTGTTTTTATTTTTTTTTTTTTTGACTGCACAGTTCATTTTTGTGTATAATATCATCAATTATAACGGATTTTTCGCGCTTTTCTGTAGTAGAAAAAAGAAAAACAACAACACTACGATTAGGAAAACATAGAAATGGGAACATCACTGCTTTGTAGAAAGGTACGCGTCGAATACAGTTTTCCGTTCTTTTTATTATTATTATTATTATTATTATTTGTTATTTGATCGCTGAATTATTCAATATAATAAGAATAGTGGGAGAAGAAGCGTTGTACTACTTTTACCACGCGAAACAAGTTCATTACGTAATAATCACAGAAACATAGTTTTGACACCTGAAACAACGTTTTTTTTTACTATTACTGCGCTTTGACGGAAGAATAACATTTTTCTCTTCTGATAACAGTATTCAAAATATTATGAAATATACGTTGGTTTTTTTTTTTCATAACGCGAATTTCGAGTTATACGTTGAAAACCTTTATAATCTTACCGAGGACGGGCGCAGTACAGTATAATGTACTAAACGTGTGTTTTTTAGATTCCGTACTGCGAATACACAAGACTTCGTGGCGCGTCACTTCAGCTGCACAACGATTCGAATTATTAATAAAATGATAATATTATCGACCCGCGAGGAATTTTACGTTTATACGTCAAATAATAATCGTTGTATACTGCCATTTTTACTGGAAGTTTTCTCAAATCCTTTTTACATAAATGCGTGTACGCGTAGAGATATACGAGTACTCGTTTGCCGACGACGAAAAGTATATAATGAGTGCACGACGTAATTCGTTTGAATAATTTTGTTGTCGTCGTAGTCGTTTTAATGCGCGTACCACTAATTTGTATTTTGTATTTATATCGTATAAATATATGGAATAACTTCAGGCGCGTGTACGTAATAATAATAATAATAATAACAACAACAACGTATTTCTGCATAATTCGTTTAACGTCGTTTAGAACTCTGTTTTTGTGTCAGTAAACGTTTTTTTTTTTTCTTTTCGAATTTAATCTCAAGCAATTACGCGTATAATACGTTTCTTTTTTTCCTTTTTTTTTTTTTTTTTGTAGAAAAAATTTTAATAATATTATACACTCCAAGTGAAATTTAATGAATTCAATGATATACACGCGGATCGGCGGAGAAAAATAGAGAACACAGTGTCGTATACACGCGCGTTAAATATGATGATGGATCGATCGCGCGTATTGTGCGTACAGTATAGCGTAATTTTTAAACAAATTTTTTAAAACGTATTGAATTGAAAAAACCTCGATTTATTATAATACGTACGAGGATTTTCTTGTACATTTTCTCTCTCCTCTCCGACTATTGGAATCGTCGTGGTTTCGTTAAAAATTCAATTGACACACGGGACGAGTTTAAATTGTTTTTTTTTTTTTATTATTACCTTTATAGATTAAAACGACGATGACGTTTATTATAATACGTGACAATATCGTGTATATTATTCTACCAAAACAAGAGCGTATTTGTGATTTTTTTATTTTTATTTTTTTTTTATACACACATTTCATCACACATATTGCGTTTAAAATTACATCGAAGTCTTCGTTCGTTCATTTTTATGAAATGTTTATATATAAAAAAAAAAAAAAAACGGTTATTGGTAGATTGATATTATAATATAATTATTATACAAATATAAAATACAAAAAAATATCGAAAAGATAATAAATATTTAGGTTTATCACGTATTACCTAACTTGCACTTCTAATCCACTTTTTACGTAAATATCTCCGTTTCCTTAGTTCCCACACGTTTAGCTCAGCCGAGGCGTTAACACGTGTCGACGAACAACCGACTTCACTGACAATTCAAAACTTATTTCATCGTTAATTGACATTGTTGGGCCCCGTTCCGACGATGTACTTCTTCTTCTCAGCGTTCTTTCTGATTCGTTTTTACTCGGCTCCGAATGGTCGTAGCGTGATGTTAAATATCCCGTAAGTAACTTTCCTCGAGAATCGGGCCGTCAAATGCAAAAAGAATTTTTCAAATCCGACCCGTAGTTTCTAGAGATCAAACGAAACCAAAACTCTTCGGCTTTATTATATTTAATACGGATGGACTGTTGGGCTGATGGATTGAATTTACCGGACGTGTTTATCGGCGAGTAAAAGAAAAACAAAAAAAAAAGGCGCATAAATTACAATTTTTATTTACCAATACGAAACGTATAGTATAGAAATAGGCGTAATTAAAACACGAATTTTTCCACCACTAGTTTTCTTAAATTATATAATAATTGTCGCGAACGCGTTGTAATAATTTCGTCGTCACTGCGTTCCATATAACAATAAACATACTACATAATAATAATAATAATAATAATAATAATAATAATATTATTATTATTATTATTATTATTATTATTATTATTATTATTATTATGTTTTTGCACACATTGTGTTTTTATACAATAATCTCGGTGTCGTTAAACAGTAATATTATGTCGATTTAATCGCGCGACGTATTGTTGTTATATGTTATGACGGCAGGGGTTAGTTTTAGAACAAACTGTCTGGTCCCAGTATGAAATATCCCTTGTACGAGTGAAAAATACTACTTAAATTGTTTCTCTATAATATAATATATCAGATCTGTACACACACACACACCCTTGTATAATATACACAACAACAATAATCCGTTTGGAAGTTTCTCGTTTTATCATTGCGTCCTTCTCCTCCCTTCAGAAAAAAAAAGAAGTTTTTACGATTGTGGCGAACGTCGAAAATGCTAAAAATCAGTATCGTCGTAACGCGTCTATTATTATTATTATTATTATTATTATTATTATTATTATTATTATTATTATTATCGTGTCACACGCATACGGTTTTTGTCGTATTAGCACGTAATGGTTATTAAAAGGCCGCGACTAATATAATCATTAAATATTATTTAAAGACACGCCACTATACGTACGCGTTTTATAACTAATAATTAAATTTATATAAGTGGTAAACAATTTTTCGAAATATTTTTGCGTTTTTTCGGTTTGTTTTTTGCTCGGTGTTCCAGTTTTGTTCCTAATGAATAATGATGGTGTAGGAGATGATTACATTTTGCTTTAGAAAGTCTCGCCTGATGTTTCTGATTATTTTTCAACACTGAAAACGATAGTTCATTTTTCACAATACAATTCAAATATTTTTTAATAAATTACGTCTATGGTTTTATATAAATTGATTTGTGGTTTTTTTTCGCTCGACTCTACTTTTCGTAGGCACACTGGTTAATACTGTTCTTATGCGGTGACGAAACGGGAAAACGATCCAGATAAATTGATTTATTCGTCTCGCCAAACTTTTACCCATTTAAAACCCGTTGCGATCTCTTTCTTTTTTTTTTTAGTAATTTCATAGTTACAATATGGACGTTTCACGTTACATCGTATTATTACGTTTGTCTCGATAGCGATTGTGACAATATTAATCGAATACACGTATAATGATGCTCCGTCTGAAAATATTAAATTAAAAAAGTTTACACAAATTATACTTTGGCGTATAAACGATAAAACGATCTATATATATTTTAATATAATTATTATCATTATTACGTAAGATTATAATTTATGTAAGCGTAGAAAATTATTTCACAATTTTTCTTCGCCATACAAAAAAAAAAAAAATAAATAAATTACATAATCTAATAATTAAAATATTTGTTAAAAAAAAAAAAAAAAGAATACGTTTATATCGAAAAATAATTGTTGATTATTCAAATATATAATATACATACGATCGTTATTCCACTTAAATCAAAACTTAACGTCTCGTTAAAAATTTATATTATAATCGATACGCAATAAATTATATATATGTACATACATTAAAAAAAACCTTTAATTGTCTGTATTGATAATATGTTTATATAATCAACGTGTATATATATATATATATATATATATATAGAATATTAATATAGATAATTTTTATTATTATTATTTTTTTCATATTTAAAATGAAAATATTTCTATTAACTATAGGAGATATCTGTATAATCAACTAGAGCACTATATTTTGAATACACTCGTCAGCGACGAAAAAGGATATTTAAAATATAATATTCTTTTCTACCGTATTTAGGTCTTTGGATTTCTTTTAACGTTTATTACGATCGTTTTTTTTCTGCTTTTTTATGTATTTTATATTTTATTTTTAGTTTAGAATATATTGAGCGTTCTTACGTTATGGACGTGGGAGACGACAAAATTTCGAATACGTTTGTTCTTCTTTTTCTATTGAAATCGATCTCTTTTTTTCTCTCATTTTCTATCGAATATAGGTCATCTCTACATATAATTTCAGTGTTTGGGAACGTGCTGCGTAATGATATTCTCATTTCTCGAGCGAAAAGAAATAAATACATTTCTATTCATTATTTCTCGCTTTAAAAGTTTAATGCGTTCACACGTTTGTCTGGAAACGACGGAATACGTCTGCACAGTATCGCGTTAAAATAAAATTCACACGATTCTCGTCAAATAATTTGACGGTTCGTATTTTTTATTTTTGCCGCATCACAAACAATCTAAAACGTGTGATATTTGAAATGATATTTAATTTAAAATCGGATTTAAATCCCACTTCAGTGCGTTTGCATTTTGAATTGGCCATAACGAATACGATAAAACTAAAAAATAGAAATATGTTTCTGCACGTTTTTTTTTTGTCTTTCGACAAAAAAATTTTCTAGGAATAAAAAAAAAAAATCACTTTGTTAAACAATAATAATCGATCGGCATTATAATACGGCGATGAGAAATGTAAACGTTTGGAGAAGAAATTATTGTTTTTCCTTTTTCGTTATTGGGTTATTGAAAAAGAATGCTTTTTTTTTTTATACGCAACGATCGGAAATAATTATAATTATACGCACTAAAAGGTAACGCACTAAACGTTTCATCAGATGGCAGTCCGTCGGACCTGTTGCAGTCGCGGATGTCTGAATACTATAGTTGGAAATTAGTGATTACGATTGCAGGAAACGACGAATCCGAGTCGGAAAATATAGAAAGACTGGTGTACACGATTATTTCTCGAATTCGTACGCACGTTTAATAATCGTTCGTAACATTTCATTTTTCGCTCGCATACAATTTCTCGATTGAAATCGGTTTTGAGTTCAACAGTTGATCCTCCACGTCCTCGTCATTGGGTCGGCGATGTGTCGCGGAAGGCTTTGGAAATTCTTATGGCTCTATCCGTACGAACTTCTTGCTACGGAGATTTTCAATTCGTCTCTAAATTTTTTTTTAGATCGGATTGTTTATTTTTTTCTGAACTTAGCCGCACAATTGTACTAATCGGCCACCGCACCGCGGCGACTGTTCTCCTACAGTCTCCTGCCCGTCATAGAATATATATTATTAGAGATCAGAGGTTCCCAAACTTTTTACGGGCGCGCGATCCACCTGTGACGATTTTCGAATTTGGACGACCCATCAAATTTTTTTTTCGTCTTTTTTTTTTGCGCGTGTAATACGATAATTTATATACAATATTTTACGTGTAGTAATAACGTTGTATAAAGTGTGATTTACTGTTGGCAAACGAACGTAGAAAAAAAAAAAAATGACACGGAAAATCCAATTTCACAAGATTAAGACGAATGAGAGAGAAGCAGCAGAATTTTACGTCTTCGGCGTTAGGCACTTCTCCGAATGGAAAGCCAAAAAAAAAAAAAACTACGTGAAATAATTACCGTATTAGGAATTCGTTATCGTCCGGAATTGTGTTCAGAGTCGAACGCGAGAATATGATGCATATTATTATTCGTTGTTTTCAGCTAAAAATGCTGAAAATTTCGGGATTTTTACGGTCTGTGAACCCCTGTGTGGGATTTTTGTCGTTTGACGAACTCTCGGATGCGTCAGAGTGTCATCACTTCGAAGTCGCTCGACGTCAGACGTTCGCCAACACAACGCAGCCGTTTTTTCGATAAATCGTTTTTTTACGCGCGTGCTGGAAAAAGAAAAGTTTTCGGCCGATTTTTTATATTTGTTTTTCCACGCGCATTCTCACACCGAAACATTGTTTTAACGTTTTCGCGCGATTTTTTTTTTACTGTTTTTTTTTTTTTTGCAGGCGGTCTCGCAACAACAGCCCGCCGTCTCGTCGTTGTCGGTGTCCGCGGTGCCGTCGTCGTCGTCGTCGTCGCTGCAACAACCGGCGGCCCCGCGCCCGTCGTACGCGCCACTGACCGCGTTGTCCAGCATGCAACCTCCCGGCGCGTCCGGCCCGGCCGCCGACCATCACCTCCACCATCACCATCAACATCCGATGCCGTTGCCGCCGTCCACGCATCACCGGCGCCATCACCACCACCACCATCATCACCACGGCGGCGCACCGTACAGCAGCGCGTTCTCCGCGCCGCCGCAGCCGTCGTCGTTGACGCAAACGACCGACGGCGGCGCCTCGTCTTCCGACGCTTCCGACAACAACAACAACGGCGGCGGCGGCGGCACGGCCGCAGGCGGCATACACCACGAACGTCAACCCGCGCAGTTACAGCCTCCACAGTCGGCGGCGCCTTACGCCCACGGTAAGTCGTTTTCCGCTTTTAAATCTCTTCCACGCGCACCGTATACTTATCCGATATAATATTATGACTCACACGCGATCTGAATTTTAAAAGTAAAAGTAAAAAAAAAATTGCGTCGTACATCGTGCCCCGGTACAGTTCAATTCACGAGGCCGTTTTGAGAAAAATGTGGGTTTGACGACGAGACCACATTGGAATCCGGTCATAATGCCCTCGTCCTGCAAGCCGATCCCGACCGACCGTCTGATCGATTCGCGGGTCCAATCCGTATTCGGCCACCACGCAAACGTCCGAGTGCCGAAAACAAACAAAAAATTACTTTTATTGATTCTGCGACTCTCGTGCCGCGTCCATATTTGTCGTCGCCTTCGTGTCGTTCGCAAAACACTCTTCTCGTCACCGTGTCTGTGACGTACGCTTTTTTGAACACCTCGCACGCTTCGTCCGGCGGACAGCTCGCGAATTTCCAAAGTTACTCAGACATCTAGAAAAAGTGTTATACTGTGCAGATGAGTTGAAACTGTTGAGAAAAAACCCGTTGAGAGCGTGTGTTCCTCTACTACGTTTCGCTCCTGTTTTCCTGAAAATTTCTCGCGATTATTCCCCCCTCGTCTGTGTGTATCGCGCACGGGTCGTTGTGTCATCGTCCTTGGCAGACCGACGCCAATATTCGTCATTAGCTTTTATTCGATTGAGACGACTCTCTCCTTCGTTAATCTCCGGAATTACGATCTAGTAGGGCGCGCTATAACAAAAAAACTCGATACTCATCTCCCGTTTTCCTTGTCCGCCCGGTCCTCTACAAATTATTCTTTTCACTATCCTTCATCAATGACCTAACGGCGTCTTTTCGCTTGACGGATTGTAAACGCTATGACTTTATAACGTCTGTTTTGTGATTTTCGCGCACACGCGCCTGTTTTGTGCGTATAAAATAAAATACAATATCGATTTTGTCGAGTGTGTATACACACTCGAATAGTGTTGAGAAGCAGAATTTAAACAGTGTTCACACCGGAAGAATTTTTTCTTCTAATCATGACCTTCGAAACGCCGACAAGCGTTCACACACGACGCGACGTTTTTCTTTTCCCCGTAAAATAATAAATAAAGCGCGACAAAACTGTTACGAATTATAATAATACGGTACAGTAGTTAATAATTAATAACATTATTATTTCATAACGAACCGAGCACTGTACAAAAAAAATGTTTCACGCGGACTACCGCGGAATATTCTTAAAAGTCACAAAGTTCACGAATAATAGAAAAAAAAAAATGAAGAAAATCTATCTAATCCAAAAGACAGGACGAGGTTCAAAATACATAAATAGTGAGTATGGAAAACGTGAAAAGCGAATCGAAAATTATTATCCACATTGGGGACCACGTACAAAAAGGGCTAAGAAATAAACAGTTTACAGCCGCTTTCAAAAGTCGTACGAAAGAATTGCGCTGTGCCCGTAAATCATTATTATTATTATTATTATTATTATTGTTATTATTATTATTGTATTTGATAAAATTGTTACATAATATGGTACAAATATAGGTGGAATGTAAAATATTGGAAATTCTAACTATATATACATATATGTATATAATATACGGAATACTGTATAATTTTCGATATTCTCTATTTACTATAATTTGTATATATACTGGAATAATAATTTATTTATTACTAAAACAGCCCCGAGGCGTTTATAATGAACATATAACAAACTGTTAAAAAACAGGCGATAAGCTATAAAATAATTACGACCGCGCGTCTCTCGTCGGACGGCGCGGATGCTGCCGATACTTTGTACGTCTCAAATTCTCCTACGTCGTGTGTAGATAAGACAATTTTTTTTTTTTAGAATTGAAGAATATCTTAATTTTTTTCTACGTAAGTACACAGGTGACGAAGTGTCGAACCGGGTTACGATACGATACGACTACTGTAACACGCTGGAAATCGAATTGAATTCGAAAAGTCTTACATATAATACTATATTCGTTTAGGCAAGTTTAAAAAATTATATGGTGGGAGAGAGAGAGAGCGATCGCTCTTGATTTTGTACTTATACGTGTAAAATATTTTAAAAAATTGCTGGACGATTTTAGAGTACGCGCACGGATGAATCGTTACGTACAAAAAAAAAAAAAAAAAAAATTGTCCACGTTGTAAACGTATCGGAAATTGTGTGATTCATTTTTTTACGCGGTCGTCGCGAAACAAAAATCTTATTATCGAGGCGAACTGCAGATGATGATGATGATGATGATAACTCTTCGAAATCGTACACCGGAAAATCATGTCAGCAGGAGAACAACGGTTTTTATTTTTAATAGAAAAAAAAATATCTTTTTTCATCTCGTGAAAAACGTCAATCGCAATATTGAGTTTTTTAGTCGCCGTCGGGAGAAACAACCGGCGAGCGAGTTAAAAATTCATCGGAATAATGGGCGCGTGTATATTGCGAATGACATGTTTATAGTAAAAAAAAAAAAGAATAGAGACGTTTTAACGAAACGTTTGAAGGCGAAAAACCGGGTTCGCGTGTTGGGCACGTAAAAACTCTGTGCAGAAACGACGTTGCTGATTTTTCATTGTCGACATCCGAACGGATTAATAATTCTATTCGAACCGCGGTATTATAAAATGACATATTATGCAAATACCGTCAGTCAGTCAGTTAACCTTCGCCTATACGACGACGCAAATATGATCTCAAACATTCCGAATAATAACTCTCTATCCGTCTCTCTCTCGCGTATAAATATATATTATACGTAATATTATTAGACACTTATTCTGATACCAACGCGGAAATATGTTGTGTGCACCTACACCGAAAAGCGCTCGATCCGCAATATATGCGGTATGACGATAACTCGATACAATACATTATTATTATTATTATTATTATTATTATTATTATTGTTATACGAAGAGAGTTGTCTTCGTCTGGGATAATATCGTACGGTTGGAAAAATATCTCCGTATACGTGTATAGTATGTTTTTTTTTATTTTCTTTTTAATTCGCGAAATCTTACAAGAAAAAAACTGCTGCGTATAGCGTATTATTATTATATAGCCGTACTACACGCTTTCAATAAATTGTAATTCTCGCGTATTACATTCGATTTTTTGTTTTTTTTTTTTTTGTGTGCGTTTTGTCAATCAATATCGCGCAGGAAATGAACAAATCGTAATAATTATTGTGTGTAATGCATGTAGGCCTCGTGTGTTAGACTAAACGGCTTTGCTTGTGTAGGAACCGTACGTATATCCGCGTAGGTATGTCATTTTACACGAGTATTTATCGTGTATTTTTTTTTATGTTATTGGTCAAGATTTTGCCGCCCATGCGACGAAGCAACGAACGATTTACGTTCAATTATGTACAAAAAAAAAAAAAAAAAAAAACATATCAATCGTCGAATTGTTGTATTCGATTTATTTTTACACGGTAATACCAAAGACGAAACGCGTTCTGTTATAATTTTTTTGCGCTCTCCATTCAAAATTGTAAACACTATTTCATTTTGAATTTGTATATTATCAGAGACTTTCGATGATTGACACGTCTTTCATATGTTTAGAACTGCCGAAATGCTCTTTGCTTTTTTTTTCTTTTGTAAGAAACACTACACTGGTGGCCTTAGTTGGTTTCTTTTATAATTGTGCGGAGTGAGAAAAACCGACGAACGCAAGTTTGAGAACGACAAATTACACGAGGACCGCGTCCATACGCAACGAAATTTCTACGAAAATACACGTGTAAAAAAGTAATCTCTTTTCGTGTATTGTTGTCTGATTTCAGCACGTTATAAAATTGAATATATTTTATATATATTTTCATAAAAACATCACAATCACTTGGAACGATCGCCAATTGTAAAGCATGGTTTCGGCATCTTGTATATACAAATTATTATTATTATTATTATTATTATTATTATTTATACAAATTATTATTATTATTATTATTATTTAATTCATAACACTTTGAAGCGATCGCAAAATTATTGACGCTTAGCGCGTACTGTTTATTCGTCTTAACCGGACATAGTATCAAAATACGTAATTGCGTACGTAGGATTTTCGACCAACGTCAATTCATCGCATCATCGTCGCGGTTTTTATTAATCCCTGTAATAATAATTTCATTACGCACGTAAATATTATAATTGTATCGTATGATTATTATTATGTTTTCCATTTATTCATAAATTTCTCCACGTGTTTTATTTTTTCCGTTATTCATTTTAACGTTGTTCATTTGTCCCATTTTCGTTTAACACCGCGCGACGACGATTGGTTCTTTGGTCAAAACCGATAATAAATAAACACAAATTTATTTTTTCGCACGTCGACCCCTTTTGATTTCGATCAATTTAAATTGCTAGGAGATTTTTTTTTTTTTAATCCATCGGTAATCCGAACAAATCGGTAATCCGAATGATCTCTTTCGTCCCCGATCTCGTTCGGATTAACGACATCCTACTATGTACGTCGTCCGAACGTTTTAGTCGCGTATTACGTAAACTGTGCGCGAAATAATTAACAATACACACGGTCGCGTATTTTCGTTAACGCATTTATACGTTTTAATATATATATGTTTTTTAAAATTATTATCGCGATCGTGTAAAACACGCGAGTGGAGAATGACGACATTTTTTTTTTTTTTAAATAAAAAAAAAAAAACGTTCGTCGAAAAGCTGCAAGACGGAATTGGATTACTGACTGTCGGGTAGCCGTCTCGGACGTTTACGAGTCGGTTCAGGACACTATCGGTTATCGTATGTTTTACGCTCTGCGCGCAAAAACACGCGTTTAAAAAAAACAAAATAAATAAATAAAACTTCTCGTTTTCCTCTCTCCCCCATTTCTTCTCGCCCGCAAATTCGCCGCGGGCGTCTAACCCGAAAATTGAATCGTCCCCGGAATAAGTTTATTATAATATCGCCGACGACGTAAATTTCCTATTAACTTCGCCGTGTGCACACGCGCGTTTTATAACGCGTACTACGCCGCGGGACTGTCGTTTTCGATTAAGACGCCTCGCGGACAGAGGCTCGAGCCCGATTCTATCGTCATCATCGTCGTCGTCGTCAAATTGAGAGGAGGAGACGAGGGCTTTTTTTAATTTTTTTAATAAATCTAAAATAATGTAGCGAGCCACCCGGCCGGTGTCGCGTAATATTGTTTAATCACTTGGATAGAGGTTTTAGAGTTTCGTTCTAACGCCATTGAAAATCGAATGCCATTGGCGTTCGCGATAAAACGATTGTGAACGGAGCTTTATATTGTTCGTTATTAATAATATATAACGTGTATTGTTTACAGACGTTTATAATTCACGCTTATTCTCGTCATGTTTCAATGGGATTTCTTACAGCGAACCTTACGGGCGGCTATAAAAACACGTCGTTTCACTTCGATATTGTCATTTTGCGTCAAAAAAAAATAATCGACACTTCGTTGGAGAACACGAAATGGTAGAGAGAGAAAAAGCGGCGACGAGCCGCGAGATGTCGCGATTCGTCGTTTAAGTGTACGTATAATTACGTCTTTAGAGTTTTTCCATTACGCTATAGATTCGATAGCAGTGCGATAAATCATTTCAAAAATCAAAAAGTTTCTTACACGCTGATACCGTTAGTTTTGCGCAAACGTAATTTTCCACGAAATACATTTTACGACGAAAAATTGTAAACCGTGACGTACGATTTTCAAGATTTTTCAGTATATATAGTGACGGACGTCTGACTTACATCGTATTAGATTTTCAAGCCTTAAATGAATTTTTTTTTTTTACGAATTAAATACCTCGGAACCTATAATTGTTGTAAATAGGCCAAAATTAAAAGAAAATGTTTTTCCCTAAAATATAGTATAAATAGTTATATTATAGGTATTTGGTGAATATTTCAAGTTTTTATAACCGTATTGATTTAAAAAAAATGTATGAAGACATAACGCGATAATCGATTTGGACGAAATCGCGTTTTCATAACACGTAATTTTTCGATAGTTTTTTCTTTTTTTTTCTAGTCGTTTTTGAGAAAGTCGAAAAAATGATCCGTTTAAAGTAGCAACTAGATTCAAGGCGTATGATTGTAAAGGCTCCATCTGATAGAATTTTCGGGTACAGACATAAAAAAAAAAACACACGCACACACAAGCATACATTAGTGAAACCAATATACGTTCATCGTATCGCTCAGAATCTAAAAAAAAAAAAACCAGTGTATAACGACGAATGAATTATTATAACGTTTTGATATATAATTATATGACATATTTTCCGTTATTGAAGTTTTCGGCGGAAAAAAATAATAAATAAAAATCCGATTAACAACGGAACAGTAATAGCGTATGGATATAACGTTCTATTTCCGCGCGCTCGTTAAAATTCATTACGGAATAAATATATTGACGTTAACGAGGGGGCGAGTGAAAATGCGAAGAGGCGACTATCACGGGGACGGGGAGGGGAAGTTTTAAAATCTTCATTGGCGTTTTTGCTGGTTTATATATATATGAATATGAATGTAAAGGGGAAGAGATAGAGAGAGTGAGCGACGGAGTGGATGGTTTGCCAGTTCGCGGTTCATTTATTCGTTTTTGAATTGATGCGAGCGACACGTCGAAACGAAATCACGCCGGGCCCGCTCTCCCGTTGTCGGTTTATTTATTTTTATAATAAACCCCGGGGAGGTAAAAAATAAGAAAAAAGACGGCAAATCCTTGTCGATTAATGAGAATATCCGTTCTCGTCGCACCGCGATGAACACGCGACGGGCTCCGGTTAAATCATTATTATTATTATTATTATTATTATTATTATTATTATTATTATTATTATTATTATTATTATTATTATTATTATTATTATTATTATTATTATAATTATTATTATTATTATTATTATTATTATTATTATTATTATTATTATTATTATTATTATTATTATTATTATTATTATTATTATTATTATTATTATTATTATTATTATTATTATTATTATTATTATTATTATTATTATTATTATTATTATTATTATTATTATTATTATTATTATTATTATTATTATTATTATTATTATTATTATTATTATTATTATTATTATTATTATTATTATTATTATTATTATTATTATTATTATTATTATTATTATTATTATTATTATTATTATTATTATTATTATTATTATTATTATTATCCGCCGTTGCGCTCGAACTGAATTCAACACGAAACTTTCAAAACAATATTTCGGATTCCACGCCGCGTTATGTAAACCGCAAATGCGGTTTCGTATCGAGTCACAAGCGCATCGCTACTTCACAAAACACGTCCTTTAGTACCTTACTCTCGCCCGCTGTTGAATTTGTGAAACGAGTTAAGTCGACTTAAACCCTCGTCTCGTCGTTTACAACGCGTGTACGCGCTTAAAAACGATTATAAATTATACGTTTCGTGTATATAATAATAATAATAATAATATTAATTTCGTGGTGGATTTTTTTTTCTTACGGAACTATAAGCGATATTTGTTTAATATTATTATTATTTCAACAGTTTCGGTCAATGAATACGAGACGATTTTTATGTTTTTATTCGTTTTCGATTTTTTATTCGTAAGAAACAAAAAACAATTGTCAGATTGGTCGCTCGTTATGTATACTACTACTACTGCTGCTGCTGTCGCTAGTCACGATAATTGTAACTTTTTTAAAGTACTTTTCAACTACTGCAAAAGGGATACCGGTGCGGTGAGAGTTTTACGACGAGGTTTTTTTGTTTCTTAGTTAAAACAAATTCAACTGGTAAAGTATAATACGGACCGGTGTAATGTTTTGAATTTTCGATGACATTAAAATTAATAAACGTTACTCTGCAATCCACCAGGAGTCGCGACACGTGTTCTTTAAATTTATTTTAATAACGCGAGTGAAAAATGTGTGTAAAAAAAAAAAAAACAAAAATCAAAACGTGTTTCTGGATCGTTTTTTGAAAAACTGCAGACTGACTTTGCGATAAAATGTAAGATACATTTTCGCGTAAAAAATACAAATATTAATAGTAAAAATAAGAAAAAATATATATTAAAATACGTAAAAAAAAATTTAAAAATACGCAGATTTTTTTTCTAAAACTGGGGCAAGATATGCGTTTTAAATTTTCGTTATTATTATTATTTTTTTCTTCATCAGACTCGTATTCTCTGTACAACAAAACGGGTTTCTCGTTTGTTCCGCTATATTCGTTTATTGTCCCGTCTCGTCCGAGTAACGTTGTGAGTTTGACATATACGCGCTATAATATAGTAAATCGTATCGCATTTTATTTAATAACACTGATCTCCGGTCGCATCGCTGCAGCAAGCGTGTCTATAATTATTAGATTTTATAGTAAAAAGCGATTTCGCGGTATTTCGCATTGAAACGCGAAACGAACGCGGGAAACGTTTCCCCGTGGGCAATTCTAACAGGAACGAAGACGTTGAGATACGAAACGATTCGTTCCTTCCCCCATCCCCGAATTTCAATTGTGTTCGACCGGTGACGGTGAGGGGAAAGGGAGAGGAATTTTCGCAGAGCACAAGACCGTTTCGATAAAAATTGCTCGTAGATTTTGGTTTTTTCTCTTCATTTTCGAAAAAAAAAATCGATAGATTTTAATCGATTTGTGTACGATATTATAACGCGCCGGCACACTGGCCGACTAACGTGTCCGCGCCCCCGTACACCGGTAAGTGTTATGATAAATCGGCGTACGGCGGTGAAACTGTGCAGAACGTGTCACGAGACGATCGAATTCGCCGCAGCGGGGCCCCGCGGTCGTCGTAACAGTTGTTTATACGCGATTTTTCTTTTTTAACCCGGTTTCTTTTAATCAATTTATTTTTTCTAAGTTCATTATTCGTCGCGGATGACCGACGGGTGTTGGTGAACGCGTATAATATATATATATAAAATACTCATTTAATTAATAGGCGTAAAATTGAAAACGTCAGATTTGTTGCGGACGCAAAAAGTCAGTGCGATTGCTGTTGTCTCGTTTTTTTAGACACAAAAATACCACAAGAGGATTTATCGTTTTCACCGGTACGAAACTCGTTTATAACGCCACTGTACGATAACGCGAAAGAATCGTCGTGTCTCACGTCGGAAAAACGATATTTTCGACGAGAAATATCGATCGCTGCAGGCGACCAGAACTGTTTTTTCGTCGACACGCCGTTGACGATACCGCGTATACGCGGACGACATCCTCCGCGTTTATTGTGATTCTGTCGGGAGTAAAACCCGCGTCGAAATTTTCCAGCTAATCGGAAGACTATACTTCTTCACACCGTAGTGTATTCGTCGAGATTATATTGTAATTTCTAAGTAAAAAAATCATTTTGTACGTGGTGACGTTCATCGCCACGATTAGTGCATTCAATGAACGCTATCCCGTCAGGCGATTTCAGCCGTTCCTACGGTTGTTTCGTGTACGTTTTTGGCCGTCGCCACGTGCCCCGAAAATTCCCGCGTGATTTGGCTATGAATGATGTATTTAGATGATCGCGGTTCGGGGATGGGGGGGGGGGGGAAAGAACGGTTTTTCTTTTTTTCGCTTATTTATTTCCGAAATTGTTTTTTTCGACGCCGAACGATCTCGTAGAACTGTACGCGAGTTTCGGTGGACCAGATCTCGGGCAGACGTTTTTTTTTTTTTTTTTTAAGACGAACGTGTTAAAACGTACGCCGCAATCCTTTAGGCAAACAGCTCGCGGGGCAGTGTATAAGTACGAGTAAATTATTTCCGATTTCAGAGCGTTTTTGCGCCGGGCACTCGGCTTTTGCAATTTGTATTTAAACGCCTCTGGTGACTCCGGTGGATTTTTTTTTTTTTTTGTTACGTTAACGACATGGACGTTTTTATACAGTAAACGATTTTTACCGACGAATAGAAAATTCCGTGTTGTCGTAATGTTTTTGCACGTTTTTATCGGCCATCACGCGCGATTATCCACCGATCGTGTATAATAATAACCGTTATTCATACTTACGATAACGTATTATTCGCGAAAATAACGCGACTTATCGATCACGGGCCATGGCGGATGATTTTATTTTTTTACATTATATCCCCGAGCGCGCGCGTGTGTGTATACATACAGTCTCCTTGTCGTCGTCCTGGCAACCGTTTGATTTGCGGAAACACATTTTTAATATCGTATAGATACTACATCTTCGCTTTTATAAGTATACACAGGTTAAGAAGAAAAAGAATAAAACGAGAATTACCTCTTAGGAATTTCAGTTGATTACCAGCTGCTATTTTTTTTTTACACGTCTGTGCAGCATTTCAAACGAATCGTAATATATTTATCTACAGTCATTATTACAAAAAATAATTTATGTACAGAACGGTTCGTAATTATGTTTTTTTTTTATTTATTTATAAGACATTGTGAAATTTTATATTGAAAATTCTCCTACGTTTCCGTCGAAATTGTTCCTTTTTAATTATTTACACAATGTGTAGTAATTTTTATGGAATATCCGACAATAGTATTCAAAACGTTTTAAATCAATATTTTACACGTACGAGATATATTCGAACGGATTTAACGTACGTATTCGTTTAAAAAACACACACACACGCACAGGACGGATGGTCAGTTTTCAAAAAAATACATTCGTCTCGTATAAAATAATTATTTATTAATATTTCGTTTGCAAAGGATATTGCCAGTTGTTTTTTACACGAGTGGAAAAAAAAAAAAACGATCGTCTCCGTCTCGCGTTTTCGCTATAAGTCGCGTTGATGATAATTTGTTTTGCCGATAAATTCGTTTTAGTCGTTTGTGTAAACGCGCGCACGTGCTTAGAATCGCCGAAATAGAACACAATACAACACGGGCTTATAGGATATAATATATTTACCGAATTCAATTCTTACTTTTCTTTCCGTACGAGTCTTCAAAACTATCGCGGTCGATTGGTTTTTTTTTTGTTTTTTTTAAAAAAAATTTTATTTATCCTTTTCCGAGGCTTTTCGTTAGTCGAATTGAAAAGAGGGGCGAAAAACCGTATCGTCGCGATGTATACGCTCAAAATCAGTAAACTCGTCGATTGGCTGGCTGCTGTCCATAACACTGATGACGTACTACTCGTCACAAAAACAAAAATAATTATCACAACCGCTCTGTCGTTGTAATCTTTTAATAATTAAACGATTTTAATAAAAAAATAATTAACAATTTTACCGATTAAAAATTAATTAGTATTTATATGTATACACCGTGATATTCATTGTTTGAATTCGATTTGTTAAAACTGTAAATATTTTGATAATAGATTAGCGGTACTTAAACTTTTGCGGTACTCGGATCCTTTACCAATTTTCTTCTTATAACGACCAGTTTTTTTTTTTTTAAATCACACGAAATACACTCTTATTATAAATTTACTTCATTTTACATAGAAAATTTAATATATTTTGTTTTTTTTTTTTGCTATACTTAAAATTTAATTTCTTATCACACTTGATTGCGAATGATATTGTGCTGTAGACATCGGTTTTTGAAAATCTAGTTCATAGAGCTTCAATCGTAGTTCGAACCCAATGTCTTCTAACTCGTTTTCAACGTAAACAAGAGCGGAGAAGTACTATAAACGATACGAGTGTCAAACGAGTTTACAATTATTTGTTTTCTCTCTGTTTTTGCGTCCACAAACCGATTGATTATTTATCGTCATTTTCCAATATTTGGTAACACGCTATTCACAATAGACATTATATTAGAGGCTGCAACGATCTCTTCGCACATAAAATGTTCTCGGATAGTTTTTCACTCCTCTCTTCAAAGTCGAGCAAAACAATCGTTGCAGCATGCAGCGGTATATATAGAGAGAAAATAGGCTTATAATGCTATTTCAACATTCGAAAAACAATAATTCGATCTTCTTGTATTGTTTATGATTCAAGCAAATTTTGGATTGACGATTTGTCCCGTTTTGAAAAAACCGTTCGACTGTATTTTTTTCTCCTTATAATGCCGAGACTCCGACGCCTACAACTCGTATGTATTACTCGTATGCGATTCCGTTTCCAATAGTTTCTTTTTTCTCGTCGAAAATTATTCGTAAATTGTTTCGTTTCGACGTGAGTAGAAGAGAGAATTTCTAGCCACGAGTCTATAGAGAGAGAGTAAAAAATGTGTTTCGCTCAGAAAACCGTTATCCGATTTCGTTTTGCTGATGTCTTCCGCTCTGTATGTTTACTCTACCGAATGTAGAGCGGACGAACGGCGGAAAATATCGAAACGGTCGAATACACTCGCTCGCGTCTAACTGTGTTTTTTTTCTTCGTTTTCGTGTATGAAAATATCCGGTTTTCAGTCGAACGAATTTCAAGTATGAAACGCATTTGTAAAACGCGTGTAAGTTTATTCGAATAAACGCCTCGCACTTTGGCACGGTCGGGATTTAAGAATTTGCAATTTCTGCGGTCTACTCGAGTACGGTTTTTGACTTTTCCTCGCGTTTATCGTTTCGATTATTCGCGTATCTCTTTTTTTTTTTTTTTACATTTTTCAGTAATTAAATCGTTAAAAAACGATATCAATATTATTGTTTTTCGACTGGTTTACAATAATTTTTATATAACGAATACCCGCGAGTCGTTTCGGTATTCGATTGCGTCGCCATCTTTGACTGGGCCGATTGCCGTTGCTCGAGAACAAACTCTTGTTACTATATTCAGTTCATACGAAAAATGAACGTTTTTCCGCGTTTTATTTTTTTTTTTTATTTATTGCAAAAATGACACTGCCCGACGGAACGCATTTTATATTTTCATAAAAAAAAAAAAGAAAAAAAATAGCCGTAAAATTAAATCGGTTTCGACGAGTGCGAAAATCGTTCAAAATATACTCACAAAATGTCGAATGATCGTTCGCCGCTACACAGTTTTTAACCTGTACCGTTCAAGACAAATAGCTTTAAAGCCCGTTCACAACGTTCGGACGACTTTCTATTACATTTAAGTCCATTAGTGTACCGGGCGGTACGCGTCGACTAGCAAATTTTTGTGGCCGAAGAAAATATCAAAGACTTAAGGCGGCTTAAACGGCTGTTCAGTGCGTGTACATTAATCCGGATTACTGATAACAACACCGTGTGTTTGAGAGCGATATAAAACGTTTAACGCATTTAGTAGACGCGTGCCGGGGAAACCGTTGGATTTTTCATACTTTTCAAACGTGACAAAATCCAATCGGTTATTTGACTAAACTAGATTTTCGCGAGATATCTGGCGATCGTGTAACACCGCAGAATCCTCGTGCGCCCTCAACAATTTTCTCCTTTCCTTCGAATTTTTAGCCACTCGCCATCACCACAGGTCGTTCATTTTTTAATTTCACATATTATTAATATTATTTGTAATAATGTTTTAAAACTATTATCGCGGGCGTTCTGTTATTATGTACTCGTAGTTTTAAACCAACGTCGCCTATGGGTACAAATAGTTTTCACGGGATAATAATGTTTTTTGTTTTTATTGTATTTGAAAAAAAAATTTTTTTTCCTTAAAACTGTTTTTAAATCTTCGCGCTCGTTTACCACCCACATATATTCAAATATATACTGCAGAAGAATTACGTATAAGTTGGAAGTTGTTTTCAGAGTTTTACGTGTTATGTATATGTGACATAATTACGTAAACAAACATTTTTTTTTTTTTTTTTTTGTACACTCTACGTTTCGCGTTAATTATAATAATCTCGAGTTTGTGTTCTATATTGAATAGTAATAATAAAAATGGCAATTTTTCGCACGTTCCGAATACAAGAATGGCATAAATAAGAGATTGTTTCGAGAAATTCGATAACGGCCAGTAATCGTTTTTATCGCACGATATACCTTAACGTTTGATACGAACGAAATATAGTTTAGTAAAAAAAAAAAAAAAAAAAAATCGAATGCTTTATAATCTCTATGCGTTCAAAACTAATAGATATCTAACGATTGTTTTAATGTTGATAAAAAAAAAACCTACGATATTCGAAACGTACTTATTATCATCAATACACGGATTGATGCTTTTCGGTATTGCGTGGCGTGTCGCGGACAAAACGTTTACTATTAATTAAATCAAATTCGATTTATATTTCGTAATTAAAAACCAATAGGAATTTTGACATACACACAAAATAAACAAATGTAATATATTATGTATTTGGAGTTTTATTTGCGAAATTAGAGAATATACCGAGAAAGAAAATGTATAGGTAAAATAATAATTGATTGTGATATTACGATTGTTACAATTTATATATATATAATATATATATATATATATATATAAATAATATTGTTTACTGTTTTATTATAATATAAATAATATTGTTTACTGTTTTATTATAATATTATACACATAATATATTACCACTAGTGGTGGCCGTTTCTAAATATTTAACAATTATGCAACATTTATACGGTTTCAATTTGTTTCACGAAATCCGTGTACAATATTTATTTTTAATCATTACTGGCGATATCGTTCGACAAATAGTTTTCAAACAAACTGTTTATTTAAACGTTATTAGCGATTAGTAAACGCGGCGATTTTTCCGTTTCGTTTTTTTATACATAGTTTATTAGTTTAATCGAATTTCGGATTTAAATATATTTTTTTCCTCGGTCGTCGTGCGTGTGCGTGTGTAAGTCGGTAATTGTTTTTGTTATGAACAAAAAACAAAAAAATCAATAACTCGACGTTTTTATTAATTTCATAAACTAAATATGTAACGGTGTGGTCCGACCGATTTTAAACTCCGAGCCAATACTACAATTATGTATTATGTACTGACTGCGAGAACAAAAAAAAAAAAAAACTCGCTCGCAACACAAAAAATAATATGTAATAATAAAAAAAAAAAAAATCAATAAACAATATTAAACGCGTTATTGACAGTGTATAACACACTCGTAACAAAAACATTTCGTAAAAAAACTAAAACTGTTATCTCGTTTCCGTGTTTACGAGATATATATATACATATAAAAAATATGATCTTTGACTCGAAACTTATAGATAAAAAAAAAATCTATCCTATTATCATATATATATGTATACGATTCGATGACTTCGCGTTTCAATGGGATGATCGGTAGCGGTTATTTTTCTCTTTTCGTATACACGTAAACGTCGCGTTTCCAGCGCACCGATCGACAACGGTATACAGTGATGAGGATTCCGAAATCATATTCGAAGAAGTCTATTCTTGAAAGAAAATTTTTCCACCATAAATCCACAGACGTAAACAGCGTCTGAAAATGCATTGGGTTTTAGAGTAAAAAATAGATAGCGGAGCGACAGGGTTGGGGGCTATGCCTCCGTTGCGGACCGGGGAAAAATGTTTTTAGAGGCTTCTACGACACTCGTCTGTTAATCGATAAACATATTTCCTTGACAATGTCATTGCCGTTGTCAGTGTAAAAACAATAGATCGCTAAATATATCTGTGAAGTATGTTAAGAATTTAAAATAAATGTTTGTTTTTCGCAAAAATAATAATTTATTATTTTCAACGGCACCCGGGCGGCCGCCGAATACGTCTCTTTGTTCGGTTACTGATTAAAAAATGTCTTGGGCGGAGCTCGAGACGGCCTATATTTACGTTTTATGCCGATGAATCTCTCGGAAATCAGTCGAATTAAAAAAAAAAAAAAAAATGTCAAGTTTTGTCGACGATGTTGAAAATAGAAAAGAAAGTAAAACGTTCGCGATGAATTCCGTTTCAAGAATCCTTATCCGTAGCTCCGCTATCACTTCGGCACGACCGAACGGAACGTTGGAAGTAAAATAACAACGTTTTACTGATGCGTTTCGCTTAAAAATCCGGACCGCGTGCGTACAGAGATCGCACGGATGTATTCTAGTGAAATGAAAGACGTAAAAATCGTTAAATTACAAAAACGAAACGAAACGAAACGAAAAAATTCTGGGGTGGTCATTATTATTATTATTGGCGAGACGAGATGAGGAACTCAATCCTCCCGTCCGTCAAATTTAGTATGAATGTTGTTTCGATTCAAAACGTTCGCGTCTTCAGATCGTTTTGTTGTGAATACGCGTGTTGTGTTATACGTACACCTATAACGGAGCCGGGACGACGGCGATTTTAATTGAATGATTTACGATCCGAGTCGTATGAAATATTAATACTCGTGACACGCTCCTCTCGCCCGCAACGGCCTATTCTTCTTCCGCGCAGCTTTATTTCCCTTTAGCCGAAGTGTATAAAATACAATAGCGCCGGTCGTACGCGACGCTGTGTTTCGTGTATAATAATATGTTCATATATTATTATTATTATTATTATTATTATGTATTATTATATTATCATACGAGCAACACTCCGTAGAATTTATATATATATTTATATACGCGCGATAAAGCCCTTGGGTTATTTGTTATTTATCGCATCTGCCAGGCCCAGTCTCCTTACTCTACCCATTCATCTCAATCTCTCCGCGCGTGTGTATACGGAGAGTGTACGTGTACAAATTCGAATACCAGATGTTTATTACGCTTGTTTTGTCGCGTGTCGAGTATTCTTTTATTATATATATATATTATATCGAAGCCGTTAATACTTGTTTTTTTTTTTGGCGACGGAGTGAGGGGGTGAAAGAGAAAAAAACGGTATGGTAAGTCTTTTTTTTTTTTTTGAAAAATACGAAAAAGCTTTTACGGTTCTATTTTTTTTTTTTAACTTATTTCTATCACGACAGTATACGTATTATATCGTTTATAGATTTCTCTCTCAAAAAAAAAAAATAAATATATATATTTGTATATCAAAAAGTCGTCGTCAAGGCGAACGCCGTATGAATCGCCGTCGTTGTCGACCGGTTATGCGCAAATTTTTTTTTCTTTACAATAAACCCTGAGAGTATTTTTGCGAATTTGCATGCGCGTAACGTTTTCCAAACGGTTTTTTCCTCTTATCCGCACTTTTGTTTAAAAACACGCGTTTTGTTAGTGGACCTCGTTACGTCTAGCACTAACATCGTGTCGGTCAACGGTTCCTCTTATTTGTTAAATTATTGTTTTTCTATGTCGAATTATTATAACGGTTTTTTTTTCTCCAAAACGGCCGTTGAAAAGCGTGCAGACGCGTCATCACCCGGTTAGGTTTAAGTATTTTATCCAAATGAATTGTAATTTAAAGCGTCGATGTAGTGCTAGCAACCGGTTAATTATTAATGATCATGAACTGTCATCGTACCGTGCGAACGTTTCTCTTCGAAAACAATTCGAATTTCGTATTATATTATACAACTATATATTTATATTTATACGCTTTAATGCAAATGTCGACTTGGCCTCCTGACAATCGTTAACGAATAGTGAAAGTTTTAAAAATATTAGCAATAAGTGAAATAAAACAAAAACATTTTATATTTTTATACCCATATTATATATATATATATATATATATATATATATGTGTAAAACTATAGGGCAATAAAATTTAAAAAAAAAAAAATATGCTTTTATGCCTCGAAAATATTCAAAATGGCGTGCTAAAAAATTTAACTAGTTCGTTTATTTTTAATAATTTTTGTTATAGACAATATAAATTAAAAAGAAAAAGAGTTTTATAAACAACTGAGATCTCATCGATTTGGATTTCTTTTAATCTCAAAAAAAGAATTTATTACCACAATTATAGTTATCCGATTATATATAATACGAATACGAACTACTTTATCATTTGTAATATTTATATAAAAATGTCATGTTGCTGTGTATAAAAAATCTTAAAATTCATATTTTATATTCGAAAATTCTAAAACGCTCTAAGTAATTAAATAATAATAATAATAGTAAATGTATTTTAATATTAAACACTTTCGGTAAATTAGCTGGCGTAGATTTATATACATAAAAGCGTCATAGTTATTCAATTAAACGGTTCGCGGGCAAAACAGTGTGGATACAGTATCGATTAATATGTAACGGAAACGATAGAATCAGATGATGAGAACTCATATAAGAATTAATTAATGCGCTGTGATGCTCGTGTAAATTACTTTGATTTCAATTGGCCGATTGAGCCAATAATACCTGTTTTATTCGTTTTTACATAATACAAACACGTTCGATTATTCTATGCCGAAATATTTTATTAAACTTTTTTTTCTCGTATACTCGTTTACGTGACACGACAAACGCGTTTTTCCAAATGAAAAAAGTAAAAAAAAAAAAAAAAAAACGCGAACTGATCAATAATATGATAGTAAAATTATCTCGTTCGTTCTTGTGTCGAATAATAAGACGATTTACACTGTATAATATAAATCGACTCCGATTACAGCGTAAAGACGAAATGATCTTTAACAGTTTTTGCTGTATTGTGGTGAAGTCCGGAGAACTGTAAGAAGTCACTGTTATTTAAATACGCTCGTACAAAAAATCAAACAAATGATTTTAATACGCTAGTTCTGTTTCTGTTTCTGTTTTTCTGGCAAGCCGTATGTAGCTTGTATGTCGTACAAAATGTTTTCCAAACGTCGTCCGAAATGTACGCGCGTAACAATCCAACAGTGGCGTGTTTTCGATTTTTCGAAAATTCAAAATTTTCCGAAAAAGTGAAAAGTTGTTTTAGCCGTTGAAATTAAATTGGAAAACAGGAACTCCGAACAATATACGCCGTTAGATATTTATTGGTATACAAATACATAGCGAAGAAAGAAAAAAAAAACGTTTCCCGGCCAATCGAGCCTTTTTATAAAAACAGCGAACGGACGAAAATGTGAAAAAACAAAATCTGCTACAAGGGCTGTACACACCGGATGCTGGAGAATCGCAACCGGACGACTCAGGAACAAGTCGGTTCTAAAAATCTAACGTTTTATTTGAAATTTTTTATGGCTCGAAGAGAACAGAACGGCGCGTGCTAATCGAGTTACACAAATTTCCGAATAAATTTTCGCGCGCGCGCGCGTTCCTTCGACTGCACTGTTGCGGAGAATTCGCCGACTTTCCCGTTCGTTCCGGTCGTCGAAGAGTAGTGTGTACAGCCAATACACGCAGTCGCTCGCTGCTCGTTCGCAGAAACTTTTCTCCCGACGACGTGGTCGCCGTTAACAGTGCGCGCGGTGAAGTGCTTCTTCCATCCAATTACTGAGCAGACGACTCGTGCGCGCAAAAAAAGTTTCTCGCAACAATCGCGCCAGTTGTTGTCGACTTCCTCGCGAAATTAAACACCAACGCTTTGCACGTTGGACGAAGAAAACCATTTGCCATCGGTGTATAAAACCACTTGACGCGGGCGGCACTTTGTGTCGGAAAAAAATTGTTCACGTCGGTTTTGGAATATTTCCCAAACGTTCGTATTTACTTACGACGGATTGCTGTGTTTGCTGCTGTTTTGGAGCAAAAAAAAAAAAAAAAAATTACCTCGCCGAAAAACAATTTGTTTATTTCGACAATAATTATAAAAACTCGTAGATATCATCATCTATTCGTTTCTTTTCTCCAATCCAAAGGATTTATTCACGAGCAACAGTGTCCTATATCTTACACTTTTTTTTCCTCTCGTCGTTTGCCGTGTCTTCTAGCGCTCTGTTATAGAAATCGACATCCTTCGTTGTTTACGGCTTAACGTTTTCGATCTTCCACGTGTTGGCATTTATCGCGTTATTTCGGTTAACCTAACCGCGTAATTCGTCACCGTGTCTTAACGCGTACTTTATCATCAGCAATCTCGTTTTTTTTTTTTTTTTTTTTGTAAGTATATCTATTTTTCTTCTTCTGTATCGTCTTAAAAATTTACGAACGTCCGTACGGGACGATTTGCAATTTTCGCTCGTGGATGCTGTACTCGCGGGGATCTACGTGGAAAAATAAACGATTCGTATTGTGCTGGTTTCCGATTATTTTTAAATGTACACCGCGGCAATTCCATTTGAATCGCCCGCTGTAAATCATAAATATTATCGTTGAATGGTATTTACAAAGCTTAAGCAAATATGGCCGCAAAATCAAATATGGCACAGGAAGTAAATAAACTGTACGTATGCATATTCAGATATTCCGAACGATCAGAGTCCAAAGAGATTGACAAAACAAACAATAACGTATCAAAAGTCAATAGCGATTGCAGCGGTATAGAGACCGGAAGAATGCGTACAGACATCACATTAAAATGACTTTCTAAGCATTTTAATAGTGATTAGGTAGGGTTAGATAGTCGTATCTGTCGTAGCAGTCCGATTTCGTTCTCGACTCGGAGCGGCAGAGTGTGGCCAAGACCAGTTCGGTCCAGACACCGTCGCGAATACCATTCATCTCTGTATCGTTAACGTACCGTAATTTTCCTTTCTCCTTTTTTGTTTATCGTCTCGATTTTTGTTATTTGCGAAAGGTGCGTCTCAAAATCTAAAGTATACACTTATTTTTTTATTCGTGTCGTATTCGATTTTCCAGTCTCCGTAGAGCGTCGGGTAAGAATTCTTAAAACTCATTTTACCATTATACGTTTTTGTGAAAGACTCTCGGGCTTACGATTCCGAGGAACTCTTGTTCGGTTAAGGAGGAGTGAGGTAATAATCAGAGAAATACGGTAAAGAGCACCTTGTCTCCTTAGAACCATTTGAACACGTTCAGTTTTCGCTATTATTATTATTATTATAATAGCGTTTATATGAAACGGTTAGGATTATTGAGAGTTTACCAGGTCACAATGCGTAGGCGTAGTCCGATATACTCGTATATATTTTTTAATAATAATAATAATAATTAAGGAATACGTTACGGTTATAATATTAATTTTTAAAACGTTTTTTTTTTTACGCGTTTGACTATATGAAATTCAAAATTGTTTATAACAATCGCATATTAACGCGTTTTCCATATGGATAAAAAGGAGAAACGGATATTTTCGCCAGTCGGTATCATATCGGTAACATAACCGGGGAGGGTTTTTTTTTTACACGCGTAAAACGTTTTTTAGTTTTTTTTTTTGTACTACGTTTCGGGTATATCATAAAACGGGTTCGGTTCGGGAAATAAACGAACGGAAACGAGATTACAAATGAAGTATTCAATACTTACACCGCGGATATGACTTCATTATGCGGCGTGGATTGTATGAGGAGCGGGGAACGAAAAAAAAAAAATGCGTTATATGCGCGGAGGAAGTTGCAGCACTGCTGTGCGTCTGTTTTATATGTTTTTGTAATAGCGTTTTACTTGTGTACATTGCCGGGCTAATCCGCACGAGCCGGACAAAATGTCTGTATCCATTTCGAGAACTATCGTAAATGTATATAATGAAACCTCCCCCCGGTAATGTCTGTACGAGAAGAAGAATATTATTAACGCATATTTAGAATATATATAATATATATATATATTATATACACGAATTAATATAATTATTTACTATTCGAGTTGTCCTAGTCAAAACGCGTCGAACGTACCAAAAATAATAATTTTCATTTTTCTTTTTCTTTTTTTTTTTTACATCCAATAAGTACGCGCGCGTATTATACGAGTAAAACCATAATTTTGAATCATAATTTTTTTGTTCTTTACGCATAAAATGTAACCGTCGTAGTAAATCGTTTTATGCTTTTCTCGTTCTCCGTACGGAACGCGTTGAATAAATAAAATATATTTTAATAACGACGCATGTCGTCGTCGTACATTTTTTTTTTTTTTTTGATGTCGGTCGAGAATTTCATTTATAAACTGAAGAGTTTATTATTATTACACGTAATACTTTACGTACACAAGTTTCGACGTTCGTATTTTCCCTCTTTATATACAAATTCTGTTCTCTCCGGGAATATCGATGATATATAGGAGTTATTATAAAACCGTATGACGCGTTTGTGGACGCACTGAAGAAACCGATGAAATTGTGTGTCTAAAAAGCCACCGTGTAACGTCTGAAAACAGAAAGAAAAAAAAAATCCTATTGGAAAACACGTTATATGCTTTTAAGCGAAATCGTTGTTTTAGTTTCTCTTTTCGATAACGTAGAACAAAAAAACGTCAACGAAAACAATATAGCTAGGTGTCATAGTACCGCACGCGCGTAATTTATAACGATTCGTTCGTACACCGTACGTGTAACATTAACCGGAAGGATTTGTTGTTTTATTGACTTTCGAATACGTTTCGGACAACGAATACTTCGCGCATAAACAGTCGTGTGTTAGAAAACGGAGGCGTATACACATTTTTCCCGAATGCGTATTTCATACGGTGTTGGTAAATTTTACCGCATAATCCGTTATTTAACGATTTTGCGGGGAGTTCAATGTTTTTCCGATTGAATTAATTCAGTCGCACAAAACGCGCGCGTCGTTTGCGAGCAGCGTTCCGTGAAAACGACAATAATACCGTCTTTACAGAATGTGTTCTGAAAGCATATGCGGTCGAGACGAAAATTCTACTGTGCTATACGGTAAAAACACACCATTCACAAAAGTGTATTCGGCAGCAATCAGGAGACAAATATTCTCCTCGAAAAGAATGAATTACCGACTGCAGCGAAAAATATAAAAACATAAACATTAAAAAAAAAAAAAAATCCAATAAGACACACCGGAGGCTTTGCAAATGTGGTGTTTGAGCAGAGATGCGAAGAGTAAGACGGATTCGAAGAAGAAAATAAATGCTCTGATGAAAAAGTGATGGCAGATGATAGGACGTACACGTTGATGAGACGACGGTGACGTATTTATATAAGTAGTTTAATAACTGAAGGAACGCGATCAAGAGAAAGATGCAGAACGCGGGATTCGTTAGTTGAATAACGAAAGACGTATATGACGACGAGTCATTTCCAACAGGAAACTCTAAGATGACGGCAAAACGATAGGGAAACGAGGAGAGGACATTTTCGTAAATGTATTTGTTATATACCAATCTTCGGATTGTGAAAAAAAAAACGATAGACCGTAAGAGCGCGATTTAGAATATCTCGTCGTCGTTTACACAGTTACGTCGGAAAAAATATCGCAATTTTTTTTTTCTATTTCCGTTGATAAAAAATGATTGTCAAATCACGATTTTTTCTACACCGCATTGTGGCGCAGATTTTTTCCAAATTCGTAATTTCTAATAATATCATCGCTGCTGATATCTATTAGCAACACGTATTTGCTTTCATGATTCAGTCTTTCGCGTTTATAATCAGAACAGATATTTATACGTTTCTGTATTTTTTTATTGGTCAATCAGAGAGTCGTGTTTCATATCCGTCGGTATATAAAATGTCGTTTTGTATATTTCAGTGGTTTCGCATTTTTCGACCATAATCGAACGTTTACTAACAATAATATGGCTATATTGTGTACGACTTAAAATAATTTGTATAGATATAATTATTGTTCAAGATTTATGAATTATGAGCTCGTACGTTTAATAGTTTTACACTTATCATCCGAGTTGTCTGTTAACTTCTTTTCTTTTTTTTCAATATAAAATGTATTACAATTTGGAATTTTATTTTATTTTTTTTTTCAAGAGCATATTTTCAAGACGTATTTCGGTTATATTTAATTCGCGCACATTGTTACTAGGTTTGTAGATGGCGTATTCTCCGCGCTGTTTTTACGACGTATCGTTTAGTGTTTAATTTTAATTATTATCGACAATTTACGATAAAAAAGTGAATTTTAATTTCGTGGTGTCTCCATAAGAGATATTGTTACGCGATAGTTGTGTTGTGCCGTTTTCCGTACACGGTTTGGAAATATTCTCGTTGTTGGCAACGAAGAGTACTCGTCTCTAAATTAATAATAATTGCCCGAAATAAAAACCAGCGAGTTTTATTTATTTCAAACGGGAAATAATAAAAATTTCGACGGGCTAAATTGATTCGTTGTTTTGCTTGGAAGTGAATTGAAATTGTGCATGCGGCTGCCAATCGTTATATTATAATTTCGAAGCTGTTGTTTTTTTGTTTCGTTATAAAATATTTATTAGTCTTAATTCGACAAAAACGGAAAATTTATTCGATTTCAGCGCGAATTTCAAACTTGTAAATATTTTACTCGGATAGCGGGTATAATATTTTTGGAGGGTTTTGTGCCGAGCTCCCCGGTTTTTATATTCGTATTACGTTCATTAAAAAGAAGAAAAAACCCCGCCGTATTTTTATACTCGAGAGACGGGCTACGCGAATTTCGTTTAAATATTTTTAATCTTATAAAAAAAATGTTATTACCTCGCAGGCATCGCTTCTGCATGTATCAATTTGCTTTTATGACGCGAAAAGAATTTGCTGTTTCGACGTCGTCGTCTGCTGCGTATATTGTCTAAACTCTGCGAAAATAATATTGTGTTCCACATCAGCAGTAGCTGTTCACTTGTTTTCGACGAACGGTCGTTTCTCGTAAAATAATAATAATAATAATAAGTACGTTTACGATGAAAATTACAATTTTTTTTTTTTATTATTATTATTAAAATTCTGCTTCGCGCGACAACGAAACACGCGACAAAACCAACGCAGTGTCTAAATATGTTTTCAATGGGAGTTTCGCAATATATTTTCCAACTTTCTGTTCTTTATTACATTGGATTTATGTTTTAATATTCATTTTTAAGTGCACAGAATCACTTATATCTAATATTATTTATATTTTACGATTGCATTTTTTTTTTCTTAACGACGAACTGCCTCGAAACTTAATATAACGTCATTTATTACATAGTTGTATAAATATAATATCATCAACTATATAATATTCACTGGAAACGAACCGGTATCGACGTACATATAGCTCTGGTCCTTTCCGAATACGTCCGATGGTTTTTTTTTTCATTTGGCCAAATCTTATTCACAATACGGTGTACACGTGCGTTTGCGGTTTACGATCATATTTACGCGTGTTTAAATGTTGTGTTTCATTAGCCGATAGTATTTACGCGCGAAAATCGACGATTTACTTTTTATATCAGAGAGAAAAAAAACGACACGCGATCAAATATGATATTGAAAAAATTTCGGTTCTGTGTGTACGACACCGCGGTCGCATTGCGAGAACAGTCACGCATTTGAGAAATACGCGAAGGCGTACGTTTATAATATACGGTCGTTAAGAGGAAAAAAAATATGTCCGACGCGGAGTTCGACGAAGAATAGTAACGGTGTAAATAAATGAAAATTAAAAAAGGCGTCACAGCAGCGATGATCGTATGAGAGAGAGACGCGAAGTTCAAAAAAAATACGGCGTTGTCGTCGGGGACAACGAGTGGATCGCAGATTTCACGTTTTTTTGTTTTCGTCTATCATGTTCGTATAACATGTCGCGTTTGAAAACAAGGGGAAAAATTTATTTATTGATTCCGCGTGCATGGTTGTTAGAGAAAAATAAAAAACTTGGAGCCAAAAAAAACGATGGGAATCCGACGAATTCGGTTTGCGTGTTTGTAATTTTTTTTTTTTTGTTGTTATCCGTTGACGAAAACGGTTATTATTTTTTAAGTCGATCCGAACAATATCGCGCCGTCGTACGGCTTTACGTGTGAATCTCGTAGTGAGAATTTCATATTCAATTTTGCTCACTCTAAATTCGTCTTTATCGCAATAGTTCTTGTTATTATTTAATCGGGCTTTAGCAAATTCCGAAAAATTAACGAAAAACCGAAACATTCGATTAGATTTTTTTTTCATCTTAAGCAAATTTCTTATATGGGTTTGTTCGACGTAAAACCGCGAATTATATCGTTACGCGATTCGGTTTCTCGAGCGTGCGTATCCGAAGGCGAGACACTTTGACGTGAAACGCAAAACGACGGCCGTTCGACGCAGCGCAACGCTTTGCGAATAAATAAGTGTTTGTGGTTTTTCGCGCACAAAATGTATTAATAATAATAATAATAAAGAAAACGACGATTGTACCGTTGACGACTTCCCGTCGTTTCCGCGTATTTCGTCCGGGGCGAATTATCGAATTTGTAAAAAAAAAAAAAAAAAATAGAAAATTGTGAAAACTCGTCCGGACAAACGTTTTATCGACGTGTTTCTTTTTTTTTTACGAAAAGAAATATCGAACGGAGAAAATTTTAACGGAGAAAATCGCGGTGATTTTTTTTGCTTTCTAAAACACAATATTCCGCGTTGTCGTCCGTGTTACGTTTTCGGGATTGTTTGTGGAAATCGTCTCGCGGACGTTGCGCGATTGTGTAGTGTACACGCGCGGTTAGGTTGTGAACAAAATTATTATTATTATTATCGTTTTTTTTTTGTTTTTTTTTTTTACAACGCCGTTGAATTATTATCCGTAACGTTAATGGGATAACGTGGAATAACGTACGAATACCGTGTCGTGGACCCGATTTTACCGCCCGTTCCTATTATTACAAACCGAAATTAAATAATAATAATAATAAAACCATTTAAATATCGCGCGAGCGGAAAAAGAATAAGAAGAATAATTTTTTATATTTCAAATAAATTTTACCGGTCGTTCGACGGACGGGATATAATATTGTCTACACTGTTTTTGTCGGAGAGTTTTTTTCTCTCTCTCTCTCTCTCTCTCATTCTCAACGTTTCCCTCCCTCACGGCCACCGTTTTTCCCTCTCTCGCGGGCCTCCAGTTCCCTCTCTCTCGCCGTGTGTGTTCACACCGTCAACGCTTCTGGTGCGCGCCGCGCGCGCGCGCGCGCGTGTGTGTATCTTCTCTCGGCTGCGTGCGCGCGTATAAGGCGGTGCGCCGCTGGCTTGGCCGGTGCAGTGTACACACACACCGCGGCGCGACGTCCTACCGTAACCTGCAGTCGAGTGTTGTAGCTCCGGTCGCGCGATTGTCGTCGCGATTGTCGGTGTGTACGCGCGAGTCGACGACAACGACGACGACGAGATCTGTCGTGTGTCACGGAGTGAATTTAATTTTTTTAATTTTCCCCTTCCGTTATTGTTTTTTTTTTTTTTTTTACGTCGCCCTTTGTATCGAAGGGGAAAATTTTTTCCTCCCTCCCCGCCTCCCCCCGGTTAACGGACGATTTTTTTTTCCCTTTCCGCCACCGCGGACCGTTGCGGTGTTTCGCGCGCGAGTGCGCCGTCCGTCCCGCGTGGTGACGCGCGCCCGTTATCCAACGGAATATACGCGGTGCAGTCGTCGTCGTACGTTCTTCTACGCAGTTGAAAAAGGTATCGTTGAACGCGCGCGACACTGGTTATTTATAACGTATACGTATGAATTGTTGTTATGTTTTCGGCCGTTTGCGTGTCCGTTGTCTTACGAATCTGTCGACGCCGGGGATCTGTTGGCTGATGAATGGTGGCGGGGGGGGGGGGGTTTCGATGACGAAAATCCGTTAGTTACGACGCGCGTGCGCTGCGCACGGGGCCGTATTCAAGGGGCCCTAAACGCGGGCGGAGGACGACACGTGCCCCGATGAGGAGGGCACGAAGGCCCGACCGTATAATGTCTTATCGGGACGGCGTGAAACATTTATGCGAAATAAGTTCGAGATTTTTTTTTCCCGATAAAACCGAACCGAAAAAAACAAACGTTTATACGTTATTGTTATTATTTAATATAATTGTTAAATTCATTTTATATTAATTTTTATGCGCGAAAAAAGACCAAACGCTTTTCGTCTATTATAACAAAATTTTTTAACATTAACAATATCAATATTTTAAACCGAATTCATTTAATTCCTTTTTCCGCGCAATCAGTGACGTTATTAGTTGTTTTTTTGTTTTCGTATACGAGTATTATGTAAATAATTTTCAAGGGAAACGACGACGTATAAAACTGTTTGGAAAACTCCGATTATTCCGTAAAAAAAAATTTCTCCGTTTTTTTTTTTTACAGACATTTTTCTAAAACGAGGCCATTTTTCTAGTTTTTTTTTTTCGAGAGAAAAATTAGTACCGAATTAATGGGAAAAAAATTTGTAGAACAAAAATATCTAATTTTTTTTTTCTTCTCTTTAGGAAAACGGGAGATTTTTTTTGTTTGTTTCGTTTTCATTAGACGATCATTCCTTTCCAATATCGCTCCCGGGAACAAGTAAAAAAAAAAAAATCTTGACAAAACGTTCAAAAAGTCCTCCCGCCGAATCGCCCCCCGCGCGCGATATTTTTATACATGTAATAAATATATATTTTACACATAAGCGTTCTGCTTTCTAATCCGATACGACAAAAACCGGTACACGTACGCGCGTAGGCATAACCGCCGCCGAATTACTATTCAAATCGATTTTTATACAACTTCTATTAATCATCGGCGGATATTTTCCGTTCGAAATTTTCACTCGTCAGCTATACACAACAACAACAACAACAACAATAATAATAATAATAATAATAATAATAATAATAATAATAATAATAATAATAATAATAATAATAATAATAATAATAATAATAATAATAATAATAATAATAATAATAATTATGCGTGTGTGTGTGCGAGCGAGGGAAGGCGAGCCGAACGTTTCGCCACGATCTGGTTTTCCGGTTTCCGCACGATGACTTTTAGCGTTCCTCTCCTCCGGTCCACTCTCCGCCGTCGTCTTCGCCGATATCTTCTTCCCTCCGCGCGACATTACCCGTCGTTCGTTCCGGAACGGTTTGCACTCGACATTTTCTTCTTCTTATTATTATTATTATTCACAGTACAAGCGTATTTTTTTTTTTTTTTTTGCACACGACGATTGCAATATTCGGGTTTAATATTATTATAGAAAAAAAAAAAAATTACATTTTTCGTACAATAATACGAAAACGAAACGGGAGAGAGACGAATTGCTGGAAAAGAAAAAAAAAGAAATCCCTGTGCTCGGCGGTCACGTGAAAACGGGAGATCGCACGCGAGTAGCAAAAAAAAAAAAATATATATATTATCATAAATCGCGAAATGAAGGATTTTATATAAGGGTTACAGCGACTGGACCGCCGACGTATTGCCGTCTCAAAAATGACGCTGTCCCTTTCGTTTATAAAATTTATAATAAAATCCGTTTTGTACGATTCGTTTGGCTTTTTTTTTTTTGTACATTACCACCACGTCCTTCTCGTTCATTTCGGAAAATTCCGTTGTCCCGAACAAATATCGTTTTCATTCCAGACGACATTACGCCGTGAATCGGACCAGTGGAAAAACGTTATTTTCTTGTTTTCCCATCATTTGTGCACCTCCTACTCGTATATACACCGTATTTATCTTAACGATGTTTTTCTCCGCACTCCAAAATCCATAACGGAGGCCGATCACTACACAGCGACGACGTCGAATAATTATTTATTTTTTTTTCCCACGGACCCATATGGTCGATTAAACGATCTTTGATTTTTGTTTTTGACGCTCCGTCGTGCTTATTATCGGCAGCAGTGCGACGTACACGTTTTATATTAGCCCTCTGGCGCGAAATACGTTTGATTTCTACCAGATTTGTCAACGTCAAACGTACGAATCGCTATTATTTCGACACATCCCAATTATTAACATTTCTGCTCGAACGGCTTTTTTTGCTGCTTCATTCTGTTTTCACAGTATTGGTGGGGACAGCGGGTATAATTCCTTTCGACTGTCTATCACGTACTCCATCAACACGAATTTACGGATTACAAAATATTTATTTATTTATTTTTTTTTCCAAAATAACAAACATTGATCGCGAGAAACGCTGGCGATGCGCTTCGAGTAGGGTTTTGGAAAAATCGTCAAGTTTTCCGAGTTAATATTTAAAAAGAAATGAGAAACAGAGAGGTGGTGTTACGTCGTCGTGGTGTTGTTGCGCGAATATTAATGAATTAAATGGGGGGGGGGGAAAGAAAGAATTTTATTATTGCTTTCGGGGGGAAGGGGAGGATTTGATATGATTATCTGCGCACAATCATATAGATCTTCGTATTAAACTGCAGAATCCGCGCGCGCTCAAAATCATCATTTAAATCGTCGTGCACGACCGTTATAATAAACGAACGGACGTTAAAATAAAAAAACAAAAACCGTTTCACCTCACTTGTTGCATATTTGTAATAATAATGTCTGCGTGTGTGTGTGTGTGTGGTTTTTGTTTATTCGGAGGACTTAGTTTTTTCTGTATATATCGTAATACTTCACGCGGTATTTTCGATTTTTATTCCGCGATCGCGTTAAAACGCCAACTGCTTATATCGTAATTACCTATGTGAAAGGGTCGAGAAAAAAAAATTGCGATTTTTAACGACGACGTAGAAATATTATTGTATACGCATGGCGATCGCGGGGCGTTTATGGAATTGTATTCCGAAATGAATGCGGGAAAAAAAAACACAAACCCTCTATCGTTTGAATACATTTCGGACGATTTATAAATGTGTTTACGTATATACGCACCGAACGTAATTACAGTGATTTTGAATCGCCAATCGCACGCGGTTTTATGCCGTTTTCCAATGGTGGTGGTGAATTTTTTTCTGTTCTCTTTCGTTTTTACGTTACTTAACTACTTAATAATACGACGCGGTTTTTTTCTTTTCAAGTAAATTATTTTCACTGTCCGACGCGAGTATGTTAATCGCGTAAACTATTGCGATAATACACACACGATAACTTTGAGGAGTAATTTATTTCGTTTAGAGTCCGCTACTCGAATTCGTCACTGTATTATATATATACTCTCGTCCTCGTCGTCCGTCCAAATATTGTTTCATGAAATATTACTCATTCTCACGCGCCGCGTCCAGTGGCCATTGTCGTTACTTGCGCAAGTTTTTTTCTTTTTTTCACCCTCTATAAGTTTTGTAAAAACGATTTCGATTGCCCGAGCAATAATAATCGAGTAAAAATTCGCTATTTGTTACATATTGTCGGTCACGTCGATTATTTAATATCGTGGTTATCGACTTTAGCGTTCAACTGCAGTTGTATTTATTTCACCGGCACTATTCTTCATATTACGTATACAATTGTTTTCCGAGAGAATTCGCCCGCAATGTATGGACGAAGGGAACGGAATTTATTCTCCAAACGTTTGGATACTTTAAATTGTTAAATAATTACGAAATCGTGTATCGTAAATGCGTATTTCCTACCGGTGTGTCGACGACAACACCGCAGAACGGGGACGGCTTTTTTTTTCACTTTGAATAAAAACGTACTGGAGAAACACCGTATATAATATTATGTCCGAGGTTTACTCGTTGACGTTTTCTATGGCGAACGTCGTCAATGGTTAAAAAAAATTAATAATAATAAACGCAACACTTACCGTGTTATAATATGTGTATATTTCTAATGAGTAAGTATTTTATAATTTTTGAAAAAATCATACGACGACAATAATTGCGAACGAATATTTTAAACGTTTAAACCGCGAGCAAAACTTAAAATATATTTACGTATTGAATTCATATTATTATTATTATCATCATTAACAAACATATCATATACAGAATTACTATTTCTTTGTTGAGAACGTAACGTGTCCGAGCCGTTTTTAAGACATGCAAATCCTTTGTGGTAACTGTATTTTTTCCCCCGTATATATTACGTGCATTTGTGTGTGATATTTAAATAGAATTTTTCTATTAAATTCCTTCTTTTTTTTTTTTTTAATAGAGAAAATTAAAATTTCGCCGATTCGTGTAAACGTGTATTAGGTTGCGTTCTGCTTGTACACGAGACACGACGGTTTATTTTCATTTCGTACACGCCATTCTCGTTAGACGCGTATTATTGTTTATTATTATTATTATTATTATTATTATTATTTAAATCGTTTTGTCGACATCGTACACCGAATTTACAATTCAATTACGAGTCTTGCAGTGTTTTGTCGTACCGTACGGATCCGATGTGGGAGGGCCGATTATTATATGTATATAAATATTCTTCGTTCGTTTTTTTATTTGTAATCAGTAAAAAAAAAAATTTTCTTCCGTGTGGAATGTCAGTAGGACGAATATTAAAATAATTATTCGAAGAAAATGGCACCGTATTTTTTTTTTTTTAACGTCTTTGTTAATACGTGTTTGTATAACTTTTTCATCGCGAAAATAAAAAAAAAAAACGTCGTCTACGTTAAATTTGTTTAAACGCTATGTGCAAGTTCGCTTGGAGCGTGAAACGGAGAAATTACTTGAAAAAAAATACAAAGAAAAAAAAATTATGTAATATTCCGAATAGCGATTGATATTTGAACACGTGCCATTGTTCAATCTATCTATCTATATCTATATAACAAATTATGTAATAGCTGCGTGTATACCGTATCGAATAAAACGTTAGAAAAAAAAAGTACATATTTATATATTAAATTTTTATTCTTCACCCCGTATGGTTGCCGTGCAATCTGTCTGAAACGTAGAGATATTAAATAATTAAAAATATGGTTGAAAAACAAGCGTTTTGAAGAGTTCACATTAAAAAAATTACCTATGTATAATAATCGACGTATTAATTTCTATTACACTGTGAGCGCGCTATTTTATACTCAAAAGTGAGTTTATAATTTTTATTCCGTTCCAATGTATATTCGATAAAACCGAAGAGTTTTTAAAATAAAATCTCGTTGCGTACAAAAAAAAAAAAAAAAAATTCATCGGCGCTGGTTTTTTTCCCTATGAAATTTCATCTTTTTCCTCAGCTTGCCGGAGGGGGGATTTATAAAAACGATTTCAAAAGTAATGTAGAAAAATTTTCGTATTTTCAAATATTCGATTATTATCTGTCGTTCATGTAGTTATTGATAATACAACAATACGTGCATTTACTCGTCTCCAAATATCGGATCATTGTGGAACGTCATTTTATACAGCTCTGTGTGTAAAATAATTAACATTTACGTTTATAATCGATTTTTTTTTTTTTTTTTTTGTAAGTTTTATTTAAAACTTTTATTTCTCACTAAGCGTCACATAAAAAAAAATATATACTTATATTCATACATTAAATTTTAATGTTCGTTCAAATGTTTATCAATCGCGTGCGAATAGTCTTGTAGATTATATTTTTCGAGAACAATATTATTCTCGCGTATGTTTTTACGTTGCGAGTTGTATGAAATTGCGCGGGAGATTGAAATTTTATATACTATATATATATATATATATGTAAAAAAAAAAATAGAATTAATACTAAATCCGCGACGGTTTATTATATATTTAAAGCCGAGGGAAATGTATTTGACCTGCGATTTTTTTTTTTTTTAATAAATAAATTTCAACGGGAATTTTCTTCTTGTTTTTCCTCCGGTTTTTATACCATTTGTGTCTACTCGTTTTATAAATATTACACCGAAATGAAATTACGTTTTTTTTTTTTTTTTTTAGTTTATTATCACGCGAACGCCTCGCATTGCGCATATACACCGTTATTACTATCTGTGCGTGTTTATAATATACACTTTTTTTTTTTTTTTTTTAGATAAAATTGCCGATAATATTATACCACTGTGAATTATTATTTATTACCGCGTGTTCTAAATGCGTTTTTACTGTATTATTATTATTTTTTATATATACGTTTGTCATTTAGCAAATTGATTTTTTTTTTTTTTTGAAAATCTACTTAAAAACAAAAATATTATAAAACTTCGCCCTTCTCCCTTTTTAAATATTATACGCGTTATAGCTACAGAGTGCGTATAATACACGGCAACGACATTTTCTTAAGCTCAACACGCGATCGAGAAGAATAATGCGCGTCTTTTGCACGGGTGACCGGCGTGCGCTGGTAGAGCAAAAAGTGCTTTAATGCGACAAAATTAGTGATAAAACACAACGAAATGCCATCGGTTAGGTTGACGTTGTCTCGATTTTACGCGGTGTGTTTTACGAGATATTCGGTTAGTACTTAAAACGTACAAAAAAATACACTAAAATTATCGAGAAAAAAAAAATTAATATTTAAAACATCTCATACCTGTGTTAACATTTTTCGGTTTTTTTTTTTTTGTTTTTTTATTACTTTAATGTAAATAATAATTAAATACGTAATTAATTGAATGCACTTGGTACGTAATGTAAACGACTCGTGCTATGTTTATAACTGATCAGGACAGAACGCGGTCCGTTAGTCAATAAAGCGCGATCAGACATGACAAAACGGGAAAATTATTTTTTGTTTTATCGCGGTGTGCGTTGATTTCGTCAATGGGAGAGGAAAAAAAACGTGTTTTTTTCACCCCCCCGTTTATCTTCAGTCACAATTTTAATCGCTTTAAACGCACTTTTGCTTCATCGGATGGTCCGAATTGCGAGACATCGACGACGAGTTTTCAAATTCGATTATTTCTCGCTTTTAATTCGATTATTCCGACTTATCGTAACGGTATCGGATGGATCGATTGATCGGAGACGGGGCGTTATCCATCCGCATCGGATTAACGCAATTCCGATTCGAGTATTTGTACACCATCGAAAACATATTGTTTCTTGGGTTATTGAAAAACAAAAAAACGAAAATTATCTGTTCGTTATTTAATTACGATTTGTCGTTTTACGAAATTGGGCTGGGGGGGGGGAATCGTTTTCGTACGACGATTCGCATTTTGTTTTCCCTCTTAAACCGAACAATTTGAAAAAAAAAAAAAAATAATAATTGATTTGAAAGTTTCGTTTCAAAATCGAAACTCGTCGTTTAAAAAGTACATTTTTTTTAACTCGTTCGTACGTATCCGACGATCGGTTTAAACGTTTCTTTTTCGTAATCGTATAATTGCCCGGGCGGACTAGTTAGTCGTATACTCGCGACTTATAATTTCGAATATAAAAACAAATCGTACGGTGCAACAGATTTTTTTCTCTTTCTTATTAATTATAAAACTCGCCCGCGTCGCGTTAAAATGCAATGGATTAAGTGAAGTTTTCGACGCGCGTACATATCGTTTATACCGCGTCGCCTCGGCTCAATTTGTGTGCGTGCGTGTATAATATTAAATATATTGCACGTGATTTTGCGGCGTTTTATGATTGACATTCGATATGAATTTAAAAATGGGGGGGAAAAAAAAAAAAACGTAAAATAACGAAACGCGTTCGAGAATTCAATTTACTAAGTGTTTTTTTTTTCTGTTGTTGTTGAAAATTACAAACGGTATCGATTCGCGAGTAAAAAAAAAAAAAGAGTGATAAAAGCCGTTATTACTAGCTCGTGTCAACAGTGTTTTTTTGTTTTTTTTTCATACGTCCACCTCGGATTATAATATAAAACAAAACGCCGCTCGCGGTTGTTCAAATAAAACGGCGTGCACGCGCTTTTCGCGCGTGTTTTCCGGACGCGTTGCGAAAACATTCCGCGACTCCCCCGTTACGAATTGGTGTTTTGTAAAATTCTAAACCTCCTCCTCCTCCACCACCGCCGCGCATAAAATTATCGCGGTGCGTTCCGACGGAAAACGAATTCTATAACCATAACAAACTATAAATAATAAAATATATTATACGTATATTTTTTATTATTATTTTTTTTTTTTTTTATATATAATATACGCGACGAGTACACGAACGTTGGCGGCGACGAACACAGGTGCGTTTACAGTGCTCTCAGGGTTAGGTGTTGTGTGCGTTATTTTTTTTCCGATGGCGGCCGTTGTCGAAACTAGCGCGTGCGCGCGCATTTGCACAGACCGCGCGTCCACACAGCCGTCGTACGCGACCTCGACGCGGGCCTCGCCGCCGCCGCCGCCGCCGTTCCGCTCGCGTTTAAATTTTATTCTTCTTTTTTTATATACGCATATAGATTACTCGTTCGTTTTATTCCCGGCACGCCAGCAATTAAACGGCGGCGTGCGACGAACACTGCGGTGTTTTGGCATCTGTTAAAAAACGAAAAAAAAAAGCCGCTCGGTGTTGTGCCGCGTTTCGCTTCGCTTTTCGAGCTGCGTTCGGCTTAAGCGTACCACCACTACTTGGACAGATGTCTTGTTATCATCACACCGCGTAACGCGTAGCCGCCACTATTTCGTCAAATTTCACAACGATTTTTTTTACACACGACCGAGCGTGTCCATCTGTGTACATTTACAATCGCCATCTCACGTACAACGCCGATTAAAAACAATGCCGACGACGTGTCGATCACTCGTACCACCGGCACGTCGTACCGGCCGGCTCTTCCGTACGTATTACCTTTTCGACATAATATCAATCATTAATGTCAGTTGGATCGTTTTAAAAATAAAAATGAAAACGACGGAAGAACGCCGCGATGCAATCGATCGAATTCGAACTCTTGTGTATCTTTTTATTATTAAAGAAAAAATTATATTGTCGGCGACGTTAACATGTATAATGGTACACGGACACACACACACACACACTGCTGCTTCCGCCGCGAGATGAAAACAATACGCGATTTAGTAAAATTTCACAGACTTGCATTCACACTTTTCACGAAAACAATTTGATGTCAAAAAAAAAAAAAAAGCGGTTTTCTTTAAACTGATTTTTCGAGCAAAAAAAAAAAAATAAATAAATAGAATTCTTCCGATTCGTTTAAAGGGAACGGTCGGTCAGCGTCGCTCTGCGACTTCTACACTTTAACCGTTTGTATAATCGGTTTTATCTCCCGGCGAACACACAAAATCCGATTGAATATCCGAACGTTCTGTGCAGTAATAGGTTTATTTATTACACGCGCGAACGAGTACAATCGTGTATAAACCAAATTGCTCGGCTGACTTCTGAGCGTGTACTCTACTATGCACGTCGATACGGTTTAGTCGAGCATTGTAATAGGAAGTAAACCGTCTCTCACGCGCTCGAGATTGTTGCGAGACGTTCGTATAAAAACTATAGTTTATATATATATATGGACGTTGAACGCTTATATTTGAATACACGTTTTTTTTTAACATACGCTTGTACACGTCCCGTTGCTAATTTTTCTCGCAATTCAAGCACTGCAGCTGCACGTTATCGTAATACCGTGCGCCGTCCATACAATAATTATCTCGACGAGTTGTCAAAAATTATATAATACGATTGTATTTCCGTGCGTATTTAGAAACGCGCGAATCAGCCGGACGACTGTTGGCTTCAGAGGAAAATCGTAAATCCCCCCCCGTACGGATATCATTTCGGCACATCAAACGATAATAACAGGAGTTTTGTTGAGGGAAAAAACACATCGTTTAGCGTTCCAAACGTATACTCGTGTGCAGCGTCGTGTCGAAAAATCGCGCGTATCGTTCGTGTATATAACATAATATTATTATATGCGCGCCATCACTGGTAGCTAATAATAATAAATATGCGTAAAATTTCGATTTGAGAAAACGCCACGACTGTGCGGAGGACAAAAACTGGAAGACCGTTAGAGTAATCCGTTTGCATTGTACGGAGTGCGTCGATCCGTGTGCGGGGTGAAAAATATATTATCGTCACAATACGCGATCGTCATAATAATGAACGCGTTTCGCTGCGTACTAAAATTGTACGATTTGTTGGAAACGGCGCCGTTTCGCGCTGTGTACGTTTTTATTCTCTCCTCGTAGACATTACGCGAAATGATAGATTATTTTTGCGTTTGAATAATGGGATAAAGATATATTATGAAAACGCAAAAATGCGCGCTGTGCACGCGCACTGGGCGACATCTCCGAAACGTTTCGTTCGATGAATACCGTGGAGGCGAAAGCGAACAAGCGTTTTACGTGTCGGGAAAAAAAGAAAAGAAAAAATCCGCATAAACCCGTATTATTCGCGTCGTAATAATACAACGACGGCCGTTTTGTTTTTGGACGCACGAGCTGCGAATGACGCCGCGGGCTTAATCTGTATTATGTGTGAATCAAAAGTCATACGCATATACGGTTTTTCAACGATTTCCGCGTATAACAACGCGGCTTTTAAATGTGTTTAAACGTGTTTTTTTTTATTTGTTTTTTTTAGGGGTGGACAGTATATTATATGCGCGCTTAAATTAAATTCTCATTCGGAATTCGTAAAAGTATAAATATTATTTCGTCGTATTGACGTCGTTCTAACAGTGTAGTGCGCATGATTTCGGTTTTCGAAACGTGCGTGCGTCGAGCACACGCATTTATACGACGACGCGCGTATAAATAAACGGATGAAAAGGGTTAGAATACTCGAGATTCTTTCGTTTCCGTATGCTGGTAATGTGTCTAAAAATAGGAATATAAAAACGGATTACGAACGTGGGAAACGAGGAAGAAGAAATGCGCTGAAAGAAGGGCTCAAGTGAATAATATTATGGGGATGTGTTTTTTTTTTTTTAATGATGATGCTGGGGATATACGCACAATCGTGTACGTAATATAACGTATTGTAGTAAACGCGAATTTATTATAATTATTCATACGAATTCGGAGGAAGGGTTTTAATTTTTTTTTGTAAATAAATAAGAAATCAAACGTAACGAATTTCGAAAATATTTTATAAAGGACTGAAATAAAATCAATAAATTGTATTGTAAAAAAAAAAACCCTTATCCGTTTTGAGAAGAAAAAAAGAAGCTGTATTCGCGGTATGCCGCTCGTCGTCATTTTCCCAAAAACACAATCTTAAATATTTTATATAGAATATACACGAATTATATATATATGTATATGTATTGTCTTATTTCATCGTAAAGAACAATTTTCGTTGTAATTGAAAAAAAACATATTCTGTACTTTAATTATTTTGAATAATAAATAAATGAATGGGGAAAAAAAATAACTTATATATATATATATATATTATATATAAATAAAACTATTATTTTTTCGCGTTATAATGATTTTTAAAACATGCAATCGCCCAACACCGCGTTTTTCACACTCTGTTCGAGCCCCACGATCACAAATTGTACAATCTATTAAACAACACTTGTTCTCTTATGCATTTGACTATTTATTTCACTATGTGATACGCGCAAAATTTCTTCGCCGATTTTTCTTTTTTTGTAATTTTTTCCATACACTTATTCCTATTTGTCCGTAAAGATATATTTTATAAATTAGTTATTATTATTATTATTATTATTCCTTTTTATTCGTAGTTTTTTCTTCCGTCGCTTGTTTCCAATATTCATTGGACATCGAATAATAAAATAACCTATCCTCAAATCGTAATTCCGCAAACGCTTATACTGCAGACATATTTATTCTATTTTCTTAGGGCTATTCGATTTTTCGGCATTGAGTTTCCGAGTGACAACGATATAATACGCATTATTATTATTGTTCCGTGTACTTACAAAAACGGTTGCGTTACGGCGCGAATAATAATGCGAAATAATAATAAAAATATTATTATTATTATTATTATATACGTAAAATGGACGCCTCTCGCGCAGAAAATATTGAAGAAAAAACGAAAAAAGTGTCTTAGCGGTTTCCCTAAACTTACAACGAACACGGGTTTGTAGAATCACGAGGATTTCCACGTGTTCGACGAAAATTGGCGATTTTTCTTTCTTTCTTTTTATTTGAAATAATCGTTCGGCAATCGCGCGATTTCGATATTTACACATCGAAATTTTCGTCGAGCGATTTCTCAATATTTTCTATGGGTGTTCGAATCGCTTACGTGCATAGCGGACACTATTGAAACTGCGAAAACGAGTAATTTATCACGTACACTCGTAATTACAGCAATGAAATAAAAACAAATTGTTCGACCGTCGTCGCGAGAACTGAAATCGGCGAGACGCGTCTTCTTCAATCGAAGCGCCGCTGACACGATATATTCGCGGTCGACAGAGAAAACGGTCTTTTACCACATTCGTGTTCGCACGTTTTAGTTCGCTAAAACCGAAAAGGTTCGCGTTTTGGACAAAAAAGAAGAAAACAGAAAAAAAGGAATTTCTATTTTCCGAAAGGGAAAAAGCGCGATGTTTTTAATGCGCGCCGATTTATAAAACGCGTTTGGCGGGGACGATGGAATCGGATTATTCGCCTTTACGGAATCAAACGTCAATCGGCGTGTATAAAACGATTATTATTATTATTATTATTTTGTTTAAACGAATAAATTCGATTAAATCGTAATTCGTCGTGCGAATTAATAATACGCCTCTTCTATTATACGGAATCGATCGCGAAACACGCGTTTTATATGTAGCACAGAGGTCGGTGGTACGTTCTCATCGACACGTTTCGTAACACACGGACACGCGAGAATCGTTTTTTCTTTTTTTTTGCAAGAGAGAGAGAGAGAGAGAAACGTTTTCTTTTCTGAAATTTTCGCACTTATTTCTTTTTTTTTTTTACCTAATAACAATAATAATAATTTAGTATTTTCGACCGGCTCGGCCGCCGCCATTACGGCGAGGCGCGACGACGACCACGACCACGACGACGACGACTACGACGACGACTACGACGACGACGGCGACGGCCACGGCAATGACGAGGTGAAGATGAGGGGAAAATATTAGATTATCTTCACCTCGCCGTCGTTTCCCACCCGTCCCGGTAATGTGTTAGTGCCGCTGGTAAATGTTCCACGGTATCGGAATGCGATTGGATTCGGAGACGGCTGCGAATCGAAACATGAACTTCGTGGCCACCGCGTTGGCACTGCGAGATTGGATACTCACGGCGTACATCAACTCAGGTATAATGATAAATAATAAACGATTAGGGCTCGGATTTCTACGCGCGTTCGCGTTATTTTTTTTTTTTTTTTGTTTTCCTCTCGCACGATGCTTTCCGAGCTACGAACGCGTCTCGAGCAAACCTCCCCGTGTTTTAATTAAAAGTTTTTTTTTTACGTTTTTAGCGGATTTTTTCCTTTTTTTTTTTTTTTTTTGTCTTTTGTGAGGGCATTTTCGACGTTTTTCACGCATTTTTCAATTCGTTTTTCACACATTTCTCGTGTTATGATTAAAACAAAACAAAAAAAATACCGACACCATCGAAATACAAACACAGTACTTTGCGCGACATAAATCGTTTTCATTTCGAACTACGCGCAGGTTAACACGTAGAGAGGTGGTCGGTCATTCTCGGCGTATTATAAAAACTCCGTCGGCACACACAACAACCCGTCGTTCGTTTAGATTTTAAAACATTTAACAAACGTTTCATTGTACAGTGTAATACGAATGCGATTTGTGTAATTTGTAATCATTTCTTACGCGTTTTTTCTTTTTTTTTTTTTAATACATTTCAAACATATAATTTTAATATACATTTTTATAATTACACGCGTTAAAAACATACGTATTTTTTTTCTCCGAATTTTAATATTTTTTATTTATTTCGTTAATGCAAAAATTAAACGATTTAATGTAAATTTACGTTTAAATCAATTCGTTGAAAGGGGATTTTTTTTTGATATTTTCATGGCATTTTTAGAGTTTTTAAGTGATAAATGCCGTTTTTGATTTTTTTTTTTTTTTTTTTTGGACATTTAAATCCGTGCCCTAATAATAATAAACGAATCGAACAATCAATTCGCAGTGGCGACTTATTTTTCCCAAGGCGGGCCCAAGACAGGGAGAGCTCAACGGGCTGATGAAACCCTCGTTCGAAATTTCACGAATTCTATAACGAACATTTTGCTTTTCTCTGTATATACAAGAGAGCGTCTTTTTAAATAGAATTCCGTTATAATAAATGCGCATTCTTTTTTTCATTCTCATCATCGTTCTTTAATTACACGTGCCTGTACTCGTATTTAAAAAAAAAAAAAAAAAAAAAAAAAACGTTTCGAATGCGTTTTTATATTATAACAGTCTTTAAGACTTTAACGGATCGAACCCTGTATAATTTACACTTTACATATTCAAAAAAAAAAAACATACCGAAATCGGAGCACATAAATTACACATTTATACGCGAATGAATTTTTTCTTATTCGAATTTGGAACATTCCATATTTGAATCCACAATTGTATTTTCGCCGACAGTTATTTTAAGCGTCGATTTTATACAAATAATATTGCACATTATAATAAGCGACATCTTTATAAATATCATTTACGATATTTTCACGCGCGACGAACGTAAAAATGATTTAAACCGCTTAAAGTTTGCGAGCGACTTTATTTGACTTTAGAACTCGTGCGGAAAAAAATTCCTGGCTACCACCGGCCTAACACACGCGATCACGGTTTAAGCTGACCTCGACTTTCGGCTCTCCGTATGTAATACAAAGTTATAGCTTTGTAATAAAAACATTTTTTTTTCATTTAATCTCTGACCACTGGCCAGGAGTTTCGGAGAGAGACTCGGGTCGGTTACTCGAATGTATTTACTTATTTAAAAATAAATTAATCGAGTAAATCTCGGGATTATAAAAGATGAGTAATAAAAAAGTGTTTTCCAAATTATTTCTTAAATTCAAGTGTTGGACGAGTGTTAGTGTCGAGTTTGTTTAAATGTTATTTTTTAACGAATTCCGTTCGGAAAATTTGATTATTATGTGCACGAAAACGTGCGTCGACACGAGAACGACAACAAGCGTACGTATATTTTCGACTCTTCCGATTTCGATGATGTTTATATATATATATAAAAAAAAAAATTATATTTTATCGTGCGTTCGTAGAAACATCGCGCGGTTAAAAATCAATCGAAACAAAAGCGTGTATGTGTATATTATAATAATATTAAATGCGTATTGTCGGTGTTAAAACATCAATCAAGGTCGTATAAATATATTATATATGTGTGAGTGCTTATATTTTGTATGGACTCTTCCATCGTATGCATATTATATCGTACAAAAGGACAATCCTCTCCACCTCTCTGTGTATTTCTTTTATATCCGATTGTACGATGTATAATAATAATAATAATAATAATAAATATCGTTTATTTTTATAATAAATAGCGGTGCGAAAAAGAAATACAACTCTGACGCGTCGTTATTATTATTATTATTATTATTATTATTATTATCATTATTATATTTGTTAAACATTCGCTGTAGTCACAGTAATATAATATAATAATAATACGTGTGTGTGTATTCAATCATTAATCTTTGATATTCGCTAAAATAACGGACAAACGAACGAGTGATTGATTGACGGTAGCCGAAATTTTCCTACGATATTACTTACGTATACCGTAAACGTGCGGCGGCAGTTTACAACCAAATTATTAATTTTAAATTTTATCGCCTAATATTTTATATATAATATATAAAACGTTTATAATTAAATCTACTTGTTTGTAATGACCGAATATGTAAATCTATTATTATTATTATTATTATTATTATTAAACTTCGTGACGATCGTTTTGACTACACCGCGGCGGCGTATACAAACTCGTATATTGGGTGTTATTTTTGCGAGGAAATACGCGCTAAATGCAATTCTCTATGTAATATGTTACTTTTTCGAATTAACAATTGTAAACATTTTAATATATATATAAATTATTATTATAATTGTGTTATTACCGGTGGAGTCCTTGAAAGTAATCAAAATGTATGTTTTATTCATATACGCGCCAATGTCAATACGATTTGTTTTTAACAAAACCTTATACACATACTTACAAAGCGTTATTTTTTTTTTTTTAAATAATACGCGTTCGGAAAATATTATATATATATATTTTGTTTTAAATAATACCTTTTGTGTCTTTCGTTAACAATATCCGTTGTATCTCGTCACAGAGTTTTTTTTTTTTTTTAGTTGAAATTAGTCAACGTATTGATTAGTCCTCCTGGTCGAGTCGTATAATATAAACGAAGTCTACGGGGAAAAAAAAACGTAAACCGTTAAATAATGAAATAAAAATAATTTCGACATGACTCGAGATGACAGATAATAATAATAATAATAATAATAATAATAATTGAGGGCAGGACTCTTCTCGTGGAAAATCGTATACACAACGGTGTACTTGGAGGGTATACACCGCCGTGTACTCAAATCCCTATTTTCGGTTTTCTGCGTACACCCTGTCACACGAAATGAACATATTATACGCGCTAGTCAATTATTATTATTATTATTATTTATCTCGTCGCTACCAATTTGTATAGGTTTTCTTATATCCATAAGAAAATTCGTCGGATACCCCCCCGTAGTAAAGTAACCATATTTTTTCCTTTATGGTTTTAACGGTTTTCATCGAGAGAGAGAGAGAGAGAGAGAGAGAGAGAGAGAGAGAGAGAGCACTCACCAATACACTATTGCATATACGTATATTTAATAATAAAATACAAAAAAAAATAAAATAAAATAAATGTATTATAAACGTTCGGTTTATATGTGTAAATAAACGAGGAGAGAATCGTCGACGGGTAAGGCGATGAAACGGAAAACCGTACTCCGTCAAAAGTAGAAAAAAAAATTATCCGGGAATTTAAAACGCACTTTAATTATCGTCAACTCGAAATTTTATTCTCTTATTCTCATATTCAACGTGTGACAAATGTCGATATCCTTCTCTTTACCCCCGCACTAACAGCTGTTGTTCCCGTACGGAAATCAACAGCGGATATCTTCTTCGTCAATAGCGTACGATAGCCACTGTTGTCGCGGCAAAACGCGTGTCCGGTCGCTTCCTGTCCCGTGCGTCGCGATTCCGCCGCGTCGTCTCTTGCTCAATCTGCGGCGGCGGCGGTCGCGGTTCGTTTACCCGTGACGCGTTTCGCGATTCCGCGCGTCAATTAATAATGGCGCGCAACAGCAAACGCGACGATATCGATCCGGCCGTGGCGCGCGGATACTAATAATGCTCCCCCCGGCCCCGGTGAATTCGTTTTGTTGATTACAACAAACACCGGTGCGGCGGTCGTGCCCCGCGTTTGTTGTCCGTCGTTCTCTCTCTCCGGTTGTTGTTCGTTATTATTATTATTATTTTTTTTTCGCACACCTCCAATAGCGGAAAACGCGACGCGTATTTTAAGGCCGTTGTGCCGGACGCGAGACGAGACCTTGACTTCGGTGTTCGCGCGCGGGGTGATTGAGCCGCGGTGGTCGTGCTGCGTCTTTCGCGAGGTCCTCCGCGCTTTGTCTATATACCAGTATAGGTTTTTTTTTTTTTTTTTTCTGTTTCGTCCGTCGGGTTATTTTTTCTCCGTTAACGCGTGTATACAGTAGAAAAAAAAATAATAATATTAACGAAATCATTTACCGCCGTCGTATATTCTTCTTGCGGTCCAGACTGCGCGTGACTGCGCAGCGCGGCGAATTTTCGCGCGAAAAAATGAAACATTTAAACGATCCGTTCGTCGTCCGTACGGGGGGAACTTTACGTTTTCAACGGCCGTATGAAAAATAGAGAGAGAGAGAGAAAAAAAACGTTTTCCGACGACGAATAGCGTTACTCGATAATCACGCGAGATCCATTTCAGTGGCCCCCCCCCCCCAAATTGGAATTTCGAAATTTTTCCAATGCCGATCGTTCGTGCCCGCTGCTTTCAATGACTTCCAAACTACTCCGTCGTCGGTGTCCGACAACAAGTGGCGGATTTATTGACCACGATAAAAAAAACACCGTGGGAAAAAAACGAATCACGTCCACGAGAGACTATGATCGTCTGGGAAATCGCGTTGCGATTCCGACGTACGCGTATTGTTGAGCGCGGTCGTGTCGAGGAAACTCCGCGGGGGAGGTGAAATGGAAAAACGCGACCGTGTTGCTCGATCGTCGGTGCGGGCGGGAGTTTACGGCTCGAATCGATCAGCAGGAAAAATACGGACAGTTCGGTGTTGTCGAGAGAAAACGAATTCATATACCACTGCTGCTTTCGGAACGAGGAAAAAACGATTTTTTTTTTTTTTTTTGTTGCTTTTTACCCGAAATGAATATTTTCGCGCGGCTATTGCGCTGTTATAATCCCGCGGATTAGGGTAATAAAAACGGATATAAAGTGACGAAAACTCCGATCGGACGCGCCTGTCGCCCGCCTCCTTCCACAGCCGTCCGTAATTAATAAATAATTGTATTCGCGTTTATACGCACGACGATAATAACAATAATCGTATAAAATATATATATATAAAAAGAATAAAATAAATATTATCGTCGAATTTTCGGACCGTCCGGTTGGTTGCCCGTGTCCGTTTCTTCGTGACGCCCCGCGCGTTATAACCGCGAAGGAGTTCAATAAACCTTAACGCGCACACACAAGCGGCGAGCGCGCGTGTACGACGTGTAACGAACGACGGTGAGGCGAATACGTGCGCGCGCTCGCGTGGATGCAAAAAAAAAAATAATAATAATAATAAGAAAGAAAGAAATATATATATAAAAAAAAAAAAAAATACAGTGCGAAACTGTTCCAGTCACGGTTCAATTCGCGCGAAGAGGTCGTTGATTCGCCGCCGCGGAGTACATATTATATATATATATATTTTTTTTTAAGAACCGCGCGTTTAGGCGTTATTATCAATGTCATTTTTGTTTTTCACCAGTTGTTCCATTACGCACGAGACTTTCAACGATTGTCACTCGCGTGGCCCGTAGTCTATTCTGTTTTGTACGCGCACACGCGAAAAAGAAAGAAAAAAAAACGTCCCGAGAACTTTACGCGCGCGTTACTCCTGTCGCCGCCGCAACGAGTTTTTATTTATTTTTTTTTCCCCGGATTTTCACCGCTTCGAAACGGGTCCCCGTCCGATCAGGGGCGTATTCACTGCATCCCCTAAGGGGGCGGGGGACGAATAGAAAAACGGCCCGTCGAATCTGTCGCCAACTCAGAATTATCGAAAAATTATATGAAAATAATAAGTTTTAAATAAAAAAAAATGTTTTATTACATTTTAATTTTAGTTCGATCGATTTTAGTTGGTATCAGTAGATATAGGTACATACACAAGTATACGGCGTACGCGCGCAGGAACTGAATACGAAACCGGGTTTTAAAAAATTATTTAATTTTTTTTTCTTCGCCGCCAAACCGCGCGCTCGTAACGGCGCGATTTATTTCGATCGTAAACAAAAAAAAAAAAAAAAAAACGGCAACGCGAAATTATCGGTCCAAGTGTAACGTTTTATCGTATTCCGTCGTGTTCGTACATACGCGCGTTTTCGACACTCCGTGTTTTTCGTTTTCAAGACGTGTTATAGGTAGTTTGGCTTTTTTTTCCCCCCCGTTATTTACGTTAAAAATCAAAAAAAGAACGGAACGTTACGGAGCATTTCGCGATTTGATTTTACGGGGACCAGTAGTAAACCCGCAGTGGCGCTCTGCAGACGTCTCCGAAATTGTCGACGTCGATGAACTGATAAAATACGCGTCTTTGCATATTCATTCGCGAAAAAATGCCGGGAAAAATTTCGATGTGAAAAAAAAATGGAACGCGTGTTTTCCGAATACACAAATAGTCGTGATTATTTTTTTTCCCCTCCTACGTTTTAACCGTCGACGGTTTTTTTTTTTTGTTTTTTGTTTTACGAATCGAATCGAACGGAGATAATGCGGTAAATTACGAATGAAAATCATACGCGTAATTCTACGGCTGTGCGAATTTTTAAAAAGTCTGCCGCCGCCGCCGCCGCCTGTTGTACAAAACGTGCGTTTTCGCGTGTACATAAATATAAATTCAGTCTTATTATCACGTTCGTATTACATACAAAAATATATTTATTTTATATATATATAGACGCGTACAATTTCTATTTTCCATTTCGCGCACTCGTTTCGTTCTAACCCAACGCGTTTCGATAACGTCGGAAAAACGCGTAATGACGTTTTTAGAGAAAAAAATGTATTGAAATTCGTCGTTTATCGTATTGGCCATGTCGAAATGCGCGAGTTCGTTAATATAATTCTAATTTGAAATTAACAGCGATTACGTTTTTGGCGTATTTATCACAAGCACACGATCGACATTCAGATAAATGCGTGCACAATATTAATCTGTTTCGCAAAAAAAAACATTTTTTTTTTTTTTTTTTGTGTTTTCCATCCATTCCATCATTCGGTTGAACGTTAAATTATATCAAATACAGCGGCGTGTGTGCGGGGCAACGAATTTACACGCTTATTGCCGCGAGCGCAGAACGTTCGAAAACCCAATCTATCCAGCGTTCTTTTTTTTTAGCCCGTTTGTCGACCGAGTTTTTCATAGGTATACTCGAACGAACGGGGTGAAAATGACATCATGTAAAATAGAACTTTTTTTTTCATATATATTATTATGTATGATCGACCAGCTGCTAATCGTGTTGTGTATTATTACACGTTCGTATACGAATAAAAATTAATTTCCATATGCGTCGTCTGCCCGACGGAAGAGGATAATTGAAAATTAGTTTTGTTTGTTTGTTCCGCTAAAGAAAAAGAAGAAGAAAGAGAATGTCTTTTACGCCACACGCGCACAGTAGTCGCAAGGGCAATAATCGTAAAAATCTAGTAGAGATTTTTCGGTACTCTCGGTCGACTACGGCTGGACTCGCGTGATTTCAAATAATAATTATTATTTTATTAATATAACCTGACCGTTGGATATGATAGAATTAATTAAACCGAAGTCTTCCGCGCGCCATTCAAATCCAACGCGTCCAATTATTAGAGTCTATTCGGAGTCGTTCGGATTCTTCTGTACGCCTTGTTTCGAGCTGTGTCTTTTTTGTCATTACCGATCAAAATTCTAGTGAAAACCGAAACGCTACAGCGTTTGTCCCTCGTATACAATATATACGATTTAGTTAAGTTCGATTTTAAATTAATATTTATATTATTAATAATAGATTAAAGCGAAAAATTTTCTTGTTTTGAACTCGTATATTTGCCGGTGTTCCGGCCTTAAGTCATTCATGACACAAGTCTGCGTAATCAAATCGTTGGAGATTTTTTTCCCCGACAATTTTGATTTAAATTACGCAATACAACAATGAAATCGGTCGTGTTTATGTGGTACAATCTCTATTATACAATTATATATGGCCACACGATCGATTAGTGGTGGTTTCAATATTATAATACTTCAGCCGTTTGCGGTTTTCTTCGGTTCTCTCGGGGTTAATATCGATGTTTCGTAATAACAATATTATTATTATTATTATTATTATTAACGACTGCTGTTGTTAGTATAGGATTTCGTGAATATTATATTAAGGAATTTTAATATTATTATTTTTTTTTACGCGCTTATTGTCGTATATTTTAAAAGCGAGCGAGGTACATTGTTTGTAATTAATAATTTTATATTGAGGAGTGTTTGAAACATTGTTGGCCAGTATCACGGAAAAAAATCATACGCGCGTGGTCGTTATCACAAAATCGATATTTTATTTGAACGTTAAATCGTTTTTATATGCCCGTACTTTTTATTATATAAAACGATTTTTATATGTCCTCGTTTAACGATACGATAATAAAATCTTGTACGTTCGTTTACCTATGTAAAAAATTTTTTATTAAAAATCAAATCCAACCCAACCTCTACGCAATCTGTTCGTATGTGTTGGTGTTGGCTCCGTTCGATCCGATCATATTTCACACGGAAAACAATATACGCGTCCACTGGAATCCCGAGAAATAATAGTATTTCTCGGATATTTCTAACGGATAAACAATAATAATAATAATAATAATAATTATTATTATTATTATTATTATTATTATTATTATTATTATTATTGTAAAATAGTTTTTCCCGCGGAAAATCGAAATCCTTAAAAATCGTAATAAAACGATAAAATATATTAGTTCAAAGTATGCCATACGTGTATACTCGCATTATTATACACACGTTTATATATATATGTACGTAGTTATACACTGTTCGCGTTCACGTGTTTTGTTTTTTTTTTTATCCACAAAACTTAAACGGGGTCCCCTTGAGTATCATTTTTATATTCGTTGAACACTAAACGTAACTTTTATACAATACATGCGAGTGTATAAAACAATTGGACCGGCTCTCGTTGGTAAAACGTTTAAAAATTTAATAACGTTTTCGGTCCCCGCGCCGCACGCTATATGCACTATTTTAAATAAATTAATAAATCTATCGAGTATTTTATAAAAACGAATGTTGTTATATTGTTGTTTTTTGTGTATTTTAACTTTTTAAACCTTTAAAAATACATGATTATGTATTTCGCGATCCGACTACTATTCCATATAATTACAGCTAACACTCGTGGAAAAGGATGAGACGACGGGGAACAGAAAAAGGAATTGAAATGGAAGTTTTAACAATATTTACGCTCTCGTGTAAACCGGCTTCAACGTATTTATTCGACGTTTTTATAAAACCCCCCTTTTTTTTTTTTTGTCCCCATAGGCGTATTTATTATGGTACGCGCTCTTTAAAGCTTTTCTAAACCGTGAGCGTTTTTTTTTTTTTTTTGTTTTAATAGACTTGTCTTAAAAATAATTTAATTTCTCGGTCGATTACGCGGAGGAAATATTTCGCGTTCGTAAATTGTCGCGAAACACCCACGTAGCTGAAAAATTGAGTTAATATAAAAGACACGCGTTGCGTGTGTAATTCTGCAATTGGGTCATGAAGACAAATTTATTTTGCTCTTCGCAGAAGTTTTTTTTTATTATTATTATTATTATTCAGAGTCCACCGGACTATACGGAAAACGTATCGTTATTTGCCATACGAATCGCCATTGTACGTTTGTCCGTTACCGGTAAAAGTTTTTTTTCTTTTTTAATTATATATGGAAAACAAAATTTGTATTCGATTGAATAATTATAGTATACATATAACTTTATAGAGGGTAAATAGAAAAAGATTTATTTGCACTCCATCGAAGTTATTTCTTTTTTCAAATAAATATATACGAGTATATGTAACGTTTTAGTTTATTTTTAAACAACAACGAGACGAGAAAAGAGCGCGCGTTTAACGCTATACGTATTGTCGGTAGTATTTTGACTGTTTATGTTTTGGAAAATTCTCGTTTTGTCGCCCAGTGGAAAATTTCTAAGAAAAAAAAAAACACCGTTGCCCGTCGCTATATTTTTAAAAATGTCCGCTAAAAAGAAATATTATTATTCACTATAGTCGGCTCGCGTTTTATTCATTCCCATATAATATAAATATACGCGCGAAATTCGTTCCCGGCGTATTATTTCTGTGCATGTTTTGAAATTAAAACGACAAGACAAACAACAGCGAACGCGCGTTGTAAAACACATTTTATTTGCGCAGCGCACGGCGAAATTAAATATTCGCACAGGTTTTTCGCCCTTGACGGTATAAAAATCATCGTTATAATATAGCGGTATATTATTCTGGCGCTGCGTGTAAAAAAAAAAAAAAAAACGTTTTGGAAACGTATCCGCAGTTTTGTGCGATTTTTTTTTTTTTTTTACACGCTCGGAATAATAATAATAATAATAATAGTTAAATGCGGAGAAAGAAAAAAATAACTATGTAATTTTGTTTCGTTTTTTTTTTTTTTTTTTGTTAAAAATACGCGTTTTTTTTTTACTAATGACTGACTGCCGGTCATCCGTACCAATCGCGTCTTACAACCAGTTTTACGGAACGAATTTTCCGAATCGGGAAGTTAATGCGACAGAATTTGTGAGACTCGTCGTCATATATTCCGACAGAACTGCTTATTTGTTGTGGTGCGTATTACACGTGTATTGGATATTGCGAGCAAGTTAAAATAGTCCTTTATTTTGTGTGTACGAACGAAACGCTAAAAACAAAAGCGTATATTATTATTAATGAACGACGTGTAAAAGGAGAAAAGATACGCTTAGAGTATTTAGAAGCAAAAAAAAAAAAAAAAATGTTCACTATCGAATTCCACACTGAACGTTTACACGATTGTCGTGTTCGAATATCGTGGTGTATCGTACGTACGTCGTTTTGATATTATTACGAGCGTTAGAAAAACCCGGTGTATTTCAATAGTATTTTGAATTTTTTTTTTGTTTCACATAGTGGTCCAGTGGGAGATTTTATTTTTATATTATTTTCGTCGCGAACCGACCAAGATATTACGGATTAAACAAAAAAATATTCGTTTCTAAATCTTTCGATAGGTGTAAATTATTCTCGTTGGAATCGCGATAGGTATTTCGTTAAAAAAAAAAAATGCGATATCAAACGAAAACGTTCTGCATCGTATTTGTACATTACACCGGATATCTCATAATTATTATTATTAAAAATTAAAAACAATAATACGAGTAAATAATGCTTAACCGTAGCTTGGCTATATATATATATATATGTCCGAATGAATTTATCTCGCGCAACGCGTGTGAATAGAGATTGATATTATAATAAAAAAAAAGAACGCGAAAATATTTATTTTCCTTCGGTTATTATACATTACGGTGTATAGTTTTTTATTTTATCTTTGTTATGGCATTTTTCGGCTGTACCGTTTTAGGTCATCAACATTTCATCTCTAATTATAATACACACATACATCGCGTACAGACCGTTATTTCGTCGTGCTCGTACCACCACCGCCGACCACTGCGAACTTAACGAGTCGCGCGATCGTGATCGGCGGACGTATATTAGTTACGTTCACGAATATTATAATGCGTTATGAACTCGTGTTAACGCGTTTTTTTTTTTTTTTACGAGCTCCACGCGTATGTATTATATAGGAAATCGAAACGCGTGTACGAGAAAAGAGAGAAAAAATTTAGAGTACTTTCAAACAGTGGCCCGGGACGCTAAAGTGCGACGATCAGCCACGGCCGAAGAACAATTATATATATAAAAAAAAAAAAAAAAATTGGAAATACAAAATACATATTTTTATATCGAGTAATGGCGGTCGTGACGACGTGCGCGCGATCTCTTGTTGCGCATCGCGAGGAAATATTATATCTTATTTACACATTCATAGAGTTTGAGGACGATCATGCGAAAATCATCTGCGATCCCGTGCCTTTCATGTCCCTAGCTGCTCTCGAGACCGTACCCGATCCATCTGCTGTCGACTCTCGTCACCGCCGTGTCCGTTTCGTTCGGATTACAAAAATCGTTTTTTTTTTCCTTTTTTTTTTATCGTTTTCCTCTCTCGGCCGGTTTCGCTTATTTCATCATAACACTATATACATCTCACGTCGTATATAGTGTGATTTATTTACAGTGTTAAAACCGCGTATTTCAACGCATAGAGATTTCCGACTGTACATATGATAGAATCGCCAATACACCACGCGTAATTAGATACGCGAGGATAACCAGATTTGAAAGAACAAGACGAAACAAAAAAAAAAAAAAAATTACACCTGTCGTCTCCTCGCGCCTTGTCTCGTCGTCTCGTATTACCATATTGACCTCAAGCGGGGCTGGCTTTACACATTTTAATTTCCATTGCTCAATACGCAAAATCTACACCGACTTCTCTAATTTCGCGTGCCGAAAAACAACGACGACACGGAATATTATGAAGAAATGTCAAAAAAAAAAATCGAAACCACTCTGGGATAAAGAGTGAAACGTCTGCGAAAATATTATAGGTTTATAAAATTTCAAAAAAAAAAAAAGCGGGTGAAATCGAGTTTTAATTCGGAGGGAAAAAATTGATTTTCCTCTCCCAAAACCTAATAACTTGTAAGTCAACGTTTACGGTATAGCTGCAAACCGTATACAGCATATACATATATGAACTCGACTATTTGAAATCCAACTATTATGCGCTCTGCAGATTTGTAACATTATTATACAAGAAACGTTTACAAGACGTGTGATATTTACGATATTCGTAGAAAAAAAATACGATAATAAAAATATTAACGTCCGCAGTATACGTTTAATTTTAAGTTTCAACGTTTATTTTTTTTTCTAATTGTGTCTTAATAGACTTTGGCTTAAAAACGTGTACGTACAGAGCGTGTCACGCGACGGAGTTACGACAAATGCTTTCGTTAGACGTTTTTAAATTCTCTTTCTTTTTCCTTTTTGCAAATAATTCGCGGCGTTATAATAAAAGTTTTTTTTTTTATTATTATTGTAGAAATTTAAAAATTATAACTTTATGTACTATATTTTTAATAATTATAACAGCCAATTACGAAATATACGTTTCCAAAAAAAAAAAAAAACCTTCGACGTTCGTTGATTTTTTAAAAACAATATTCGTTTAAATTCAAACACTTTTCTTGCTAATCGATTATGCACGGTTACTGACAGACACTCAGTTTTTCCGAAAAATAATTTTTTATTATTGGGATATAACAATTGTCAAAAAAAAGAATTTGAATGGGACAAAAGTTTGTCCGATTTTCGTGATACACTCTGTATACTAATCAATCGCGTGCATATATTATACCACTTGAGCACTCCGTTTATTAACTCGTATATATATTTATTATTTTTTTTTTTTTTTGTCACTATATTCCGATTGGTTTATTGGTGTCGTATTACATTGCGCGTATATATATATATACAGATGCGGATTAATAAATCACATGGCCGTAATTAATTTACATAATATTCAAAGCAACGTTATTCGGAGTGTGTATTGTGTGTGTGCATATTGATATATCATAATGTATGGTTACAATTGAAAACGATTATTATAATAGGATAGCGGGTACCTGATCAATCGCTTTGCGTGTTTCGACGGAATTTTATTTATAGAATTTAATAATTCAATAATTTCGCCACGTCAGTTCGACAATATTATAACCGTTTTATAACGTATAAAATAATTGCTGATTCTTCGTGTACACGCGTAAGAATAATTTACTGACCTCAAACTAATATTGTTACACTTAAAAATACCGTAACTAGCTGAATATTAATTAATATAAATGAGATTGGGAGAACCAATCGTTTTCCGACAATGATTTATCGTAACCGTTTTACTATCGAATTCCAATAATAATTTATTATAATGATATAATGTATGTATAATATTCCGAAATTTCCACGACTAAATAACCAGTTGCGGCCACGCATTCATTTATTGTACGCGTATTTATTTTTAAATTCCTATTTAATTTTTTTCTCCCTCGCAATATACTCCCAAGTTTTGTCACTCTACACTTCAAATATATTCCAAATGACGTATTCGTAATGATAACATTATACCGTTAATTGTCGTTACGAAAATAACGTTTTAACAAATTATTTAATTGAAAAAAAAAAATTAAAATTAATTTCAATACATTTTTACAATGAAAACAAATAATAATGCGAATTCGGAATAATAAAATATTTACAAAAAAAAAAAAACGAATGTCAAATTATATATTTCGTAATCAAAACTGTTTGTTTTTATTCTAATATTATTGGTTAGGATTCCAACGTTTTTATATCGATTTTAATGACGTTATTATGAAATTGAATAGGAATAATAATATTGTTATTATTATTAAAAACACATAAATAATAATATTTTGCGTTTGTTAACGCTAACGGTTTGAAAAATTCGGGTGTAAAGTGAATAAGAAAATACAACGACCAAAGTAAAAAATAAATACGAATTAGTGAAAATTACGAATAAACGTATATATATATTTATATTCTTTTTATAATCCTGTTTGTTTGTTTAAATATTGATAATAATTATAAATTTATTGTATTAAATTTCATTACGAATTCTTCTATAACCCCGAATTCATGTACGCCGGTATATCGTCTTATTACAGCGGCACGTCTCAAATACTTCGAACAAAATTCGGATTCCGATTGGTTTTTTTTTTTACTAAATTATTATTATTATTATTATTTCTGAGATTATCTAGTTTCGAAATTCGCGTTGATTGAATTGAATTCATTACAACCTACGTTCAGTATTCCGGTCGTTCAGCGTTCATTAAAATAATATACGGTTTGTGAATTTCAGGAGAACTGATATTGTAAATATTACCCGTCGCGTCTATTATATGTTTATTATAAATTACACTTTACGGTAGGCGTGTGTTGTGTACACAACGCGATTTGAAATATTAGCGTTTTTAATAATCCCTGCGGTTTCAGTGTAAACGCTCGTCGCGGTGTACCGGTATATTTTACAGGTTTGTCATCCCCGAAACGCCTTCGCCTCCACGCCGCCGTCCCTTTCGTCGCGAACAAACGACCCTTCCGCGACGAATCGCGTATGGTTCGCGGTGACGTCCCTGTACATTATAGCGTGTAGGTATACAGTAATCGCCCGTTAATAATAATAATAATAATATTATAAATAATATATAAAAGCGACACGCGGCTTTTTTCAAATCGTCGAAACGATTTCATACGTGATTTTTCTCGTTAATCACAATTACGTTTGGTGAAAATAAACCCTCCGCGTTAAATATATGCCGTATTGCGTGATTTTTATTTCTCAAACACCGTTTGAAGAAGTCCCTTATTGTTCCTTCTGTTCCGTTGCGCACTAAATCGTTCGTCTACCTCTCGTCCTTCAAACTATAATATTTCTATTTTGATATTATTATTATTATTATTATTGTATAAATATACAAAAATAATTGTAATTCTCCTCATCGTATTACGAATCGTTGTCGTGTACAGCAACGATCACCTGCAACCGCGATGGTCCGCAAAAAAATGTCATCATTTTTTTCCCCCATTTTTAATAGAGACTTAAATTAAATAAATATTTGCCTCTCGACAATCGCGTTGATGAAACGAAAATAAAAGCAACGCAAATAATAATAATAATAATAATAATAATAACAACAAAAAAAATAACCAAAACTACAGAAAAAAAAAAGAAATTACAACAGAAAACCGTCGGAAAGGAAATAATTTTAAACGAAATGAATAAGGAAAACATCGGTGGTTTGAAAAAATATGGAGAAGAGTAAAAAGAACGTTATTGGGAGCGAATAAACTGGGATAAGAAAGGACAGTTGTAGAGGAGATGAGAGGGGAATCGCAAACAAAGGATCCGTCATGCAGAGTGCAAAAAAGGAGAATCATTTAAGAACAAACAGAAGTTGTGAGCCTGTAAAATTTGATCATTGTTTGCAATTTTATTCCGTTTTTTCCCTTTCACCGGGAGAGCTTCGTATATTCGAGATGCACGTAAATGAATAATAATAATAATAATAATAAAAAAAAAACGATTAAATAAGCGTTTATAATTTCATTTCACTTGTGTGTACTACGTAATAAAACGGTAATACTTTAATCGTTATTTTATAATTTTTTTTTTTTTTTTTTTGAATTTGGTATGAGCGGACTTTTAAATTGTAAATGTAATATGGCCGTCGGTGAGATCGGAAAAGTTGGCCGATCAGACGGAATACCAATTGTTTGTAAATAGAAATTTTCGAGTGAGAAATATTATTATTACTTGACAAACACAATATTGAATTCCTCTTTTTTTTTCTCTCTCTCTCTCTCTCTAACTTGGTCGGATATTGTACTTGCGTGTGCTTGCAAACGTCTACAAAACATCTTCATCCGTATATACATATTTTTTCCTCTCGTTCTCGTCATTAATTAATTAATTATGTTGACGAATAATTAATTAATTAATTGATTAGTAAAGCGTCCGACGCGAGATATTGATTTTATAAATAATAATTAACGTGCGCGCGCGTTTCCCCCGTAATGAAATCAAAAACCTATAACAGCATTCGTCCTATCGTCGAATTTCTTCATGTAACCGGATAATTTTTTTTTCCCAATTGTTACAAAACCATTTTTCTTCTTACGTTATCGGTATGTTGCGCCCGTTGTTTTGGCTTTCCTTCTTGGAGATACACTCCTAAAGATATTTTACCGACCCAAATAAAATAATATGAATTATTTGACTAGTTGTTATTTCGGTCCATAAGTTTACGGACTTTACCGATTTCCGTTTTTCTCAAACCAATTTCATTATTTCTATTGACAGCAGCCCAAAATTAATGATAAGATAATTCGGCCCTTTGCGCTAAGCCCCATCCATCCCGGCTCTGAACACACTAGTCAGTGTTAAGCGCAATACTGATGTATATCCCTTTTTTTCCACACCTCATCCGATAAATGTCATGGATTCAAACCACCGTGTATTCCTACTTAACTTCCTTTAAATTCTCCTACATATACGATAATTCGATTGGCCAATGTGTTTTCTTCTTTGTGAGTAACTATATACAATGTATAGTTTCTACTGATTTTCCGACGTTCTGTAATATAAAATAATAATATACTTTTACACGAACACTTCTCGCGTACCGTTAATAATAATAATAATATGTGTTGGATGCAGTTTAAATATACGAGGGCTGGCTGATAACTAATGCCTCTTGACTTATATAACTATTATATATATACTATTATTTTTCAACATAACTACCTTCAACGGCCGTGCATTTCAGCCAACGCTTTATTAGCGCTGAGAAATGCCGTCCAAATAAAATTCTTCGGTTTGAGCATCGGAAAATCGTTTGACTTTCTCGTCGGAATCTGCAAATGTTTTACCAATGATGAGACGTTCTTCGAGCTTGGGAAACAAAAAAAAAATCGCACGTGGCCCCGAATCCGGGCTGTAAGGCACAAACGTCTACACGGGTTTTGTTTCATTCGTTCCGGGCACCCACCACGGCGCATGTTTTCCGTTATTCGGGTTCAGAGAGAACGCGCTGAACTCGTTCTTTAGACGTTCCCTAACCACGACGCTGCTGTTTCCGATTCGCCCGGACCGTGTCATCGACATTTTGTCTACGGGCCGCTCATCGGCAACCGTCACTAGAGATGGCCTTTCCGACCTCAATACCTCTAGACCGTAATGCCCGACGACGGACGGCACGCACACCAAGAATTTCGTTTCCATAAACGACGAACGAAGTATCGACGAGTATCGATCGGTTTCGCGTTTTCCGCGACGAGAAATTCAATTACGGCGTCCGAAATGGCACCACCGTCGGTCGTTAATAGACGGCCCCGTTATAAATAACAAAACGATAACGTCGGCCCGTGCCGAATGCTCCGCAAACGAGACGCTCTTATCGGGAATTTTGGAAAACGGTCATGGGACCAAGAGTAGGGTCGCCATATTGGGCTAGGGTCTCGTCGGGACGTTCTAGGAATTGTAAGATGGAGTGTATAAAAATACTAAATTTTGAAATAAAAATTAGAGTCCTTTATTTTAGATAAATTATTTGTTTATTTATTAAGGTTACATACAAAAAAAAAAAAAAAATAAATATTTTTGATTTATCGCAGAAGTAGTACTTGGACGGTAATATAGTTTTCATAAGATTTTGCTTTTTTCAACAGTTCTTATAATAACATTTTTCGTTTTCGATTGCGATTCATGCGTATTTGTATGCAATAAAAGCGATTAATTTCCAATACACATTTTCAATCGGGATATTTTGGTCTTTTCTCGGGACGTCGGGACAGAGAGCTCAATATCGGTGACAGTCCCCCGATATATCGGGATGGATGGCAACCGCAGACAAGTGGCATATTACTTATCAGTCGCCCTCCCCCCCCCCGCCCATCCTCGTCAATTGTTTTTTCTTTTTCGGTGTTTTGTTTTAACGCCGAATCGCGCCGCGAGTCTCGCGTAGGTGCCGCGCCGCGGCATATGCGTCATCGTCACTTTACGCGACTGACGTCATCCCGCCCCGGTTGCGCGGCCCACCGCCCCGGTGAGAACGTCAAATTGACCGTACGCGCACGCAACGAGCGCGCGCCCGGCGATGTTCCTCTCGCGCAAGCGCACCGCGCGCCAACCTCCGCCCGCCACCCCCCCCCCATCGAAAAAATACGACACGGCCGGGGCGGTGTAACGCGCGTGTTATGATATTACACCTAACCCTACTCGCTTAACTCTGCGCGCCGGTCGCTTAAACGTGGAAATCTATATTTTACGCGCTTTAAATAATAATAATAATAAAAAAAAAAACCCCCGACCGCTGAAATCGTCTTAAGATTTACGCGGCAGAAATCGGCGGGGGTCGCGCGATCAGAAATTTCCTAAGGATTTTTTATCGTTTCATACGTAATAACGTCGAAAAACGCGTGAGAATCAATCGTAGAAATGCGTTTGATACGAAATCATCGTCACCGCGGGGTCACGCGCAACGACCCGATGGGCTATAGGGCACCGGATTTCGGTCGAGTAAATATCGATTCGACAATTTCTCGTCCACGCGATATTCGAAAAAATGTAAAACGGATTTCCTTTTTAAACGATAAAATTTCACACGTTTGTCTTATGAAATCCGTCCCTCGGCCTGATTGGCGACAGACACTCCTGGCCTGTGTTCGTTTCAGGCATGTCTAAGGCCCCCCCTCCACCCCGGAGAAAATTTGAAGAATAGTAAAGAAATACCAAATATTAGACACATTTGTCTGCGGCGTATTTACGGGGGGAGGGGGTCAGATTAAAACCCCCACCAGAACCAAAAAAAAAAAGAAGCTAAAAGATTATACAAAAAATTTTGTGTATTTAATAATTTTGTTCACGATAATAATAACAGACAAAGGTAATTATTATTACTAAAAACTGCATTTTTCTTGATGTAATATAAATGACCCCCGATTTTTTCAAATACCCCCCCCCCCCGGAGAAAATTGTCTGAAAGAAACACTGCTCCTGGCGGTTACCGGACGAACCGCGAGTTACAAGAACGACAAAAAAAAAAAAAAAAAAAATGTGTAAATACATTTTTATTCGTTACGAGCGTCAATGTCTATAACGGACCAGACGTACGTCTGTTCTATTTAAGAACGTGTAAACGGTTAGAAAATGGTCATGAGCGAATGATCGCGTCTAATTAAAAAAAATCTGCCAGTCAACGAAATGAGTAAAACAGGACCTGTGGTTTAGTTTAGACGACAAAAAAAAAAAAACTCGATGTCTTAATGTGAAACACTCAACGGTGTTGGACCAGAACGCGTAGACGGCGTATCAGAGAAGGGCGTGTACACAGAGAGAGAGAGAGAGATCGTGATGGTCTTGAGTGGGGAAGCTGAGGATGATGGATTTGATATTTTTGTAGTTTTTCTTATTAATAAATAAATTATACTGTATCGAGTATATTATACAGAGCGATTTCCGTATAAATTCTTTATTCGTCGCGCGCGATGAATATTACATATATATATATAACGTTTTCTTTGTATTTCAATAGTATTATATGTCTTCAAGCGTATCTCCTGCTGTCAGTAGTCGTGAAATCGATATTAAGAAAAAAAAAAAAATCCATTTTCGATATTAATATTATAATAGTCAGTCAGTTGTATAACGTATTTGTTTATATATATATATATATATCTTTTTTAATATTTTCATTGGCAAGCGCGAGCGTATATTACATTTAACGTATATTATACAAATCCCCTGCGCGCCCGGGTTTTTATTTTATTTTACAAACCGTTTTGTGTGTACGAACTTGTTGATTATATTATATCGTCGGTTCGTACTACGCTTATTTCTTTTTTTCTGTTTTTTTTTTTTCATGCGGATGAATATAAATTATCATAATACGTGTGTACGTCGTTTTTTAAGGGTCTTCCGTTTCGCAAATATATATTTACATATATATTTACTGCGGTATTTATAAACCGTTATTGTTTACTCGTCGTGTGTATACAAACGTTATAAACTGATTTTGAAGTGCGTTTTGCCGATAGACAACAAAAAAAAAAAAAAAAAAAATTCGCGAGAGAAATTCTTTTTTTCCCGAGGGATTGAATTAATCAAAAATAACGAGGAACGGGCTCGATAAATTCCCGTCGAGTCCTACGCCGCTCCTATACATATAAATTATACAATAATACGTTTCATACGCGACGATATTGTATTTTATGTAAGTAAAGAAAATGATTATAACCGCGCGTAACGGATATTTTTACAACGGATCTAAAGCGTATAAATATTATTTCCTCTCTCCTATTAACGTATTACGAAAATGCGTATTATACTCTCTACTCGTTATTTATAGTGCGCGATTCGCGACTTGTGTTTAAATAATAAAAACTCGGTGTCGTGCGTATTAATTACACATCGGTATGTCGTTCATCTCGATTTCACGCGCTCGACGAAATTCGCCGTTTGTTGTTTTATTTATTGCCGTGTAAAATAATTAAAAAAAAAAAACAACCAAATAAACGAACAAATTTCGTACGTATACACACACGTGTTAAACTACACGTACTTTTAGATTGTGAGCGTGGAAACTATTTGGTTTTTATTGTTTTTTTTTACTCACTGTGTACAACGTCGTATTTCGACTAATAGAATTGCTGCTTCGTACATTACACTCGTATCCCGTTTCACCGTAGTAACATTTTGCAAACCGTTTATGTATACATTAAAGAGGTAATTTTTCGACTTTTCCGGCGCGGTTTTTAAAACGCGTACAAAAAAAAAAAAATTATCGAAAAAATTGTTAAAAAGAGCAAAAATAATTCTCTAAAACGTAACAAGACCGAAAGCAGACATATTATGTTATAGGATGGTTAGCTTTAGATAATAATAATAATAATAAATAACTCGAGGAATGGAACACAACCCAGAATAAAGAAACTTAGTTTTAACAGCTAAAAGCTTTTAAAAAAAAAAAAATTTGTGAAATTTTACAAAAAAAAAAAAAAAACGCTCGGATTGCTGAGCGTAAAAAAAAGAGTATAACTCGAGTAATCATCGATTTTTTTCTTTTTTTAATATTCGTAAATTCGAATTTTAATGATATTTCCACGTGGCGATTATTTACCACGAAACATAAAAATAATACGCATTAGTAGAAAATTAATTATTATAAATCGTGTGTATGTGTGATTTACACACCATACAAGGCTTACCACTTACCAGTTACCAGCTACGAGTTACCACACGCATACGTGAACAACATTGTTCGTCTCTGACCACGACAACACCACCGTATATGTACCGGTGGCGTCGTAACCAGTAGAGGTTTTTGGATGTTTAAATCCCCAATTGCTTTTTTTTTTTTTTTACGTTTTTTTACTCAAGTGGCTCCTTGTACGGTTCATTAAGAATATCGAGCATCGAGCAAACAAACCTAACAAAAAGCGTAAAACCTATGGTTTCGTTCATACTTAAACCCTCCCCCGTCGCATAATCCTGGATACGCCTATACTGATTACAATAATACAATATTCTACGTTCGAAATAAATGAGAGAGAAAATAGAAAATAGATCATCACCGGCGTACGTAATTAAAACAAGATTTATCGCGCCGAAACGGAGTCTGGAAATTGCGGGCTGTCCGGACACAACGCCGCAGCAATAACGAAAATATAAAATTCGAAAACCCTGTATGATATAATATTATAACGTATTAAAGAAGAGACTGCACACACACACACACACATTGTCCATTGTACGCAAGAGGTCCATAAAATCGAAAACTATATTGTACGGCTTCCTTTATGGGGTTATTTTATTATAATACGGCAAACGAATATAATATTATTTTTTTTTAATACGATTGTTTTTTTTTTTTTTTATTGTCCACGATATATTTTATACCAGTAGTAAATTTATAGCGAAAAAAGGGGGGAAAAAAACACAGAATTCGAATTATTCTTTTTGTAAAACAATATGAAGTGGCAAGACGACACAATTTCACTTGGCGTGGAATTCGTTTTTTTTTCTAAAGAAAAACACGTTAAAAAACCATTCGCGCGGGGAAATTTATACGGCGGGATTTACGGGACGTCTGTACAGCGCCGGTGGTATTCATTTCTCGTTTAATATGTGCGAACGAAGAGATGCTGTACGTGTAGTAAAAAGATTCCTCCTCGGTCAGTTGCGATCACTCTGTATACCACGTAGTATAATACACCCACGCGACATGACGTATTCGTGAACGCCGGTCACGTCGAATTTCTCAAGGACAAACGGGAAGAACGCACCGAGTTTTATTAGAAGTTTAAAAAAAATAATAATAATAAAAAAAAATTGTATAATTTAAAACGAATCCTTCAAATTTCTGATATACGACGCCCGCTACGAACTAAAAAATATATTTTATACGTTAAAATGCATGTTATCATTGGACGGGCGTTTTTTTTTTTTTTTTTTTTAATCCGTTAATAACGTTTTTGTTTGTTTGTTTTTTCTGGCTTCTATCTTCAGCGGTATTTTTCGAATTACCGGGAAAAAAAAAAAGGCACTGGAAAAAGAGCGGAGTGTCGACAAAAGTGTTTTCAATGTTTTTTTTTTTTTTTTAAACGCGTCGAATTGAAAAACTGTCGCAACCGACTCTTTTTGTCGCACTCCTCAGCTCTCGCTACCATTGATAGAATTTCGACGGTTTCTTTAGTTAACATTTCGTCGTGATTTCGGATTTCTGTAAAATTTGCGACGTTTTTTTTTTTATATATACATATTCGATGGTTCTTATTCTCTTTATCACGAAAAACCGTCGTGTTATAATTTTCGCATTACACGCCGAGTCTTATTCGTATATTGAATTTTTTTTTTTTTTTTTTTTTGTCTCGTCCCTTGTTCTCATTTCATACGCGGACGATATTCATAACCAGTAATTTGGAAAAAAAAAAATCGCGAATCGCGAACGCAACAAACGATAGAATTCAATTTACGATAACGCGAAATATCTCATCCTAGCGATAACGCGTACACACCGTTTGCCGAGTAAGTGGTTATAACGTCACGATCGTTTCGTCAAACAACGGTTCGCACTAGAGTTTTGAAAATTTTCAAACGATTTTCCCCCGTTTTTCTTCTTCAAAACGTATAGATTTATAATAATAATAATAAAAAAAATTCTCAAATCTTTATCCGCTCGTGCGACATCCGTCATTACTACGTCTTGTTACTTTTTTTTACTCTTTTTGGAAATCATTAGGTGTTGCGGTTTTTTTTTCGCCGCGCAATTTCGACATTTTTTTTTTTTCTAAACTATTCTCCAACCTCGTTCACACACACACACATACAACAACAACAAAAAAAAACCCCCGGTGAAATAAAATCGTTTCCCTCCTCCCCGAATATATTTTCGATAGTCTCTCGTTGTTGGTTTTTCTCTTCTCTTCGCGTTATTACGTACACACGAACGGACGACGACGACGACGACGTCGAACAGTACCGGGCGGAGAACGCGGATTTGCGTTCGACGCGTCAAAGAGAAAGCTTTTTGGAGAAAGAAAAAAAAATAAAGAAAGAACCGCCGCTCGCGAGATTCGTGTGATGAGCCGACACAGGCACGCCGCGACAACTGGGTCAACTGGGCGCGATGCGTTTTTCTTCTCACTCGGCGCGTCAAATCGCGCGCGCTTTTGTTCCGGCAAAATTATATATGTGTATTTGCAAAAAAAAAAAATTTCGGACGGATTTCGATTTGAGATTTCGGTATAATAGATGGTATATTCGATATAAATCAATAGCGTAAACCGTTACTAACGCTACTGCAAATGCGGTACGCGTTTACAGTAATCATTAACAAAGTCAACGGCTATTGACAAAACGATTATTGCGAGCAGGGGCGAACGCAGGGGGGCCCCCCCTCCGAAAAACCGAGACGTATATAGGATCTTGTTTTATAATTTAAATTGAATTGACAAATTTTAATAATTAATTATTAATCTATGATATGTAATGTGTATAATGTGTATAGTATAAGTGCCTAAAATAAATAGTTAAAGTGTAATACAGTATGAATAATATGATATTAATGAATACCTACTATAAATTTTTTCAAAACCCTCCCCCCGAAATTTTTTCTTGCGTTCGCCCCTGATTGTGAGTTATTAACAGAGTCCCTTAAAAAAAAAAAAGAAAAAAATCGTTTTTTTTTTTTTTTTATTCGCAAAAGTATTAATAACGCTATCGCGAGCTATCAGAGCTGTCGTCTAACGGGAATGGATTCTTTATTATCCCGTGCGCCCGAACTTGAATGTCGTCGATCTGGCGTTCCGGATTCAATTGTTAATCGCAGCTTTTACGCGTACGAGTAAAATATCAGATGAAACATTGGACTCGATCGCTTCAGCCGGGCTATGCTTAGTAGTCGTAAACGACGGCGTTGCGTTACGTTTGTCTCTATCGCCGTTTTTCGCGTTTTGAAAACCGTGATGACCTTCGGCCGCGGCTGACGTTATTTATTTTAGCTTCTTTTTTTTTTTTTTGGTTTCAAAAACGATTTTTTTTTTTTTATTATCAGTCGTTTCGATGTGACGGCTAAAAACGCCGCGTTCGATAAAACTAAAAAAAAAAAAAAAAAAAAAAAGTAATAATTTCCTATGCTCCGAAAATTCGAAATGACGCGCCGAAAAACGTTTCGTTCGTCGTGTGATCGTTTCGGTGAATATTTGAAAAAACGATTTACTGCAATAACCGTCGTACTCGTCAATTCTTTTGATCCGCGGGGGAGGGAGGAGGAGGAAAGAAACAAAATTATTACTAAAACAATTGTCATCCGATAGTCTATACGAAAACCGTCGTGTTAACGCGAAAAGCTTAAAATAAAATTTCGAATTCACATTTCTCATCCGAAAGGTCCAAACATGCTCCAAAAACTCAAAAACGATACATAAAAAAAAAATAATAATAATAAATGAAAAACCTAAAAATCGCCGAAGAAAAAAAATAAATTTTTTCTTGTTCTCATTCAAAAGTATGTGAAACGAATTCGTGACAACACTTGCATCGCGCGCAATAAGTTTTTCTTTTTTTTTTTTGAAAACACACTCAAAGTGTATCGAAATCCCAGTTCAGTTTTCCTCTCGCAAGACGTGCGCTTCTCGAAACATTTGCCACAAAAAAAAAAAATAATAAATAAAAATATATTTAAAAAAATGTTATGACTTTTTCGGCTTGCGAATTGCCAAATCGTCGATTTCATGTTATATTAATAAAAGGAATAAAGATCGCGTTTATTATATTATTTATAATTTTACCAATTGAATTCTTCCGGCATCGGCAGTTTCGAACGGAATTTTACCGTTTCGTTTCTGTTGACTACGAGCACCCGGACTCGTGCCATCAGCATGGGATGTGACGTTACTCTTCGGTTTCGCGCGATTCTGTAAATTTTCCGTTTTCTCTCTCTCTCTCTCGGCTTTTTATTGTACGCGACCTGTGGTAGATCGTCGGTTTTTTTTTTTTTTTACTCGAACGAATCGCGAGTACCGAGAAAAAGAAAATATAAGATTTTATCGACAATTCTTATTGGATCGTCGTTACTCAGTCTACGGCGGACACTATTTACGATCTATTACGGCGATCTATTGATGCGAATTTTGGTCAAATGTACCGTTTGGTCGACTGTATTGTAATAGGAATGCGCTCATTCATTATATATATATAATATTAACTGATAAGTATTATTTATAATAATAAACTGAACAGGACGAGACGGGTAAAGTTATTGTACGTATGACGCGCAATAAAATAATATAATATAAACTTGAATATAATACGTAAACGCGGTTTTATTTCGTCGAAATGTTCGGACGCAGAGAGAGAAAAAACAGCTAATAATAATAACATTATTATTTTATTATTTCGTTGTAAAATATATAGGCGCGAAAAGAATGTTTACGGAACAAAACGATCATCGGTCGTTGGAAAACGCCGCCCGATTTTTTTTTTTTTTTTATGTATTTTTTTGAACGTGAAAGGGGATCTGACAGACACTTGTAAAACGGCTTTGAGCTGTCGTTTGTCAACGTTTCCTTTTGTCTACATCAACATCCGAAGACGCGGAAAAACTCTGTGGTCGAATGAAAAATTTAATAACCGGTCGGAATTTTTTTATTATTATTATTATTATTCAATCATCAAATGTGTCATAACTGCTTGGATAATTCGAATTTTTGTAAAAAAAAAAAAAAAACCGTATCTCGAGTGTCGTTGCAGTATACGCGATGAGAATTTATTCGGGACGTTTTAATAATACACACACGTTCGCCTGACACAATCGTCTTAGCTTTCTTCTAAAATAATAGCCGTAACAATTATTATTAAATAATTATCCGACGAATAACTACAATTTTTTTTTTCTTCGTTCTATTAAACGACAAAATATCTATACGAAATTTCATTCCGTTCGACAAAACGTTTTCCGTTCCTAATAGAACCGTTTACTGGGCTTTTTTCTTTTGTTTTTTTTTATATACCGGCTTAACGTCACAGCGTACGTCGTGCCGCGCGTATTCGTCGTCGAATCGTTCGATTTATCCGTGAAATCGTTATTGAAATATCAAAATCCACATCGATGGTATCATCACAAATATCGCGGGGGCATATTTATTCCGGCTATCGAAGGTGTTATCATTTTTTTTTTTTTTTTTTTTGTTCTCGTCGGCTTTTTCGACCCGTTTCTAGTGGAACGTTACCGCAGAATAATAATAATCCGTCTGAAATTAAAACGTATAATTTTTTTTTATACTAATATTACAACGTGTGCCGCGCGTGCGTTATTCGAAATATTATCTGAACGTTTACCGCGGATTACATCATTACTCGTACTCTTATCGTACGATAACATTGTTTCGGTGTCGACGCGCGCGCGCGCGCGTGGTCGTGTGTCGGCGACTCCAATTGAGAAATAATAAAAAATTTAAAAATACAAAGGAAATTTGTGTATACGTTTTAAAAATAAATTCGCTTTTTTAGAGTTTTTACAAATCGCGTAAACGCGTTTTTTTTTTTTAGGCGTTAAAATCCCCCGTTAGACGTTAAATGACTATATAAATTTACTAAATACTTAAATAAATATAATAATTTACCGAATTTCGATGGTGGACCGCGAAAACCGTCCGTGCGTGTATATATATAAAAAATTATTAATAATAATAAAAAAAAGACGGACTTAACCTTCCGAATGTATTTTTATAATACGTCCTTGCGGCGGGCGCTATTTCGCGCTGTCCGCCGCTGCTGCTGCCGTTGTTGTTGCTTCGACGGTTTTTATAATAATATAAATTATTCGTGTATTAATTACAGTGTACTCCTCAGTCGAGCTGTACGTAAAGCGTTATTAAATATATCTAAAGACCGTATATTATTTATATTAAAAAAAAAAAATGTTTTCAAGTCGAACGGGGCGATTTCAGTGACAACGGCCATGGTGAAAATGTATTGCGAAATAAACAAATGAACCGCTGTAGAAATGATATATTTGACAGACGGCGAATACGCAATTTTTTTTTTTACAACTGTATTTCCATACGTTTTATTCGAATTACGTATTGAAAAAATATAATATTCCAAACGGAGAACTTTTGCTATCATCGATAATTCGTAGATTAAAAACACGGTTTGAAAACGCGTGTATGTTTTATACACACGAACACGTAACGATTGATTTTTTTTTTTTTTGTTATCAATTAATATATATATAATACAATCAATAAATATAAATTTAATCATTCGCGCGATTTTTTTCACGATATATGTCTATACAACATATTCCTTTGATTTCGTTATCGGAAACGTTCGATTTTATGTAATACTCGTGTATACGGACGTCTTTTTTAAACGTAAATATCGCGCGCGATGTTATGTAAACGCGTGTTTTTGGGCATTGAAATTCAGCTGTAAACAATTTTTCGTTCACTTTTGTTCGTAATCCGTAGTACAGCGTTTTTCATACGCGTTTCAAGTCTTCTCGTATTTATTTGAAACGTAATTTCAACGAGCCAATCGAAAATTTCCGGCACAACTCGAACGTTTCATCCGTTTTGCCCGGAACGCGCGATTAATTCTTACGTTGCCGTGTTGTAAGTAAAACGTGCGTTTTAGGCGTGTAACAAATTCGCGGAATTACGGAAATTATAACGCGATTCCGTTCGTATAAGGAAGGATTCCGTATAAATTTTTTCAATGTAATTTGAGAGATGGGGTTATGGCAATTTACATTTTTTAAATATCGGTAGTTTTTTTTTCCCTAGAGAAACCTTGTAGACGCCGGATATAAAACTATATACGTGTATATACCGTGTTCCCAGTGAGTTCAGTAGAAATTGTCTGTTCGTTTTGTCAACAATCATTTCTTTGTACTATTATCCAGTATATTATCGTATTACGGAATATGTATATTTGAATTTAAACCGCTTACGTACTTCTCCGGCAACGCGATTTAAATTTTAAATTGTCCGTTTGGGAATAGCGTAACAAAAAAAAAAAAAATAAATATATTTGAATGTGTTCGGGGTTTTTTTTCTTCTGTTTAATAGATAATGTCAAATTTATTTTCTATATTACAATATCTGCTTCGCCGTTGAGCGTATAATAATAATAATAATTTTTTTTTCTTTGTATACTTTATCACCGAAAATTATAAAACGACGTTCAGAACACGTCCAATATGAACATTCGTGTCCGTTTTCTGTTATAACAAATCCTACTGTTATCGTTTTTTTTTTTTTGTTCTTTTAATAATACTGTGTATAAAAACAATGTAATACACTCGCTCGAACTGCGGATTTCATTCAAATGCATTCGCTTCTCTTGATTCGTGTGTTAAACGTTAATATTTTTTTCGCGGCTAGTGGATTTTGGCACGAAACGCGGTGGTTTTCGAGAAATTCCGTTCAAAAAAAAAAAAACAAAAAATAAATACTTTTAACAGGTACACCTGCAGTTGCTCGCCGCGTTAATTTCTGTTTCCCTACTGTACTGCTTCGTCACGCGGAATAACGTTTATTTATTTTATTTTATTATTATTATTTTTTTATGGAAATCGATTCGTGACCAACATTGCTACGCGTTATAAATAACGGGATATTCGCGAGTAAATTACTGCTACAGTTATACGACAATTATTGTAATTTATAGCAATTATTTCTCGAACCACGCGGATATAATATTGTACGTTTTTATACGCGTTCTGGTGTAATAATAATAATAATAATAATATTAATATTAATAATATTAAGACGACGAAAAAGACATTTTATTATTATCATACGTATTATTTACGAATCAACTGGAAATTATGCGTATAACCGTTTTCTTTTTTAAAAAAAAAAAAATCATCGAAAGAGACTCACGATACGTAGTTACGTCTACGATGTACGATGTACCACGTAGAGATTTTTTCCCGTGCACCACCTCCATATGTACGCAAAGAAAGCAGACTTTGTCTTTAATACACCATGTGGACTGATCACAGGATGCTTTAGAAATACATCAATGGCATAAGTATACCTACTATAGCAGGTATCCCACCACTGTCGGTTCGACGTCTAATATCTACAAAAATCGAATGCGGTAAACGAATAAATGACGCAAGACACCATGTGTTCGGTCAAATCGCTATTACTTTCCTGCTGCGAAACAAAGCAACGTGCTGTGAAGTAAAAGAAAAATCGAGTTTTGCCGCAACCGCCTGTGTACACATCAATATTATATATTTATATGCAAAGATTTGAGCGTTTTATTTATATAATTACTGGATATACGCGCATAATATAATATTAATATTCACGTGGAATTCGTCTGAAGAGTTGTAATATAAAACAATATGGAAACGTATAAATATAAACAATTTTTTTTTCGAAATAGCGATTACCAATGGAAATATCGTAATAAATAATTATCGATATATGGTGTTAAATAAGAAATCATAAAAAAAAAAAAAAACATTACCACTAAAATTCAAGGGAGCGGTGATCCATTCATCCCGTCTCCCATCACATATTATGCGCATAAGCTAGACGAGTATATTATAATGTTCGATAATTATTATTGAAAACAACAATAATAATAATAATAACAACAACAACACCACGACGATAATAATGTAATGTTGACCTCGAGGATGACTATTATATATTATTTATGTACAATGCGTGTGCGTTTTGTGTGCGTAACATGTTTTATTTCTGATTTCGGTTAATTCTCTTATACACTTTATCGGAACGTTACGCATGTTTTAATATTATTACGTGTATATAAACGTGAAATATTTGTAAAAAAAAAATATGCGCGAGAAAAAATATAACTTATTTGCATAGTCGTTTAGAAATGTCGTGGAAAACTTTCAAAAATAATATTCCGATGTATACACGGCGTAATATACTTGCTTCGCGAAACGAATAAAAAGTCCATTGTTTTGAGGTTATTTTAAACGATCCGTATTGCGGAATTCCGTATAGGAAAATAAAAAATGTCATTTCTTTAAAATTGTACGTAACACGACGGTTTTTATTTCGCCGTGTAGAATTTCGCTGAAAATATAACTTAATATTAATTATACTCGTGTATTGCTACAGTCCGAACAGAACTTTAAATCCAGATGCCGTTCTAAATCGTCAATAAATGATGGATGGGGTTCATCATGTACGGTGCCAACTTGGTTCATAGCACCGTGTTTCTGACAAAAATGAATACCGAATTTTTACATGGGTTTTTACTTGTACCATAAAATTTGTTATTTTCGATTCGAACACACTAGTACTGTCCAAAATAGGCACACGAATCAGTGTGCGTGTTAAGTACGCACATTGTTGGTTAAATGTCGACTTGTAAGTTGGTCAAATTGTCATGCTCCGTTTTCATAGCACCCCACTCCTTTGAAGGTCATGGATAAGACTGGAAAAAGAGCTCGACCAGCGATCAAAGCATACGGTATGCGCCGATCATGGTCGAGCGTTTTGTCGGACGAGAAAACGTGAAAATGTGAGTAAACCAGTAAAAGTTAATAAAATATTGAACAACCTTGTTCGCCTCTGCACACCGTGTGTGTGTGTCGAACCGCTATTTTTTCATTTTTCTACATTTCGTTTTAATATATTCTCAAACAATTCTTCTCTGTTATTATTCTTCTATGTAGATATTTCATTAGCACAGGGAGTTGACTCCATTTTCGTACCCTCCTTGAACATCATGTATAATCACCACTGCTCTGTACTGAACACAATACTCAAACATATTGTTTGAACCGTTTAATTTCCGTCGGTGCGATCACACATTTTTTTGCACAGTTCAGTGTTGGAAGCACTGACTTGGGACTGTAAAACAATTTGTTTAAATATCGAACCGAAACACTTAAATTGAACTACAACGGGTTTCAATTAACAGTTCATAAACCGTTTGGATTATTACGAACCGACATTGAACGGCAAAAATGTTACCCGGGAGGTATATCGCGGTGGCAAGCGCGAGAATTTTATAAATCCTTTACTGTTACTCTAATCCCTGTTGATAGCATCATTGCAGCGCATAGCGATTAGATAAACGAAATCACAAAAGCAGTGTTTAACGCGAAAAATACAATTGCATTCGAATACCGTTCGTTTGTCGAATTAATTATTTATTGTTACTATATATTGTCCGGAGATCCATTGTGTTACCGTATTGATCAAAAAATATTTTTAGATCGATTTTATACGTTTGAATTACGCCTGTATATACACACAAATCTAAAATTGTATTTTTTTTTTTTTTTTACGTATTTCCAGGATTTTTTTTAAATATAAATAAAATAACATTACGAATTGTTTACCGCGTATCGTTACAGTATTATATTAACAAAAAAAAAAAATTAGAAAAGACGAATGAATTCCTTAACGCGTTTGATTCGTTTGAAATCATTGCAGTGTCGTCGAGAATACACACTTTCGTTCAATTCGTTTACCAGAGTAATTTAGAGGCACTTTCAGTAACACCGCTTTCTATTGTGTCTTTTTTTTTCGTAACTCATAAACATTGTATTAGTCTCGTAATTTAGTTTCGTACCTTCTTACGCGGTCTTACATTTTTCTTTTTTTTAAAATTGATCCGAAATTTCTATTCATTTTTTTTTTTTTGTTCACTAAAACGTTTCTTTTCACAAACGATTTCGAGCCGAATATTTCCCCCGGGCTCGGAGGAAAACGCGAAAAATCACTATAAACGCACGCGCATTTTATTTTTATTAAAACGAATTACCCTTTTAAATTCCGGTGATAATAATTATCATATGATAAAATATAATTTTTACACATCAGCCGTACACGACTCGAAAATGGAAAATTTTTCCACATTTTCTTTTGCTTTTCGCGCGTGTAGTGGCACGCGTACTGCAAGGCGACAAGCGAATTTTTCTCTTAATTTCCACTCATTCTATCACTTCGTTCATTTTGTACGCGGTGCGTACAAAAACTTCTTTGACGGTAGTAATCCGTAATAAATACTTTTCGGGGCATTCGTTTACAGTAATAATAAAAATAATAATAATAATAATAATATGTACGACGTGGCTGGTGACTTTTAAAATACGTTGTAACGGACCGGCCGCGCGCTGCTGCAGTCCGGTGAAAGTCGGCTGTATATAATATTACGTGCGCAGCGTTTAGGCGTCCTGATGAAAGTAGAGTGGCGGCGGCGGCAGCGGTGATGGCAGTGGCTCGTATATAGTCCTTTCCCTCGTGTATCACCTTACTCGATTTTCTCGTAGAACAATAAAATATTTAAAATAAATTTTCGTTTTCCTAATACTATTACAAATCGATTACGTAAAGAGAGACGCGATTATACATTTTTATTGAAAAATAATAATAATAATAATAATAATAATAAACCGCGTCGTCGTGTTGTGCATTCGCAATAATTTGTTGAAAAGTGTTCGGAGCGAAAAAACTCGTTGAAATTATTTAAATTCGACAAATTATGTATATAAAACTTAATTCGGTCTCGTCAAAATCGTATATTGTTTCAATTTTATATTAATACACGCGCGCGCGCGCCATATATATATATATTTTTTAAAACGTAAAACTAATATGGTTCTATCATCGTTTTCCTTGAATTTACACAAATCGGTATGTTATGCGCGTGTTAAATTACTTGAAATACAGGTAATACAAATAACGACTCTACGGGAAAAGAGGTGGGAGAAACGTTTAAAATTAAAGAAAGGAATAAAATAAGTGTAATTTTTTGTTTTTTTGACTAATGCCCTCGCGACGGCATTGCAGTCGAGACCATTGCGCGTTATTTTATATATTTAACAACGATTTTATTATTATTATATTTTTATACACAGATTATTGTTAATATTCGCATGATCCGCGGAGAATAAAAAACGATTGACAATAATATTGTGATTCTCGTAATTATCGGTTATTGATGAAATTTAATTCTTTTTGTTAAAAGAAAGGTTGGTTTATTTCCAAAGAGATTTTCGTACGTACGACTACAGTCACACATAGTGTTTAATGTAACGAGGGTTGAACGATATAATATAATAGTAACGTTTTTCGACGTCGTCATTATTATTATTATTATTATTATTTATACTACGATGGTTTTATAATATAATTTCTCGGATCTTACACACGCGCGTGCTTTTATGCATATTACGTAAAACACGAGTATTTCAAATATGTATTTTAAACCGCAACGCACTAATGTATGTTTTATGGAGATTTAATATTATAGGCTGTCCCCGTCAAGTGCCCTGCAAAATGATGAAAGTATACACGTCATTATTGTTGTCAGTATATCTAAACGATCGTTTCAGGCCTTCTCTCCGACCCCCTCAAAAAAAAAAATTCAAAAAGTTCGACTAACTTTTTTTTCTCCCAAAAACATTTTACACAAATTAATTTAAAAACAACATTCAGAACTTACAAATGAAAAAAAAACATAAATAATTATATATATATATATATACTCGTTCGATAACATTGTCTTGACGTTAATAATTGACAACTATTTGGAATAATATTCTTCGTATGTATCAGTTTCTCGCGTCGTTGTTCATACAGTTTTTCACAACTTCACGTTCAACCATCCAAATTTGTGTTGTTAATTCGATTCATTTTTCCTAGTAATTATTATCGATAAAACACTTTTAACATTTAAAAGGACATTAATAGTTTACTTATAAACCGCGACGGCGAATACGTTTTTGTTTCGTTTTAAAAATGTCTTTACAACAATTTTTCCTTCCCTAAATTTCGGGCCGTATGCAATCGACCATAACGTATATTTCGCTTCTCTCACATTACATAATTTCTATAATATTAAACAGTATTAAGATAAAACTCCAGGACTATTACTGAAAAACATACATTCGATAAAGGATAAATGATCTCGCGGAAAAATAAAAATTGCAAATTCTATAGTGTGTGTGTGTATTTTTAATAATATATTTATTATTATTATTTTTTTCTAAGTAAATCGGAGTACACTCCTCGTATTTTCGGTTAGCTCAGATTTAGTGTTAATTGTATAAGAGTTTAATAATAATAATATTCCAATTGTAATGACGTAACGTACGTTATTATTTTGTTTTATATATTTTATAATTATTGATCGAAATTTGTTTTGTCTGTTTACAGGTAAGAAATAATTCATATACACGGGCAGTATGTTACACTGTCTACGAATTAAGTAACGTATCGAATATTTTGAACTTATTATCGCGCGTATCGCACTGACTTGTACGCGTATATCATAGTGACGTCTAATTATTATTATACAAAATAACAAGCGGGAATTTTTTTTTTTTTATAATTTTTATTACGATATTTCGTATTTTATAAACACGGTTCGTACGTAATCCGTATTTATCGCGTGAGTATATCGCATCACGGACGTTTAAATTTAAATAATATTAAATTATTAAAATAAGACGTCAGCTGCGCGCAGTCGAACACAACGCGTTAAAGTACACAAAATACGTGTTTAACGATTTTCCACTGATTACGCGTACAGGCTATGTATGAATTACTATAAAATATATTATACGCACAGGAGCCGTGAAATCTTGACGTTCGTTTTTTTTTCCCCCGAAAAAAAAAAGAAAAATAAGAAGCGATTATTATATAATTCGAAAACACTACTTGCTGTAGCTGCAGCATCGTGATTTGCTCGCTTGGGATTTAATTTGACGTTTATCGGTTCGAAAACACAATATTACTACCGCGCGTTCAACGTAAGTTTATTTTTCGACAAATAAATCGGTTTTCAAGGTGGCTGTACAGTGTTGAAAAACCACAACGGCGTTTGCTAATCCTCAGCTCGACGTAACGAAATCACCGGCGCGGATGACAAATACTTTTATCCCGTTCATACTGAAATAATAATTCTGTGTGTGTGCGTGCAAACCTATATAATATCAAATGGTCGTCGACGACATCTCTCTCACTCACTCTCGTTTACAAAGAACAATGTGTTTGGAAACATATATAATTTTTCCGAGTTCATTTGGAAATGTTGAAAAAGCGTTTACGACCTGCTCAACTACAGAAAACGTTTGGAACGTTAGAAGTTTTTGAAATTTGTAAATCACTATTTTCGTATTGAACGGTAATACGTTTTTTTTTTTTAAATAGTTACGAGCATTACGTTTTGCGGGAGAAATAAAAAACACGGTTTCTTCTATCCTGTATGTGTAAATTCATTAATCGAGTACTTGCCAGAACGGTTTTACGTATTGGAAAAACGCTGACACGTTGTGTTGCAAACCGGCGCCAGAATAGAGAAAAGCATAAAACCGGTGTGTATACACTTAATGGAAAATGGATTTTTTTTTTCGACACTAAGATCGAATAAAAACGGAATTTTTTTTTTTGGCGTGCGGAACGGTTATTATTACCATAATGAACGGGATTGTACTGTATAATTACAAAGTTTTCATCGTTAATATTTATTAATCGAATTATGGTAAGACGTAAACGTCTTTATTTTTAAGATTTAATTGAAACTAATTAAATTTTGTGTATGTTTACGTTTTTTGTTTTTGTCTTTACGCATTTCGTAAAATCTCTAATACGATTTCGTAAATATTTCGGGAATATTCGATTTTTCTTTTCCAATAAATAATTTTTGGATTTGAACTCGCCGTCTTTCACTATTGATATATGTGTATATATATTTTTTTTGTCAATTGTTTTTACACTCTATATAGTCGAGCATCTTCGAGATACGTTTGCATAGTTCATTTGTTTATACAGTCTTCTACTCGCGACATTCTTTGTAATTCGTCTAAATTATTGTCGAGTGTGCGTCGCCACAAGTATATTGTTGAAAATTTGTTTGGAACGTTTCAAAATTAAAAGTTCATTTCGTACTATATAATAATAAAGCGGACGTGAAAACGAGAAATAATTTCCAAATGTAATGTTAAAATAAGCGAGATATTATTTGATTTCTTACACCGTGATTTCATTTTGTGTTTTTTTTTTTTTAAAAAAAGTTATCGAGAAAAAATACAATTTTTCTTCCAATATTTTTTTGTATCGTTGTATTGATTATTACCAACCTTACCGAGAAAATCGATAAAAACGTAATAAAATTATAATTATATATAAAAGTTATAATTAATACAATTTTGCTATGGAAACGTTCAAAGAAAAAAAATCATCCGTGAATTATTTCTCTATAATCGAAAATTTGTATACGGAAAAACATTATTCTTATACAATCAATGCTCGTGTTCGTAAAGATTATTCTCGTTTATTATTATTTTTTTTCTCCGTTATTTCGTTTTATTTCCGACCGGCGGAATCGTCTCGAAAATTATTTATAATCTATTACTGACATATATTGTCTTCTTCTCGTGGCTTTCCGCCTTTAATACCATTATTGTTTGTAAATATTTTTATTCTTTTTTTTTTAATAATAATATTGTTATTATTAAACTTAAATAATCGAATACAATATATTTATTTAATCGATCCAATTATTGAACCGTAAATATCGCAACGATTTGTTGTTTGCTATCAATACGACGGTAATAATATTGTACTGGGTATTGACGACGGACGACGTTACAGTTTTCGTTTTTAATTTTTCGAATAAAAATTATTTTTGAATAAAAGACAAAAAAAAACTGCGTATTCCGTATTTTCTTCTTCTTCTTCTTCTTCTTCTTATTATTATTATTATGTCCGCTTCGTCGACGCTATACGGAATTTTATTTTCGGGTTACGATTCCTTCGGTATAAAACTCATCCACCGGTATTCTCTCTCCAATCAATTGCTATTATTATTATTATTATTATTATTATTATTATAATGATCTCTTGTTTGTATTTTTTTTTCAATGAGCAGCACATAGTTAATTTCAACATGGATATGAGCGTTTTACATAGTGTTATAAATTGGTCGTGCGCTCTTCCGCCGCCGCCGCCCTGCAAAATATAAATAATAACAATAATAATAATAATCTTCGCGTCTTTCCTCTGGCACTATAAGCGTAATACGCGTGTTATGGTACAGAGTGGGATTCTTTTGCTGTATTTATATATATAAAAAAAAAAAAAAATTTACACTAAGAGAACGCACAAAAAATTTAGATTTTATTTTTTTTTTGGAATATTATAGTAAAAAAAAATGTATGCGCGACTCAATCGATTTCACGCGATGAAAGTATAATTATTATAGGCTGTTTGAGATTTCGATAAATCGTAATCGACATTTGCGCGTTTCCGCTCGGGGGGCCGGCGTACGAGTACGCGACGGCGACATTTTTGTTTTTTTTTTTTCCGAGAAAATTTCCTCGTCACACAATTTTTTCGTAATTACAAACTGTTTTCTGTTATAATAACGAAAACGATGGAATCGAATTTTCAAAGGATTACGCGAGCGTATTTTTTTCCATTCTCGTGATTCTCGTATTTCCCTTTCGAATGCGAAAAACGCGTGTGCGTGTATATTAAAAAAGCGGAATTGTTTTTTAAACGTTTTTTTGTTTTTGGCGGGCAACGAGTCGGCGGGATCGCGTCATAGGCGGTCCATCGGTCGCATATCACCGAACGAGATCTCCCACCAGCGTCCACGAAACAATATCCCGTTTATTTATTTATTCTTTTTTTTTCCCCCGCTCTCCGTAACCTAAAATTGCGAGGAAAATAACGCGCGCGGGAGTGAGCAACAGCAGCTGTTCGCACGCGAATCCCCCCAAATCGCACCTCCGCCACGAACACGTCACGGAAACGTTCTCGCCTATATTAATTTTTAATTTTCGCGAACAAGAAGAAGAAAAAAAGCGCACGAAAATTCCGCGCGTACGTTTCGTTTTATCGTGGTAATTCTTTTTTTTACGTCGTACACGACGCGATACAACGGCGATGGTACTACGAAAAGTGTAAAAAAAAAAAAAAAAAAAAACCGTTTAGAAAAAGAGCTCCGAGAAAATCGACGAGTGACGACAACTCCCCGTCGTCGTGCGGTTTCAAAATAACCGTTCGGAAAAACGGTCGACGATATTATATTATAATACCGATTTCAATTGAGCGGCGAAAATTTCGTCATCGTTTTTTTTTTTTCTTTACCCCGATCGGTCTATTGCGTATACTCGCCGTAAATTAATTGTAAATTATTTACAATGTACAATTAATAATTAATTGTAAGTTTTACACCGCGGCACAATCGACGGTACCGTAACTATACTATTTATCTGCTCCGTTCAACACCGTATACAATAACAGTCGGTTATTTAACACCGCCGGGATTCGTGTAATACCGTCGTTTCTATAAACCGTGTAGTGCGTACGACGTTGTGTAAAAATCACAGTATATCCTGATCTGTGGAGAAGCGTTCGTGAAGAAACCGTAATTAATTAATTAATAATAATAATAATACGGATAAAAAAGAAGACAGAAACAGAATGGACTAAAGAAAGAGAGAAACAACATGGAGAAAGAATGAAAGAGTAACTGGAAAAGAAGAAAAAATAAAGAAATACAATCATAAATTATTTCACGTGGTCCATAGTCGGCCAAAATCGCAGAAAGAAGAAGAAGAATATGGATAATTCGACGAATGTCAAAACCACCGTATGTCGGATTGAAACGGATGAGATTTGCGTTAATACGAGATATATTGACGACGGTAGATACAATAACGTCGCCAATTCGTTTCGAATTCATCGTTATTTCGTGATTTTTTTTTTTTCCAAATAAACGTAATTTTTTTTTTTTATCCTAAATTAAAATCCGTTCCCCTGCAGATAATCAATAATACCCACGTGGACGTTCAACGGCGTGTAACGTATAATAAACGCGATTTCATCCGTATTGCTGCAAAGGCAAATTTCAACGACCGTTCGGTAAATTTTCATCCTATAATAAAGTGCCGCTTACACTATGTTTTTGAGAATCCTGCTTTTAAACGCCAAAAAAGTGCAAGAAACGGGTGCGATTAAAAAACAAAAAAAAAAAAATACTCGAAACAATTCAGTTTTAAAACATAAAATAATAAAACCATTACTCATAATAATAATAATAATAATGTATTTATTTGAATTAGCCTACACAGGCGTTGAGTGAAGAACACCGGGAACGAGTTGCCGTGGCTCAATGAGAAATATAAAACTAATTTTAAACGTTTCGTTAGAATAAAAAAAATACGCTAGTCGAAAAATTAATAAACGGCATTTCGATATAAAACGTCTCGAAAACTAAACCGAATTAAACCATTTCGATTTTTATGGGTTAATTGTTGACAAATACGACCTTCGTGTGATGAAACATCTCGAAGTCTATCGCTTTACTACTTCGTAATTATTTGAAAATAACACGTAACTATATTATATTATAGAAATTCGTCAAAAAAATTATTTTAAATTTATTTCGCCAGACATTTATAGATTTTTAATTCGCAAAAAAAAAAGTGATGTAATTTAAGGTTTAACAATTTTTAATACACTGCGCTCGTGTCAGATCCAGACGTATAACCGTCACTCATCAATATTCCATTCAATAAAACATTTTTTGAAAATCTTTCGAAACAATTTTCGTTCACGAACATTTCCTCCGGTGTTGTTCACGGTGAAGATCGAATACTAAAGTTTTTGAAAAGTCGGTTTGATTTTCAAACGCGAGTTTTCAACATTCGTAATCGACCTCAAATCAGTAGTGCGGTCTAGACGAAGATTTATAAAAAAAAAAAAAACTACGGATTGTTTGATTGGTCTGTCGTGTGTGCCTGTAACGGCATTAACACATTAATACGTTATTTTTTCCCCCCGTTTTTCGCCGTCTAAATTGTAGATTTCTCGAGTTTCCCTACACGTCTAACGTCTTTTGAACATTAACGATATTTTAATATTAAAAAAAAAAAAACGCCTATTTATAAAACTATAAGATAAGTTATCGGTGATTTTCATATTGAAACCGTCTCCAAACGACGATAATAGGCATTTTGTTTAAAAAAATCGCGCAGATCTATTACCGTTCGTGTATTTACTCTCTTCGATATGCGAATAACCAAAAAAAAAAAAAAAAAATGATAAACGCCAATTGAACCGGGTCCAATTCGTCTATGAGAATTAATAATACCACCGTTCCGAGTCGTTCGACAAAAACGAAAATCGTATTTTCTTTCTTTTTTTTTTTGCGGAAAATTCCATATGTATATATATATTAGCGTCGCGTGTAGCTCCGCTCGGCGAATCGCGTTTTATCGGAACTCAAATCGATTTTATCGCGTTCATAAAACACGCATTACGCGTAAATAACAAACTCTCTATTTTTCACGAGTGTTAAGCTTGTTTTGAATATTATTGTAAATCGTGTAAATCGTATTTAGGAAAAACGAAAAAAAAAAAAAAATTCGAGAACTCGTTGCAGCGTGTGTTGGTGGTGGTTGATGATCGACACGTTGTAGATGAAAACGTCGTTTTCCCTCGATCCGATCCACGACGATCGCACACTTCCTCCGAGGTAAATTGTAGAAAATAGAAAAAATTTCCGATACTACTTCACCACACTACGCGCGTAAATCGGAAAAAGAAAAATATTGACGAGGTTATCGCGGAGTTTGGGCGGGGGCGCGCGCGTCCCCGAGAGGGCGAATGGGCGCGATATCGTCGTCGACGAAACAATAAAAACAATCGAAATTGTCGATACGAAAAATAGGTTCGTCCAGGGCCGGATTTAAGGGGGGGGGGCCCCGGGCCTCCACTCAATGGGATTTTTTCGCATCCAAGTATAAAACACAATATTTTATTTGCAAAATAAATTTAAATCACAAATTGAATGAAATTAAAAAAAAAAAAAACCTACTTTTATTGTACCACATTTTTTTTATTATTTTGGTATTTTATATAAAATATATTTTTAAACCGAAATTTCTAGTAAAAATATTGTTTTGCGGTAAACGTTAATATATAATTTAAATTGAATTCACTTATAATAATATATTAAATATGTGTTATCGAAATATAATATATACTTTTAAGGTGGGCCCAGTTGTGTCCCACGTTCCTAAATCCGGCCCCGGGTTCGTCCCTCGCCTCCGCCCTTGAAAATTGCCCCTGCGTGGTGTGGGTGCGCGCCCCGTCCAGTCGGCTGTGTTTCTTTCAGGCACTTCTCCGGGGGGGGGGGGCTGAGCTCCCCCGGAGAATGTCCAAGGCCCCCCGGAGAAAATTTGAAGAATAGTAAAGAAATATCAAATATTAGACAAATTTGTCTGTGGCGTATTTACGGGGGGGGGGAGAGGGTCAGGTTAAAACCCCCACCCAGAACCAAAAAAAAGGTAAAAGGTTATACAAAAAATTTTGTGTATTTAATAATTTTGTTCACAACAATAATAATAATAACAGACAAAGGTAATTATTACCAAAAAAAAAAAATGCGTTTTTCTTGATGTAATACAAATGACCCCCCCCCGATTTTTTCAAATGCCCCCCCCCTTCCCGGAGAAAATTGTCTGAAAGAAACACTGCGAGTCGGTTCGTGAAACTCGCCGCCGCCGCCCGAATTATTATTACAAAACACCGCGTTTTTCAATCGGTCGTGTTTCAACAACACGCGACGCGGCGAACCGCGGGGTACGGAGAGAAGTGAGGAGGCGAGCAAAAAGAAAAAAAAAAAACGTACACCGAACGAAATGCCTACACTGGCGCGGTGCGGCAATGCTTTTAACGTGGTTTTTTCCACACTCACTACGCCGTCGTTGCCCGGTGTACGCGCCTCGTTGAGTCATCCCTACCGGAAGGGCGCGCGTTACCCACGTGGCCGATCCGTGGCGGGTCGGGCGGCGGCGGCGGCGGGTTAATCGCGCGCGCTTCGCACACAGCACTACTGGCGACGGCGATGACAATAACAACACGAGGTGGGGGGGGGGACTCGTCGACACCGACGCGCAGTACGCGTTTGTGCGCAATACCGTTCCGACTCGTTTTGTCCGCGTCGCTGTGTGCGCCTGTTTTCTGTTTTTCAGACACGTTTCTTTCGCTTTTGCCAGTTTTCCATTTTTTCCCCCCCGCCGCCCTCTCTCTCGCCGATATCGATAAATATCGCGTTCGTTTTATTATGCGTTACGCGACGTTCGTCGGGACACTTCGCGATTCCGCCGATGACCGTTGTACGACGACGACGGCGTCGCACAACAACACTATCGTATCGCAGCGTTCGGCCGTCGGCCATTGCGACGAAACGCGTTGGATTTTCGACAAAAAAATCAATCGCCCGCGTTCGGCCGTGAGTAATAATAACAATATTTTATTGTTGCGTGTACACCGTGTCGAACGAGTCGAGTCGGAAGCGATCGCGGTTAATGTAAAAGAGACTACTGGCCCCCCCCCCCCCCGAGGACTTTACGAAAAAAAAATCCTCTATTAATATTGGTATCGTACTCAGACCGCCCCGCGGGTTTGCGTGGATTGCGTTTTGAAAATCGCGCAACGCAATTTTACAAAACGAGACATCGTCAATTATTAATCGTGTATTTGAACGGAGTAACACGGAGTGTTTAGCGTCCCTTCACTGCCCGTTCCCGTTTTAATGCGAGAACAGTGTCCACAGGAGGGACGCTGTCGAAAATTCGAAGAGAAACTCCGTCTGCCTGCGCACCACCAGCGATTTGTCCGCGTGTCGTGAAAAAACCATTTTTTCCCCCCACCGTTCCCGCCAAAAAACACCGCACTGTCTAAAAAATGAGCGGACTCCGTCTGCAAATGACGCTCTGTTTTTTTTTTTTTTTCGATTCTCGTGGATTAGATTCTTATAGATCCGAGGAGACAATTCTAAAGAAAACAATTGACGGAATGCGTTGTGTAAAAGAATTCGGAGGATGCCGTGTTATCCACTTCGACCCGCACTGTCGCGTGTAGTTACGACACACTGGCCGTTTGGACGTGGTGAACGAACGTCGTTTGGACACCACGGTCCGGGAATCAACTCGGGCGCATTGGGAAATCGGTGTATTAAGCGGAATTTTCATCGGAGTTTTGCTGAAAACAAAAAAAAAAAAATAAAAATAGGCATTGCGCACGTAAAACAAAAAAAAAAACGTCGTTGAACCGGTGGCGAGAATATTCCGCGACGTCAAACCGATTTTTCATTACGACGACTACGTGACGTGTACGCGAGAACCGGTCGCCAAGTGACGTACCACCGCTTTATTATATATTTTTTTTTCGTGACTCGTGGAAAACGTTAAATAATAATCGTCCGCGAGTCATAAGAGGAGACGATTTCTGTTTTTACGCGCGTTTTTCGAATTGTACGAAACGTAGACACTGTAAAACTCGCGTGGACAAATACACGTGTACGATTTTGAGACATTTTTCGTTTTTCGTTTTTCTTACACCAACCGGTTTTTTCCCCCTCGCATTTTACACGCGGTAAAATTCGATTATTTTCAGGGGGAAAACGTTCGGATATCGCATTTTACCGTCGTCCCCCTTTTAGTTTTTTTTTTGTCTTTTTCTCTCTTTCATTCGGATAAATACGGACGCGCGAACGAGACGACAACGCGTCCCCCCCCGTATCCGCGTGTTTTCGTTTTCTCAAACGGAACGAAAAATATTTACTTTTTTTCGTTATACAACACGCGTTTATAAGACGCGTATTACCGGCGACCACCCGCTGACGACGGATCGATATAATACAATATAGGCCAAAGTGAGAGAGACTCGACGACAACAACCGGCTGACGATGTTACATGCAGATGAAACGGGACGGGCCGGGAACGATTGATAATAATATCCACCCCCGGTGTCGTATTTACACTTATTGTAGTGATTTCGCGTTGAAAACGTGTTGCTCGTTGCTAAAAATGCGTTTAACGTCGTTCGATTGACGTGCAGAAACGATTATTCCGGCGGTGAAAATAAACGCGCGTTTAATTTACCACCACCAATCCCCGGTGAGCGGTGCCCCATTAATTACGAATAATATAATAATAATTGCGCCGAGGGGAAAGAGAATGAGAATGTGGGGCGGCAAATCGTGCGTATACTTCCATTGGAATCGATGTGTATATAGTGTTTTAAAATGCTATTCGTCAACGGGGGACGGACGATTCTCTCGTTTGTTGGCGAATAATTCGGCGTGCGATAATTGAACGACGGTGACGTTTATTGTCCATTTGCGTACATTTGACGGTAACGATAGATAGGAATCCGTTTTGAATACGTTCGGTGGAATTTCGAGAAAAGTTCGAAACGAAATCGTTGGTTATTTTTCTATTATTATTATTATTATTATCCACATTCGTCTAAAAACAGTGTCTATTCGACGCTGTTGCCGCCGCAGGTTAGGTTACTACACACGCAATCGCGCAATCAGTAAATTTCTGACGACTTCTGCGGAAATCGTCTAATTCCAACCAGTCCCCGTCCACGATCCCTGTAAACAATCCGTTTTTGCGGTCTAAAAAAAAAAAACGTTTTCTCGTATAATAAGTGAGCGAAAAAAATCGAGTAGAGTATACCGGAATCGTTTTAACAGCAGCTGCAGCAGCAGACCGTTCATTAATAACATTAAACCGGACTATTTTTTTTCCTCCAAATTTTTAAAATAGTTGAACGTACACACAGTCGTTCTTTTACGCCTCGCGCAACCGTATATTACTGTTTTTTTTTTTTTTTGTAACGACTGCGTTATCGAATTCTTTCGGGACGTCATACCGTCGTGTATGTATTCAATTTTTTTTGTTTTCGCCGACGATTTTGTCTGCTGATACTGAATTTTCGTGTTCCGTTTAACATTCGTCTGTTCGAATCGCGTATACGTTTTACAATAACCGTTTAAAAAAAAAAAAGAACGAAATTCAGTGGCGTGTTATCGCGTTTTTTTCCTCGTAGCCGTTAAAATTAAGTTTAAAAAAAAAAAAAACGGGAAAATATTAAAATTAACAGTCGGCGGGAGTTTTTTTGTGTCGATGTTTTTGGTCGAGGTCGAAGGGATCTCTTATGTAAACGCGCGTCACTGTCTACGTGTTTCCGTTGATTTAACGAAAACGGTATTACGAATTTTCAATATAATTTTTTTTTTTAAATATCTTTTTGGCCGTGCAAAGAGTTTCGCGCTAGCAAATTTTTTTTTTTTTTTTTTTTTTTTAGAAAATGTGGCGCAACACAAGTGTTGCGTTTTACACGAGCCAATATGTATTGTTATAATAATAATAATATTATAATTTCTAATAATATATATATATATATACGCGTAATATTCGTTTTAGTTTGAAACGTAATCGCGATATTATATTACAAATCCGCCGCCGCCGTTGCTGCTTGTAGTAGTAGTGCCTCGTAAATAAACACAGTCTGTTTTTTTTTTTTGTTTTTTTCGTTCTCCGCCGTACAGGTCGGCGTTTTGTTTGTCGCGCGTACGTATTTTATTTTTATTATTATATAAAGTGGTTTCGTGCGTACAAATAAATCTCTAAAACGCAAAATTACGTACACAATATTATATAATTTTTTTTTTTTTTTAAATATTATACACAATACAATCTACATAAATATTATAAGATAAATTATAAATAAAACGCAAGAGTTATAATGTGTAGTAAATTGAAGCGAAAATAATTCACAATAATAAAATACAGGGGGGGGAATCGATTACCGTTACGTATTTATCCGTTCGTTTGTCGTATGAATATTTTTTGTTCCGTTACGACAATTGAATTTTTTTTTAATAATTATCGCATAGACCATCCGCATTTCGATTTATAATCGAATATCAAATCGATGTATAATACCGGACGGAAGGGGGAAAAAACAGTGTTTTTCTCTTTCTATTTAAAATATCGTTTTCGAAACGGAAATGTCGTTTTTATCATAAATAATTTTACGTTTATACGTGTTTAAACTGTTTAAAATCTTATGCGCGTGTGTTGACGCGTGTCGGTTTTTTGAGAATTTCGTATTTTGTGAAATGTCGTTTTTCCCCTGCGAAAAAAAAAATAATAATCTATAATCTATACGAAGCTCGAAACAAATAATTCGGGGTTTTTAAACGGACATTTTTTCCATAGGACGCGTTCGAAATTAACGTAAAACGTATTTATTAAAGTTAATAAAAACGCTGTTGACAAATAAAATAGGTGACGGGGTGTCATGAATGTCACTCAAGTTGATTACTCGGATAATGATTTAGAGTGTATTGTTACGCGCACACTTATAAATTTGAAAGCAACGTTGAAACGTTGCGTACGATAAAACGATTCTGAACGGAGCTCCGGTGTCGAGTGTGCTTTGTAGAAACATTTGAAATGATTATAAAAAAATAAAAGAAACTTGCGACTTTTAAGATTTTTTTTTTTTTTTTTGAATATTTACCACTGAGTATTGTCAATAAAACGACAAACCAATCTATTGTTGAATCCAAATGCTACGAATATTGGTATACGAATGAAGTATTTCCCGGTAGCTCGATTTGATCGCGGATTGGGAAAAAAATTTACTTTCCGTTTTACAAAACGGCGGGGGAAAAAAACTATTTTATTTATTTGAACTCTTATCGATTTATTCGATAAACTATGTTTTCGACATTCGAACCCAACTGTTTTGTGTTTCGTTCGTCGATTCAAACGTTTCCACAATTACGAGTTCGAAAATCGAACAGTTCGTAACACACAACCACTGCTCAAAATCTTAAATTGCTATGATAATTAAGAGAGAATTTTTTTTGAAAACTCGTCTCGTTAATACGGTCCACAGTCCATTATATGTATGGTGAAAATTTCAGGTTTCCATGAGACCATTATAGTTTCAAAACAACGATTTTGACGAAATTTCACTGTTTTTTTTTTTTTGTCTGACGCTTATAAAAATTATAAAACAAACCTATCTACGAGATGCAATTTGATACCGGAGAATAGTGTTACACGTAAAGATCGGAGCATTGTATCTGATAGAATGTTTTGGTACAGACATCATTGTAAATACATCCGCTCAGAATCTAAAATAAAAAAAAAAATTATTATTATTATTATTATTATTATTTGTTGTCGTTGTTTCGTATGTATTACGTAATTTATAGATTAAGACACGATGTAACAACAACGAAAATTACGTGATATTTAATTTTCGAATTTTTTTTTTTTATATATATATTATTTTATACTCGAGAGAAATGACGTGTGCTACGTATAACTGCTGCTATTGGCTGCTAGTATAAAAAGAAAAAAACACCATGATACGTATATCGGACGCGTTGAATTCGTATATTTCACGGGTTTTAAAAATAATAAAATTGTTTTTTATACGAATGGAAAATTAAAAAAACAAATAAAGTATACGTACATTAATGTTGAAAGAATGCCAAAAATACAAATTCCGAACAAAAAAAAAAAAGTTTTTTTTATAGATTCGAACTTATTGCGTCATGTATACTGTAGTACGCCGTTGATCGGAACGACGCTTATTCCCAGAGTCCTGTCACAAATCGTGTAAATCGAAAATATTTCGGAAATTATCGCGTTTGAATTTCAAATGGATTTTTTTTTCAAGAAAATTTCCCCCACAAAAAAAAAATCGTTTCTCCGAGTGTTTCGCGACGAGATTTCTTTTCTTTCCTCCCCAATAACTGTATTAACACGCGTTCGAATTTCAATAATTACTTATATACACGTAACGTTTGTTTAAATTTTCGCGTATCGTTCGCTGATCCTAAAAACTGCGCGCGCAGTCGAATTCAAGAGTTTTATTACACTCGTTATCGAATAAATAAATAAATATTTTCGATCACGTAGTCTTTGTGGAAATATCGTCTGACAAAAAACGGTTACGTTTATGAGAATAAGGAAAAATACAACACAAAAAAAAAAAAATCTTAAAACCTATCCCCGCGCGATTTTATACCGTATCGTCCGATTTTAATTCTGGACACGATTCGCGTTATATGTACTCTCTAAGACCGGAGTCGTGCGCGTAGGAGAGTATAAAGTGTATTTTTTAAAAAATGCGTTTTTTTTTTTTTGTTACGAAAGAAAAAATTTAGTCAATTTAAACACATCAAATCGTGTTACAGGACAGACATAAACGCAAATCGAGTATACGAAAATTGAGATTGAATTATGCAAAGAAGTGTTAGGTACGACATTAATTATACATATTGAGTAATAGTTTATGTATTATTTGTTTGACCAATCGCCGAATTTATTTGGTTCTCTTGTCTTTGCGCGCAATATATAAATAATTAAAAATAAACTCGACCACTACAATTTTTTGTTGTAATCAATTTATTATTTTTTTTTTTATTACGAAAAATCGTTAAAATTATTATTATAATAAGAGTAAAAAAAAAAAAATACGCGTATTACATTATTATTTATTGCTCGCGCTTGGTCTGTTTATGCCAAAATATTTGTTTCGGACGCTCGCTTTTTCGAAGGTCTTGATAAGCTAAACTCGTATGCTTATGAAAATGTCACGTGTGATGTGGTATAGAAGAGATGATGAGTGACCGAATAAAAAAAAAAAAAAGAGTTTTTCTCCATCAAAACGAAATATTGTGTTTTAAAGCATAATTCGCGTTTTTATACGTGCGATCTGGGCGATCTGTGATATGTGTAATAATCGTTTCATTTTTTTCTTTTTTTTGGACCAACAGTAGTGTACAGCGTACGTGTCGTACCATCGTCGACCTTGGAGAAGAGGTGTAAAAAAAAAGTATTATTTATAACTGCGTTTCGTATTTAACGCGAAATTTAAAAGTGTCGCGTTTATCGTTTGTTGTATTATTCGCATAGTAATTTATTTATTTATTTACGTTTTTTTTTTTTACACCATCTCGTGTTCGGTTGTGAAATATTATCAACGAGACACCTGCTGCGTGCATTACACACGTATATATTGCCATGAGGTTTTTTTTTCGAAAAACAACTTTAACTTTTGAAAAATAAATGAAAATGAGTAAATCCGCAACAATTTCAAAAATGAACAAAATTCAGAAGAAAAGAAATTCGAGTACGCGTATATTAGGAGGTGTGTACAGAGCGTAACGGGACGCGCGAACGCTACTGTTGTATAACTCCTGGGCAATAATGTTTTACACGAATTATAACCGGAAAATATACGTTTAATTTGTTTAAAATGAATACAATTTTTTTTCACTTCGATAACTACAAGACTAAATGAAAACATAAAACATTATATTGTCGTACATTGTACTCCTATTATAAATCTTCAAGCAAATTATTAAAAAAATGGGAATATTAAAAACAAAAAAATTTGCCGCTGATTTTTTTCCCCTCACGAAATATAGTCGTTTAACAGTTGTTGCCGTTACACGATGTATATAATGTGTTTAAAGTAAGTAAGAAAAAATAAATAAAAATAGGTTTAAAATTATTATTAAAACACTTGGCAAAAATCAAATTTAAATTACAAATATATGAACTGTGAAAAAAATTAATAGAAAGACGAGTAAAAATAAATAAAAAAAATTTGCGTTCAAAATGCACTTGTAAACTCGTGGAAAACTTCCGCCAACCGGCACTATAATTTTTATAATATAAATATAAATAATTATTTTTATTTAAATACATTCAATGTCCAATATGGGAATATACGATTATATGAAAACCTTCAAATCAATATCGTTTTCGTTCTAATAACGAAATACAGTATAAAACGACTTTTTTTTTTAAATCGTTTTTTTCTTCTTTTTGTTTGTGCGATTAAATTGTAAACGCACAAAAGTGTAAAAAAAAGTCACCAAGTATTTCATTTAGAAAAACTAGAACAGGGACGTTGAAATACTTTTGAAAAAAAAGGGGTACTCGGTCTCTCTGCGTACAGGGCCGAACAGAAAACCTGTATAGAGTGAATATGCTTAATTAATTAAGCCCTTCGTTTTTGTCTGCCTCGAAATTTGTTTGTCGGTGTATAATATAAAATATTATTTAAATACGATAGAAATTCTTCCTAACTAAAACGCTTAACTGTACGTCTTTGATATATTATATGGTCATAGTAAATTGTAGTAATGAAAAGGATCGTTTCCGTTTCTTCGTCGATTAGAAAATGTTTACCGTAAGAACATTATTGCATACGCCGCCGAGTGTTGAAAGCATATCAACAATCAAAACACTAGATTCTCTGAGTGTTTCACATGATGTTTGCATCCGCCGGAGCAAGAAATAGAAAACAAAAACCGCGGTTTTCAAGCATTTATAGCATTATTTTGCTCATAATATATCTGATACGAACGACGCAATAGGAAAAAACGTTTAAATAACGTTTAATTCTGTTCGCCGTATCTACACGCACGTACGTTTTTGTTGTTAAACGTTTGAAACGAAACATAAAAAAGATCTTATTTTCAAAACACTCGTTTCGCTGTCAATCCGCCGCGCGAATCCATCCGTGTCCCCCCATTTCAAGTACTGCCGACTTTTACGCACAAAAGTTATAGTATTCATTTGGAAAACAAAAAGAAATTTTATTATTTTTTTTAAACTCGGCTAATACCGTTTTGCAATGTTACACGCCCGCCGCAGCTCGAATTATTTTAAATAATTCAGTCGATCGGTGTTCGAACAATAAATATACATATATTTATTTTTATTTTTTTTTTTGCGGCGACAGTTAAAGTTGCCGTGCAAAAATCAAGGTCGTCACTAGCAGAAACGTATATACTATACCGCTCGTTCGTAGATGAACATCTTTCATATTTTTATATAAAAAAAAAAGATGTTTGTACTGAGGATGACTGTACTGCTCCATATACTTAATATATTTTATATAATAAACTAATATATACAGTGTGTAAACGCTAATTGAAAACACTCAATATTTTTGCGTAGAGCAATGCATTTTGAATTCTGTTTTTTTAGATGGAAGTTGTACTTAATAATACACATTTTTATGGTCTCTGAACTTAAATCTGTTTATTATATTCGCGCATGCGCAATGCAACTTTTTTTTCTTAAATGGCAACCCCCACTTTTGAGCACAAATTATTTTTTTTCATATTTTTTTATGAATTTTAGTGGTTCAACCAACTTTATATGTCCAAAATTGATTGAATTACAGCAATCTAACGAAAAATATCGAAAATTTCGCGATTTTCATTTTTGTCCCCTATTACTCTGAAAAAAAACCGTCCTAGATACTTGAAAACTACCCCATCTAATTTATTAAAATTTTATTTCATTTAGAACTACCCATTGTTAGGTCCATAATTAGCTGAGTTACGGATATTTCAATTTATTTGAAATTTTCCGCAAGAATTTGTAATAATTTTGCCGTTACATGGACATTTTTTAATTACAGAGGTTGATTCTGTCACTTTACCATTTATTTTATGTTCTACAATTGTTTTTTAACTTGTGAATGAATAGTGCGACACTGAAATGTCGATTTGTCATAATTTTACTTGAATAAATAGGATTAGGAAAGAAAAAAATGTAGGTATGTAATTTATGTATTTTACTTTACTTTTAACAGGTAATTAACAGTTTAATTGATAATAAACTTAACTCTAGTAACAATTTTATTTAATTATAATAACTTTATTTTAAAAACTGCTCAAATCGTTGTCCGTTGTGCTCAATACATGCTTCAGCACGCCGTATAAGTTCTTTATTAGTTGCAGCTGTAATTTGTGCTTCGGTCAGTTCGTTACATGCTTCTTTTATTCTATCTTTTAAATGTTGAAGATTTATAGGAGGATCGGCATACACAATAGTTTTTAAGTGACCCCATAAAAAGAAATCTAATGGAGTAAGATCAGGTGATCTTGGTGGCCACTCAATGGGTCCGTGCGTTCCTAGCCATCGATTTACAAATGTTTCGTTTAAATAATTTCGAACAATAATTGCATTGTGAGCTGGAGCGCCATCTTGTTGAAAAATTAGATTTTGTCTAATAGCTAACGGAATATCTTCAAACATCATTTGTAAATCATTTATTAGAAAATTATAATATTTTCTACCATTAAGTGTTCCATCATAAAAATATGGTCCCAACAGTTTACCACCAATTAAACCACACCAGACATTTGTTCCCCACACGGTTTGGTTGTTAGTTTCAAATGTGCAATGTGGATTTTGATCGTCCCAATAACGGTTATTTTGTTTATTAATAACACCATTATTGGTGAACTTAGATTCATCTGTCCATAATATCGAATTTAAAATAAATGGATTTTCGTCTAATCTGTCCACCAACCAAGCAACGAATGTAATTCTACGAACTGCATCACCCTCGCGCAAATGTTGAACTATATCAGGTCGATACGGATGCATTTTATACTTTTTTAAAACCTTATGAACCATAGTATGAGATATTCCAATTTCTTTACCAACGTGACGTGTAGATACTCGAGGATTTAATCTGACGTACGCTAATACTTGGTTCTCGACCTCTTCACCTAATGAATTACTTCGTCTTTGTTGTGGATTGTTACTTCTTTTTGAAAATGATCCCCAAATTCTAAGATTTTTTTCTAAGTTGAAAAAAAAACTGCAAGAAGGGTGTTCTCTATCTGGAGTAATTTATAAAAAAAAATTAATTTAGAAAATTCTCTAAATAAAAATAATAAATTTAACTAAACATACCTGGGTAACGTTGAGCATAAGTTTGTGCTGTAAGACGTGAATTTTTACGGCACTCCCAATAAGTAAATAGCATATCAACTTTCTCCGAATGATTCATATTTAATATTGCTTTTTAGTCAAATTTTACAAAATGTTGTACAATATAAATGAACAGTGAGAAATATTGAACTATTTGCTTATTTCATTTATTTTCTTTAAATTAGTGTCAAAGCAAATACATTTTTGATATGAGGCCATTAAGATAAAGTTTATCCAAAAGATACTGTAGAAGGCCCGATAAAATTTAATGATCAATGTTAAAGATAATAATGAAACAAATTATTTAAGTTTCTGTTGCAATTTTCAATAGTATAATTGTGAAAAGTAATATTGAATAGACATTTCAGAATTGCATTATTCATTCACAAGTTGAAAAACAATTGTAGAACATAAAATAAATGGTAAAGTGACAGAATCAACCTCTGTAATTAAAAAATGTCCATGTAACGGCAAAATTATTACAAATTCTTGCGGAAAATTTCAAATAAATTGAAATATCCGTAACTCAGCTAATTATGGACCTAACAATGGGTAGTTCGAAATGAAATAAAACTTTAATAAATTAGATGGGGTAGTTTTCAAGTATCTAGGACGGTTTTTTTTCAGAGTAATAGGGGACAAAAATGAAAATCGCGAAATTTTCGATATTTTTCGTTAGATTGCTGTAATTCAATCAATTTTAGACATATAAAGTTGGTTGAACCACTAAAATTCATAAAAAAATATGAAAAAAAATAATTTGTGCTCAAAAGTGGGGGTTGCCATTTAAGAAAAAAAAGTTGCATTGCGCATGCGCGAATATAATAAACAGATTTAAGTTCAGAGACCATAAAAATGTGTATTATTAAGTACAACATCCATCTAAAAAAACAGAATTCAAAATGCATTGCTCTACGCAAAAATATTGAGTGTTTTCAATTAGCGTTTACACACTGTATATACTATATACGCGTCGACGTTAAAAAAATTCAATTTTTTTTCTCCCTCCCCCCGTACACACAATATTACTCGTGATTTACGCGCAGTACGTTTTGAGAATTCGGAAATGCATAACGATACAGCGCGTATTGTAGTATACTGACATTTTATAATGTTTAATCGTTACTATATTCATATACGCATATATATATATATATATATATATATATATATATTATATTATCTATTTTTTTCGAACTCGTTTATGCGTCATATGTTTCAAAAAAAAAAAAAAATTTCGATTTATCTTTTTTCTCCCGTCGACGCGCCGCGTACGCGTATGGTTTTTGAAAATACTCGTATGTAAAATATTCACGAGGAATATTGAAACGTTAAACGGGAATTTATTGTCATCGTTTTATTGATGTTTAAAATCCATTTATACATAATATTATGTGCTACAGTAGTAGATGGGCGTGCGCGCGGATAATTGTATCGAGATAAAAACGCGTAATATATTTCGATTCCGACGAGTGCTATATAACATAACGATAATTGGTTATAATATGTTTATTATTAATGTACGAGCGCAAAGTGAATACGTTTAAATTTTTACATATTTTCTGCATTGTGGTTTTTATTACCGTACATTAACGCATTATATGGAGAAAAAAAAACGATAATTTTCCACTCGCCGCATTCGTCGTTTCACATCGGCATTTCCTCTTGTATTCCGAATACTTTTTTTATTATATACCGACGAATGCGCAGTATAATAATTGTGTTATGTGCCTGCGTTATTGTATTTAAATTTCGAGGTGTCGAAAAAAAAAAAAATTTCCCTTAATAAAGCTCATTTAGTCAGCTGACAATATTTTCAATCGGCGCGGTAGTCGAGTACACACACCCTCGTGTATTCGTTTCGTGTTCACGTGTATAACATAAATATAACGTCGAGAATAATTTATAAATATATATTTAATGCAACGATACAATCGTTATTATAATATACAGTTGATTAATTGATGGTAAAATCAATCAAAACGAAATTTGTGTTCGACAGTCGAACAACGCGGATTAGAAAGTGGTGTGTGTGTGTGTGTGTGTATAATACCCTCTGCTGGGATACGTAAAATGTGAAAAAGAGCGTAAATTGATTACGACGTAATCATTAATCAATTTGCTTATTGACTCGCGTGATTTATTAAAAGGAAATTTAATTTCCATACGAATATTATTATTATTATTATAATAATATGAGAGATGTTATTTGAAATTATTATTAAAACGTTGTTTATAATAATAATAAAAAATAAATATTTTACGTTTTAACAACGGTGACTTTCATCTGAAAGTACGCGCGCGCGGTTATTATTTAAGTGCAGAACGTGACAACGTGTACGACGTTTATTTCCCATAACGAAAATTATTAATTCTACCAGTTGAAATGAACGCACGAAAATTATATTAGAGTTAATACCGAGGAAATTTTAAAACGTATTGTCCTAAGAAACACTGTTTTTTTGTTTTCTGGTCATTGCTAATATATTTATATGGTTTCCCCGTTAAATTCAAACAACATTTTATTATATATTACGCAAACATAAAAAAAAACTCGACCTGGAAACAGCGCAGTCCTATAAGGTTTTGCTGCGAGGCCCGTGAAATATTGAAATCATATTATTTCTCATTGCAAAAGTGTACATAAGAATTTTTTTTTTTTTTTTAAACATTTCTTCGGGTTTATTTATGCGATAACTTATATAACTAAAGAATTGTCTTCCTAAAAAAAAAAAAAATATATACAATTAGGTAGCATCAGGTGATTTTTTTTTTTCTAACGAAAATTAAAATAGTTTTATTACAGCCTATTATAGACGCTTCTGGATACGTAATGAAAAACATCCGTTTAAAAATAGACGAAAATTTATGTCAAATATACGAATCATCAACAACAGTGGAACATATATTGAAACAACGAATTTTAAGTTTTCGTGATTTATAAAACACGGAAAACAAAATTGCGTCGAAACACGGAAAATGGCGTTAAAAACGCATAAAATGTGTAACGTAGAATTTTTTACTCGATAAATGTCTGAACGTTTATTGTAAATGTAGTTTTTCGGTTTTTTTTCTACGGCGGAATTCGTCGATAAAGTGAGAGAAAGACCCCGCCGAATTCAATTTCCAATAAGCGCCTGTAACTGATAATAATTGAATGTAATTTTAAAAAACAAAAAAAAAAAAATAATTCTAAACGGGAATAGATTTTCACTTTTTTTTTCTCTCTCTCTCTCGAATTTTTCAAATGTTTAAACGCGGCGTATAAACGACATTCGAAAATAACGTGCGAAACGTTTAAGAAGAATCTGTCGGAGTCGGTTAACGCTCTGCACCAGGCTGTTTACGCGTGCGCGCTCGGCGCGTGTTCGTCGTCGTCGGGCGTACGATCGCGAAGTCGACCCGGGAGAGTTAATACACGCGCGTGTTAATTAATACACCCGTCCGGCGCGTTTGGGTTTGTTGAATTCTCGGGGGCAATCGAATAGTCCGTTGTGTTGGTTGTATTTTACGCATCGTCGTGTTAAACGGCCGCGATTTTCACATATTTCGGCGGTACATTTGTTATAGAACGAAGATATTATATAATGAGACGTAATGTACCGAAAAATGTCGTACCCGCTCGTTTTTTTTCACTAACTTTCTTTCTTGCTCTTATTACGAAAGACGCGGTGATTTCACTAGTATTCACCTAACCTACTGGACCCACCCCCAGAACCAAATGAAAAAAAAAAAATTACTTAAGAGTAAAGAAATACATGTCGAGATAATAATACGAGTAATTAAATTTCGTATAAACTTAGTATAAAAAAAAAAAAGCGGATTAGATTTTGTACTTTAAAATCGTATTAATTTTTTTTTTTTTTTTTTTAAATAAAACGTACTCATTTGTCCAAATTATCCCAAATGTATTTTTATTAAATGCCTGTTTACAAAATATATCCTGTTGGAATTTAAAAATAAAAAAATATTCCCCCCCCCCCCGAGAAAAAGTTGAAAATACGCCCATTTGCGCGCGCACATCTGTTTGTCCGGCGTATCACGCACTGTCTCTTCTACCGCAAACCGTTAACCACTCGTCAACGTTAACGCCGCGACTTGTGCACTGTTTTCCTTCACCCCTTCACACACAATTATAAGCCGCACCAGTCGAAAATCGAGAATTAACATTTTCGTATCGCGTTTCGCGTAAGTTTCTGTAAAAAAGAAAATCGTCGTCAAATAAATATTATCGATACAATCGTTTCGTTCGAACGGGGTCGCGTGTTGTAACCGAGTGAGAAATGACAAAAAAAAAAAAAAAAAAAAAACGTTTCTCACACTTTCTCCGGACTCTTTTTTTTTTTTTTTTTAATATATATTTAATTACTCGATCGTATTATGTAGTTTTAAAGTCTGAAATTGTTCAATTCAATTGAACGGCGTAGGAGGTATAGTCGCTGGTGTAATTTTATTATTTTCCTAAGGATTGATTGCGAAAGACGTGTTGACGACGATAAGTTCACCGGTGTTTTTCAGAACACTTTTTTTTTTTTTTTTACGTATACATTTTATGTTTAACGAAGCCCGTTTTCTCCACTATACGCGCCGCACAGCAGGGACACACCCGGTTAGGTTCCTTAAGAAATCCTGACTGTTATTTATCCACATAGGAAATATTTTACTACGTTTTCCCGAAATCGTAATCGGGGACGTTATATATGTATTACGGTTGTTATTTTTCCGTTGTTATCGAACCGCGACGAACGGGGTCGGGTCGCGCGAAAAAAAAAGAAGAAATCGCCAAAAAGAAAGAGAGAGAGAGAGAGAGAAATAGTCTTCGGTATAAAAATAGAGTCGTGACCGCAAATTCGTTTAGACTACGGCGGCGGCGGCGGCGGCGGCGGTTTACTGTTATATTTCTTCGCGCGGTCTTGAAAGTATATCGCGCGCAATAAGTGCAGCGGGGCGTCGTCGTATACTCAGAAATAATAAAACTCGCCGCGGTACCGTTTTAAAAATCGTTTTTTTTTTTTTTTTTTTGCTGTACTCTCGTATATTATCGTTAGAGTGCGCGTCGTTTAAAATCTTCAAAAAAAAAAATAATAATAATAATACGCGTTTTTTATGGTCTACACAATGCCATCGATAGCTAATCTCTTTTTTTTTATAAAATATATATATACGCATAAACATTCGTTTTTTACCTCCCCTCCCACCGGAAATACACGAAAAACGTATTGTGGACAACGGCGAGAAACGAGCAACATTAAAAAATTTCATAAAACGGTCATGAAATGATCTTTAAAAAGAATTACAACGACCGTAATTCGTCTTCTAATGTACGACATTATATTATAATATTGGTTTTTTTAATTAAAATACGTGTGATGAAAAAAATATCATAATAATAATATTATTGTTTTTCACGTACGTGTGTTTCGTTTTATTAAATTATTACGTAAAAATGAAATTATATTTTACGTAATTTGCAGTATTACGTGACGAAAAAAAAACCGCATATTTAATTACTAAAATAATAAGTCCGAAACTGACGGCGGAGGTCACCGATTTTTTTTTTTTTTTTTTTTTGTGAAATGTTCAAGTTAGACCTCAATATGTTCGTAAAAAGCAAAAAAAAAAAAAATCTATTTTGCACAAAACGTTCCTTGACCTCGAAACCTGACTTTTTTTTATGCGCTAAAATTTGTTCACTTCGTAATGAAAATGAATCGTCGTCCAAGTTCATCCGATTTGCAGTTGCGTACTCTAAGTAACAAAAAAAAAATAAAATAAAATTAATATATGTAAAGACACAAAAAATTCGATCCGTGGTTATCGCATCGAGAATAAAAATTATTGTTGTGCGTCGAAAAATTTGTTCCGCGCGTTTATACGCCACGGTGTATTGACGAAAATCGAACTAAGCGAAATTTAATGGTTTATTCCGAATATCATCCCGAATTCGTCGAGTTCTGTAATCGTTTTCACTCGTCTTCCGTATCTAAATGTAAATTAAATATTTTTAAAAAAAAAATAAAAAATTCGATTATCAAAAAAAACGTGTGGTCTAATCGTTTAACAATTTCTCCGGTCTCCGGTCGAATTTTTTTTTTCACATAAACGTCTAATGTATCGGAACGAAAATTTTTAATCTCTCTAGGCTCGAAAACGGCTTTTTTTTTGTGAAAAAAAAAATCCTCCGAAAATCAAAATCACCGACTTCCGTCGAAATAAACGACGCGTTTCACGTTCACTTAATTCGGAGTGACGACAGTTTCAATACGATCTCGTGTCGGATGTGGGTGTGAGTAGTTCATGTATAATAAACGATTCTGAAACGATAATTGCTAGTGTACGGTTTTTCGGTGTTGAACAGTTTGGAGATCTTCGAAAGACGTCTCGCGCAAAGAAAAGAGAAGAAAAACAATTCCTTTCAGTGTACACATTTTTCGTTTTTTTTTTTTTATAGATCTTTCAAAGTGTACGTAGAATTTTTTTAACTCGGCGCGTCCGTCGCGATTATCCGAAGAATCCGAGTGTATGTCTGTATTGTCGAATTTCCGTCGACTGGTGTGCGCAGCACTAAAAATATAAACTATTATTAGAACAAAATAAAAATATTATATATATATATACCTTGTACGTACTACACGTTTATTATAGTCATTACCGTGGGGCGCAGTACACAGTTATGAAAAGTAAGATATATTTCGTCTACACTGTTTCCGAAAAATATTGTCGTACAGGTGCGATCGGCGGTTGTTTGACGATATTTTTAAAACCGAGTGTTTCGATTAATTTTCGAGTAATCGAAAACCGCAATAATATTTTGTATACACATAAGCCCTGTGCTTTCGAAATATATTACCGCGATAAAAAAAAATAAAAAAAAAAAACGAAAATTATACTATAATTTCAACGCAGCAGCAATGTTTGAATTTGTATTCGATATCGTCTTTATTAGTATACTACTAAATCGAATTCTCTTGTTTCACGTTCCACGCAAATGAAAATTGAAATTATTTCAATTGCGTTTTATTTATTGTAGTTATCAGTCGATAAATCTGTATTGTATTCGTTTCAATACGCGGGGTTTTTTTGCATATTTAAAAAAAAAACGCATTAATTCTTCCGTTTTTCAATTTTCAAACGTGTCGCGAAGTTTTAAACTCCTCCATGACGACCAAAAAACAAATATAATGGTTAACGGCCGTTCCTGCCGTTTGTAAAATTATATCTGCTGACACCGAACGGCGCAGGGAGATGGCTTAAATTTTTATCGTAATATTTTCTTCGGCAATATCATACCCGGTGATGGAATGTTCAAACTCCGAGGGAGAGTGAGGGTTATTGTGTACACATCAGATATTTTTCGAAAAAAAAACAAAAAACCTCACTCTCCTTGAACTAGACGCGTAGTTTCTAAAATATTGGCGGTCCTACAGAAAATTTGAAAAGCGTATTGAATTTTCTTGAAAAGAAAACGTGCGAAGCAAGAGTTTCAATACTATTTTCGCAAAATAATAATAATAATAATAAAAAACAATATTACTTTTGTCGCGTTATACGAAAATTATAGCGTCCGTTTGTGGAGCACGAGAACAATAACTGTTTCGATTTTTTACAAGAAATTTTTTCTCTATTGTAAAGTCATTTTTTTTTTTTTTTTTTTGACATACGTTTTTACACGTCGCTTTATACTAATTTTTGCCAATTCAAACACTTGTATTAGTGTTCTAATGCGAACGAATGCGTTTCTTTTCTTAACGATATTCATATAAATATAACAGTTTGTTTTAAAATACGAAGTTGAAAAAATGTTTGTATTTAAATATTTAGAACGGTATTCCAAAAAATATATATTGTTTTTGAAACACGTTTGTGTGTACGTATAACTTTTGAACACTATCGTGTCGATGTGATTTTCTAAAAAAAAAAAAAAAAAATGATACATTATGCATTGATGAAATCGTACATATTATAATTTATAACACTGTTGAACGGCACAACGTATATTAATCATCATTTGAGTACCGTTTTCGTCCATTACACATATAATCGTGTAGACACAAGTAGTTATATATTTAAAAAAAAAAAAATAACACAAACACATACGTTTGTGTTCGCGATGGTTTTTTTCCGCCGGTTAATTCGATGTTATTTTTTTTCTATTGTCATTTTTCCCCCGATCTTCGTCATAATAATAATAATTTTATTTTACTCGTGGCCCGCGCGCGTAAAAATTTTGTTTACAAAACATTTTTTTTTTTGTTTCATTCCATATAATAAATAGTCGATGTGTTCTCCCACATCGTCACGTGTCGCCCGCGATGCGTTAATAAAATATTATTTTTGATACTCTGTACGTACAATAATCAAACGGTTATAGGCGACGATTTGCGGAAAAATACGAGTAACATTAAATCGTAGAAAACCTGCAGTCCGTCGGGGGAAAAAAAATAAATAAATAACGCGGTAGAAAGGATGACGGGAATTGTATTTTACGGATTAATTAGAGTAGAGAAAACAGTTTATGATACGTTGTGCCGTTTTAAATGAGGACATCGAAAGACCGAGAACGTGAAGCAAATCGTTTCAAGAGGTATATGGATAATGAAAAAGAGTAGTTAAATCGTTAAGTGATGATATTTAAAGGAATGATATTAGACGGATGTACAGAGTGTGGCCGACCACGTTAATATACACGAAGCGATGCGTTCTAACCCGTTATTGTGTGGTGTATAAGCTATTAAAAATTCTAGTCAATCGGAATTCGATTATTCCGAGCTGCGTTCACAAATATTTATTAGTAGTTTTTGTTACGATTCTCGTTTATTTGCAGGATTATGCGGATTTTTTTTATTGAACTTTCGACAGCCAATTGCTTTTTATATATATATATATATAAACGAACGTTTTTCGTATTTATACTCATTTGTTGTCGGCGTACAAAAAAAAAAAAATACACATTTCGGAATAACATATTTATTTTTTTTGTGATTCGAAAGAATAATAATTATTAAAAAATATACGCGTGTGTGTAAAAAGAAAAAATCTATAAAAACACATATATAGACATAAGCGAATATAACAATCGTGTCAAAGAGTATTATGGAAAATAAAAAAAAAAATTATGAATATAATAGTTGTATTAAATACGTTTATTTTTACTACGGATTTCGACAAAAAGTCATGAACATAGCGGGTAATTAAAAATAAGCAAAAATGAAAAATACAACAACTGAACAAAAAAAAATTTAATTTAATACGATACATAGAGAAAATATTATGAATATCACAATAAAATGACGTAGAATTAAAAAAACAACAATTATATAATAATAATAATAATAATAAATTGCGTGTACCTATATATGTATACGATAAGAAATGCGAACATTTTTCCAACATACGAAATTTATAAAATTTCATTGAAACAGGATTCAAGGTGGTCATTATTATCTAGCAGTTAACCGTGGACACTCGACTTTCAGACACGCATTTGGTTTCATTACTATACAATAATTATTACAAATGACCGCAGTCGTGAAAAATCGAATATTTTTCTAATAATAATTTTCGCGAAAATGCGACTCGCGCGGACGTTTGTATAAAACAAAAAGAAAAAAAACAAAATCAAATCGATTGCGCGCGCCTTATTGGTTTTATTATTATTTTATTCTAATTTTTATTTCTACGATTATATAAATTACAATAATCGATCAGTGGAAAACGAGCCGTTTAATTGTGTCGTCCGCGAAAACGAGATGTGACTAATATGCTAACAAAAAAAAAAAAAAAAAAAAAATAAACATTTACAATATATCGAATTCTGGTGAAAAAGAACCGACTAGAAACAATCTCGATCGTTTTATACCGAAACGTATTAAATAACGATTTTTCTGTATTTTTATGTGTGTGTGTGTGTGTAATTTTTCTGTATTTTTTCCAAATGCGTAGGGCAAAAAAAAAACAACAACTACTACTGAGAAAATCGATAAACGTGTTGTGTGTCAAACAATAATAGTGCAATATGTATTTACTGGCGGTAAAAAAAAAAAAAATACGTGTAAAAATTCGGATCTTGCGCTCCTCTCCTCCTACACGAAAAATTATTCACAAATAAAATAAAAAAAATTTCACGTGGTTACAAAACGTTATGCATTCTTCGCTAGAAATCTATATTATATATATATATATATAGCGTAATAAAATACACAAAAAAAACCGTACAAACGTGTTTATTTATAATATTGTGTATAAAAGAAAAAAAAATGTTCTCGAATTTTTATAGCTCGTTATATACTTGTATATGATAATTTAATAAATAATTTGTGTGTGAAATCGAAACAGTTTTTATATTTTTGTAAGTGTGTACGAGCGTGAAGACAAAAAAAAAAAAAATCTCAACGGGAATTCGCTCTTATACGCGTAAAAAATAATATATTATATAATCGTAGTAAGGAATTTTTTTTTCGTGGGGACGGATGATGCGTAAATTTTACCTACATTATTTCACCGGTTTTTTGAACGCTTTGATTTTTTATGGGCAAAATTTTTTTTCCATTTAGATTCGAGTATTTCTATAAAGCGTATTAGCATTTTTTTGACAACCTGACTGCCGCTTTGTAATATTATATATTTCGTATAATAAATACTTTGACCGCCGCGTCGTATAATATTGCGTTGCACTATGACGGCGGTTGTTTTTGAAACTTTGCAGTCGTCCCGAGTACATCGAATCCGAGTTATAGAGAACGATTCTAGAAAAAAAAAAAAAAATAATAGAAATACGTTGAAATTTATATTAAAAACGAAACGCTTTAACCGTGTCGACGCATGATATTATATTCTTGTGTGTGTACGACGTTTTAATCGGTTTATCCGCGCGTGTTCCGCCACAATATAATCGTTTTCGTTTGAATGCTCATTCGTATATAGAAATAAGTATTCCTGACGGTATTGAGCAAGGTCCGGAATATCGAAATCTAAAGAAAAAAAACAAAAACCTCCCGTTTTCCGCGCGAAGGCCGTCATTTCGTTAATTTCGTTTTTGCTGCGCTATATTTTTCCAACGGAGAAAACGTGAAAACTCTGAATTGAATCCGTCGTACGCGGGCATCGCGAGTTTAGATTTCGCGAGATCCGTATGTCGGTGGAAGAAAAATTCCCGTAAACGAAACACGCGTGTAATACGATTCGAACGCGCCCGCGCGTCGTATTCTTCGTCTGAATTCGGTCGGCACTGAACTGATCTGGAAAACGGCAGTTTTCCATATTACGGCCCGGTGTTAAACCATTTTTTATTAAATAATGTCTGAATACTTAAACGATTTAACAATATTATTTTGTTTTAAAAATTAATGAAAAGAAAAATTTGCTATATTGGAGAGAGAGAAATTTCTGTTTTCCTTTAGTACGCGTTCGGAGCGGTTTGGACGACACGAACGTGAGTCTCACCCGGCGGCCGTGCTCAGTGGCGCAACACTGGTACTTACGCTGAGCAGGGCGCCAGCCGAGCGACGTATATTTGAGCATCGTCTGTTGCGTTTGCGCGGAATAAAATAGTTTATTTTTAATAAACGCTGCAGTCGCAAATAGTACAGAAAATAATATAATAATAATAATAATAATGATAATAATAATAAATAACGTATTAGAAAGGGACTCTGCGCAGATCGATTCGATCGTATTATGCGATCGTATTTCGACGCACAAAACAAAAATGTACGAAATATATTATTTGAATATAAAATATGTGTTAAATTCTTTATGTATTCCCTAACCGAGTCGGCTTCAGGGGGGCTCGAGAATTTATAAAAAAAAAAAAAAAATGTTTTTTTTTTTTTTTAAAAAAAGTTTAATTTTCCGAATAATTCGTGATTGCGATTCGGGCGAGTATTCGCGCGTTAAAAAAAAAATAAAGTATAATAAAGGGAAAAACAAATTTTTTTTCCTTTTCCATACCGAAATATAATAAAATCATAACAACGCGTAAAACCATCGTACACATCTCGCGCGCTGTATATATACTCGTAGTAGTTGTCAAGGCGCGAACTTCCGCGCGGATATTCTCCGTGTACAGTGGAGAATATTACACGCCGCGTTAACGGTTCGGCGGCGGTTGACTCCGCGTCGGTTTCGCTCGGGGACCCCACTCGGGTTTGCGCGCGCCGCGTGTACCGTTACCGCCGCAGCCCGTGTACGTATAATCGCGCGCGCGTTCCTGTATTTAATATTATTTATACGTTATTCGAGAACCGCCGCCGCACCGTCGAATAAATATGATGCGCGGGGAAAAAAATTCCGTACCGTTTGATGTAATCGCGCGCGCGCGGTCCTCTTCTCGATCACGGTCGTTTTTTTTTTCTTTTATTATTATTATTTTTAACATATACCGCGGAAAAAAAAAACGAAAAAACGAAACATTTCGAAGCGATTATCGTCGTACGACGAGTTCGTCGTCGGCTCGACGACAATAACGCGTTCGTGCTGAAAATACGCACGCGGCGACGAATACGACGGTTTTTTTTTTTTTTTGTTGTAATCTAATGAGGGCGAACGACATTCAACTTTCGAAAAAAAAAAAACGTTTTATTTATTATAATAATGAATTCTTAACGAAAAAAAAAAAATCCCCCGATACGTAATTATACCGCAATACAAGAGTCAGCTCGTCGCCGATTATCGTGCGTATCTCTTCTAGAACTCATTACGCGTTACGCATTATAAAATATAGTTAATGTATACGGGGGGTTTTTTTTTTTTTTTTATGAGCGAGTAGATTTTTCAAGAGATATCATCGCGCGTACTCGATTCAGTTTAACGAATTTTCTCGCGTTTTCCATACGAATCAATAAGTACAAAAAAAAAAGCACACACAATATTCCTTAACGATTATTTTTTTTCCTTTTCGGAAACAACGATTGTATGATAGTTATGAATGTGTATATACACTCTTAAATAATAAATTATCTATGAAATCGTAGAAAACTACGCCGCTAAAATCCTAAGGAAGGGATGGGGGCGCCGCGATCTACCCCCTCACGTATACATACGCCACTGATACTGAAACTACGAAGTTCAGAATCTGTCAGTGGCGTATAATATCGTTATAATATACGCGCACTGAAATTCGTTATTACCTCTCGCAAATCAACGAAATAGACAATTTTTTAATTTTTTTTTTTTTTTGCAAGAACAATTTTTTTTCTTATTTTGGTGTGTGTGTGTGTGTGTTTACGAAAGCCCGTTAAAACCTCTCCGTATTTACGCCGTTGAAAATACGTGTGTTTGTTAGTTACCGACTACTTGTTCCCGCGTCTGTTCTCTCCTTAATTTCGGACGTATTTTATAAAAAAAAAAAAATCCAATTTTCTTTTTTCGTGATTCTAATTCGTTATTGCAGAGGAGACTGCGTGCGACTTCATGTCTTTCTTCCGCAACGCAGTCCTATAGTACTACACACAGAGAGAAAGAGAGAGAGAGAGAGAGAGTTGGTCAGATTATAATCTTTCCGAATTTATTAAAAATATTATAAAACGACGAAAATGTTGAAAAAAAAAAACTTCTTCGTTTTTTTTTTCTTTTTGCCGACGACCGAAAACGTCGAAATCCGAGACGACACAACGAACAAACACACTTGCCCGCTGCAAGGAAACCTCCTCCTCCTCCTCCTCCTCCTCCTCGCTGCAAGGTAACCTCCTCCTCCACGACTGAATCGCGTGCGCGTTAACGGAATTCACACGCCGACGACAGAATAGGGCGCTGCGGGTGCAGTTTTAACGAGGGCGGGCCAACGAATAATTATCGATAATTATACGCGGAGAGTTGACCGTTTAAACGATTTAATTTGCGCTCGCAGCAGACTTGGCGAGTGAGATAAAAAGAGAAAAAAAAGAAGGAAAAAAGAAAACCGGACGAAATACACTAACTGTAATATATATATATATAGGGTAACGGTAGTGATGGTTATGCAATACAATATACACGCGCGTATATACGAGAGACGTGCGTATTATTATTGACGCGCGAATTATTGATCCGTTTACGCGCGCTTATATTTTATTTGTGTGTTATATTATGACCTACGTATACGACCTAAATTTGTATTATTCAAGCTCGTACGCGATATTGTATTGCGCGCGCCGATAAAAAAATAATAATAATAATAAAAACAAATAGAAAATTATAATAACAAAACGCCGGCGATAATAACGCCCGCGTCGTTCGGTTTTTCTTTCATAAACGCGCGTGTAAATATCAGTGTAGATTAAGAGATCAGTCAAGTGTTCCCAAAGTGAGACGCCTCCTTCCGTTAACATCTGGTCTAAAAATACGTTTTCTATTTCAATAAAATATTATCCCCTTCCAAGCGATAATCACAAGGTTCCAAAAGCGTTTCGACTCCCTCCTCTCTCTCTCTCCTATTCGTGCGAAGCCGTACGGATTTTTGGCCGCGGTGAAAAAAAAAGTAAAAATCAATATTATCGAACAAATATTTGCGATGTGCAAATACAATAACGTATTATAACCACCGATTGCAGTGTGGGACTATTGATTCGGATTCCAAGATTTGAAAACATTTGCCACAGTGATCCGGGCACGCTTATACCCGTCCCGATTTAATATTTTCTACGAATACATTAACGAATCTCAATAATAATAATAATCGATGATAATTTATAAAATATAATTGTAATAAAACAAATAGTGTTCCCTAGTGTCGTCCGTTAGAATTTTTTTTTTTACACCGGTTTTATCGATTTTTACCAGGAAAAAATAATCGTCAGTTCTATCAACGGCGCGCCATCGGAGCCGTCGGTTTTAAAAAAAAAAAGTTTGAAAACCCGCTGGATTAGGGGTCGGCTGGTCGGCGAACACCGACGAATTTGAGCGCGTTACGCCTCCGGTTACGAAATAGGAATGAACCATCGGGGAAAATCGCAATTTTTTTTTTTTTTGTTTCTATTCGAATCTAAATTAAACCCTTCGTTCGTAGAAAATAAATTAATTGCCGGAGATTTGAGTATAAACGGTTGGTTTGTGCGTATTTTATGACCGGGTTCTTGATTTTTATTTTCCATTCGCAGGCTATTACCAACCGGCCGGGCCGTTGATCACTCACCACCACTTGGTGCCGCACCACATACACTTGCAGCAACAGCACCAACAGCAGCAGCAGCAGCAGCACCACCAGCAGCAGCACCAGCACCACCACCATCACCACCATCCGTCTTCGCTCGTGAAACTACCGCTCGCGCCGCCGCTGGTGCCCACGCCGCCGTCGTCGGCCGGCACGGCAGCACCGCCGCCCGCGGAATCGTCCGACACAGAAGTGGTGCCGATCAGATCGACTTCGGTACCGACGCCGCCCGGTTATCGCGGCTACCAGCCGCCGTACCATCCGCCGCCGTTGACGTCGTACTACCCGTCGCCGCCTGCTTCCGCGAGTCTTCAGTACCCGTCACAGGTGGTGCCGCCGGCGCATTACTTGCCCGAGCCGGCGCCCAATCCGTGCGCGTACCCCGGCGGCGGTGGCGGACCGCACCATCAGCCCGGTTACTTCCATCACAGCCGCAGCTCGCCGTACCATCACATACCGTTCCACCACCACCATCACCACCATCACCGACGACCACCGGCCGCACCGCCTTACGCACCGGTGCAGACCGGCTCCGCGGCCGGTCCGCCCACGTATTACCACCACGGCGAGTACTACGGTCCGCCGCCTCCGCCAGCGCCGTCCGGCTCGCCCGGACACCAGCAACAAATGTTGGTGGCAGCCAGGCCCGGCGATCATCCACCGCCGCAGCAGCCGCCGCCGCCCCAGCAGCAGCAGCAACATCATCATCACCACCATCAGCAGCAGCAGCAGCAATCGTTGCCGCCGCCGCCGCCGGACGCGTACTCTGTCCCGCAGCCGCAACCGCTGCCCCCGCCGCCGCTCTACTACTCTCCGTACGGCGCGCCCCCGGGCCCGTCGTGTTACTCGCCCACGCCGCCTCGGACCTACGTGGACCCGACGTACCATTCTTGTCCGTGCCCCATGCAAACGTGTCCCAATCCAAAAAACGTCCATACTGGCCCGCTTACTGGTGCAGTCAGTAAGGGGCCGAAACATCATTCGACAGTAGTTACGCTCCCGCCAGTGGCACTGGCCCTACCGCAAGAACCGCCGCGAGCCCACGGCCCGCCCAGCCCGGCCAGGGGCAGCGCCGGCGTTCCCGGACCGCCACGGTCCGCGTCCTCCGGCAGCCCGTCCAAACAAGTCCCTTGGTGCATGAGCCCGCTGAGCCCGGCCCGGGCGTCCGTGCAACACCTGGCCCCGCAGTCGCCGGCCATGTTGGCCGCCAAGAACCCCACCTCCGAGTGGAACACCACCGCCGAGGAGAAGTGCGACACCACCGGCTTGCTGGCCATCGGCAAAGTGCTCAGCCAGTCCGTCATGAGCCTGGCCGCGGACCACGAGGTCGTGCCCAAAATCGAACCCGTCGACGACGAACCGGCCCAATCGTATTTCACGCTCAAGGTGGACGTGGCCAGCGAAGACGGCGATTCCGCCTCGTCGGTCGCCGCCGCCGACGACGACGAACATCACACCATCGATTTGTCGACCAAGCCGCCGCGGGGCGAGTGTCCGGAAGGAACGACGACTACTGTTCGCTGCAACACGCCCGTCAACAACAACGTTGCTGTTATCATCAACAACAACAACAACGACATCATCATCAACAACAACAACAACAATGATTGTGCAGACGGTGAAAAAATAGTAAAGGGATCGGCGAAAAGAAAGAAACCGAATCCCATGCAGATCGTCTTGGCGAAAAAATCGAAAATCCAAGACGACGAAATAGAACAATCCGGCGCCGGTTCCACTACCTCCGGCGTCGTTACTGTCGACGATTTTAGAGAGAACGAAGAGGAGCAGTCGTCATCGACGATTACTCTGACGACATTAACGACCACTACGACATTGACGAGTTTGACGACTTCTACGGCTTCGACTTCTACGACGACTTCGACCGGTGACGAACCGGTGACGGTAACGATTAAACGGAAGAACAGTATCAAGTCGACGGACGCTAAATCCGAACAGGAGATACTGGACGAGTGTCTGACCGAGGAGATATTGCGGTCGGTGTTGACGGACGAGAGCGAAGGCGACGACATGATCTCCGAGGCGTTCGTCAAGAAAAAAGGCGCGTCGAAAAAAACGAAAAAGGGCAGAAAGGACCGGAAAAACGGAGGGAACAAAAAAGAAATGACCGGTCAGTAGTGTGTGGCGTATTATGATAATATTATGTTCATGATAGCGGCAACGTTGCGACGTTTTGTCGGTGGACATCAACGCGCGTTGACAATTTTATTTATTTTAATTGATTAAATAAAAATAACTCGTGTTACTCGTGTAAAAAAATTTTTTACCGATAAAAAGAATTCCGTTTCGAGACGGACGTATGAGTGATTCCCAGAATGAACGTGAAATTGTTCAACTGACGATTAAAAAAAAAAAAAATCATTAAAACGATTTAAAATAAAAGAAAGGATTGAGTAGGAATAATACAGTGACGAATGTGCGCGGTTTTTAATGTAACTGTACGCGAGGAATAATATTGTAATGAAAACGAAACGGCGGGGATAAAAAATGCTAATGAACGGATGCGCGTGGAGTTAATATAACTGAGAAACATGGAGTAAGAAATATGAATTCGTGTAACAGTATTGTGCATCTATTGTGAAGAAAATGAGGGAGCCGCTCTATGAGTGTTATGGAAACTAATGTAATGTAATAGAGGGAAAAAGAAGAAGAAGAAGAAGTGGACAGATGGAATTGATAGTGATATGAAGATAGCTGGTGTGAGCGTAGATACAGTTACAGGTTGGCAGTCGTGATTTACGGAGGTGTAGGACCGTGATGTCCGACCCAAACGTATAGTAGTTGAAAGTGTGAAGCGAAAAAGAACGAACTTTTTAAACCGTGATCGAACAAAACAAAAATTCGATCGACTCGATTTCAATCGGTTAAAAAAATAATTTTATAATATTACTACAAAAACAATAATTGTACGAGTAAGAGAACTTGTGCGTCGAACAGGTGTGTGTGTGTGTGTGTGTGTGTTTGTCGTTTACGACATTATTTATCGCATCGTCGTGCGTTGCGTTTTCAGACGCGATGAAGAAGGAGCTGGAACAACGGATGCAAGACGAATTCGCGCAGCTGTCTCGGCTCAAAAACCAAGACCTGGCGCCCAGGTGGTCCAACGGTTGGATGTGGCAGGGCAAACCTTTCAAACGGCCCGTTTACTTAGAGGTGAGTTACACGTATTTAAACAAAAAAAAAACAACAAATTAATATAAAAATTCTGTGTCGTCACAAATCTTTCGTCAAAACGTGTGAAATTCGCTTCGCTTTTTTTTTCCCCTCCCGAGTCAATGTTTGTGGCGTGTATCGACGGACAACAATCGTAATCAATATATATATATTGTTATTTTGTTTGTGTTCGTAACGCGCAGAACGACGACACGCCGGTATTGAGAAAGTGTTATCCTTGTATGCGTCACATGCAAGGCGACACGATATACGCGAGAGATTGCGTGCTACTGAAGTCCGGTTCCCGTAAAAACGACTTGCCGTTCATCGCGAAAATCGCAAACTTATGGGAAGACCCGGTCAGCGGTAAGTTCAATAAAAATATCTATTATTATTATTATTATTATTTATATTAATATCCGATCGTGTCGCGAACGCGTTTGCGATGCGCGGTATAGAAAAAAAAAATTGATTGACCCGACTTCAATTATTGTTCGGTTGGTAAAAAGCTTTTAAGAGATTTTTTTTCTAATTCGTATTATTATTTCGAATTCGCAGGAGACAACTATAATAATGACGAATAAATATATAATATATATATATATATGTACGTATGTGTCTCAGATCGCGTATACGAGCTATTGAAAAACAGAAGAAAAAAAAGTTTTGCGTATCGGAAACGAATTCTTTAACGATTTTTATCTCTTTGCTACGTTTTCCCGATGGTTTTTTCAATTTCAAGATGCTATCCCGGAAAAATCGAAAAACGTATCAAATAAATTACCACACCGACACATACACATAACAGTTACCACCGGAACGTCGTAATCCACTCTCCTTCTGTAACGCGAAAAAGTTTAACGAAAAACATCGTTGTAAAAACAACACGTATTCCGCTTTGCTCACAATCCACAAAACGTATTCTATTTTATTACACTTATATTATTTTTCTACTTAAACTCGTATCGAAAACGGGGCGTTGTATTCGAACGAAATTCGTCGAAAATCTCGACACCTTTTTTTAAATCAATCAATTGAATTTATCCAAGTGAAACGATTGAGAGAATAATAATCGGCCGGATTATGTGAACAACGACTTCACTGGTGTATCTCGACACCCAAATCCCCCAAGCCTTATATAAACGGCCGACGCTCGGTCGTGTGACGAAAGCCGAATCATTTTCGGTCGACGTTGCCGAGTAGTAACCGCGTCGTCCTACTATTATTTCCCGTTTTCAAAACGTTCGGCTAATTTTTTTTAATTCCTTACGTTTCTCTGTCCGTCGCAGGGGAAATGATGATGTCGCTGCTATGGTATTACCGGCCGGAGCACACGAAACAGGGACGGCAAAAGGACGACATGCCCGACGAACTGTTCGCTTCCAAACACAGGGACGTCAACAGCGTGGCATGCATAGACGATCGGTGTTACGTGCTGACTTTCAACGAATACTGCAGGTGGGTCTTAAGGTTTTTCTTTTTAATCAACAATTTCACTATGAATATTATATTAAACACGCTGTACGCGTACACTCCTGAACGATCGTTGTCATGCAGCAGTTGTCTGTCGGCTATCTATTGTAATGTATTATACACGTCGTACATAAGATACTCACAAATAACGACGGCGGCGTATATAGTTGCGCAGGGACGCCAGTTGGATTGGAAACGGCAAATGAATAATATTTTTGAAAATTTAAACTTTAAAAATATAACAGACAAATCTGGGAAAACGTTGCCGTCCAAAACCCGTTTCCGTATTTGTATGTCGTTCGTCTGAATTGATAGGGATTTCTGGGATTGGATTTGTTTCAAATCGCGTCGTATTATATAATATTTTTATTTTTTTTTTTGAAGGCAGGAGAGCACAGTAATAGCAATACTTTTGCGTCGCGTGTAGGAACGATAGGCAAACAAAATAATACAAATAATAAATGCGTCAATGAAACTGCATTGAACAACATATATAATATATTTATGTTATAAAACACACTCGGATCCCTATATGATTTACGTTTTAACTATTCGTACGTGGTAAACAACATCGTAATCGTTATTGACACATATCTTTTAGTCGAACAATTTTTCTTCGCTCTTGTTCCATATGTTCGAAATTAACGAACTTTATCAAAAAAAAAAAAAACAATATTTCTACGAGACTTGAAAAGCGATTATTAGTGTTGTAAAGTGATATTTTAGACTTCTCGCGACGCGTGTTTTTATTCGCGTGCAAAAGTCTAAGGCTTACGGACTCCCACTGTGTATATAATATTCGATCCGTGTCGGATTAAGACGAATTTACGTTTTTAGCATTTTAAAATAGTATCATCTGGACATGTCTCAGTAGTAATGGAAAAATACAAAATTATTCGAGTCGATATAAAGTCCGTTTTAATTAAATCCGTATTTGATAAACGGATAATAAGACGACCGTCTCCTCGTCGTAAGGAGTACATTTTTTTTCTCCTTTTTTTATACCGGGCAGTAGTGAATTCGTTTTTTTTTTTTTAAACCTTCTCGAGTTTTCATTATACACAAATCGTCTACGCGCGCTCCGCGCTCTTACGAAAAAGTATAGGTATTCGAGAAGTTTGGAATATTTTTCTGTACGGGTGTTCGAGAGTATATTATTATAATATAATATAGTGTATTCCGAACACGTTGTTCGTGAAAGTATTTGATTCGAAATTACACTTCAAAGGTGTACGCATTCTTAACAAAGATCGCTAGTAGTGGCCGGTGTACGTGAAGTTCTTTCGAAAAGTCAATAAATCGTTTTTTTTTTTTTTGTTTCACCCTCCAAAAACCAAAAACCCGAATCGATTTTTCAAAAATTCAATCGCGTACATCGCGTTTGCGCATTTCTTCGAGGATTTAACGGTACTCGCGAATCGCGAGAGGAGCCGCAGAGTAAAATAAAAAACAATCTTATTGCGCGGGAGTGTTGGACCGGGAATGGATTTGGTCATTATTTCCGTTTGAATCGCCGCGCCGGTGTGTTACGCGTAAAAGATCGCCCCGAGGCTGCGTACATGTATAAACCGTCTCCAGGGGGACTCGAGCCCCGGAGGCGTATTTTGATTCCGTTTTGTGTATTGACGGGATGGGATCCGAAAATCTCGTGAAATCTTCGTCCTCGCTCGCTCAACTATACTCGTTTATTGCTTTCGGTCACCACTCTGTAAACACTCGATCATAGGTCAATTAAAACAGTACGAATAATACGAAATTAATATTAAAAAACAAAAAAAAAAAAAAAAAACACGCGCGAACGCGGAAAATTATATTCGAAATTTAAACCACACCAATGTAATACATTTCTTTCATATAAATCCGTGATTTGGTCAGTGTCCTCCGGCTTTTTGTGGACAGGGCCGTTAAGGACTTTAAAAAGAATTCGAAGAGAAGAAAAATGTCTGGACCGCTGCCGCCTGCGATTTCGTAAAAAGTATAATGACGTTTTAACGACAATTTGGGAATCGGGTGCGTGTTATTCATCGATTCCGATAGCTCTTCCGATCTGCGACGATAGTTGCCGATTTTTTTAAGTATCTCAAATCGTTATCCTCGTTCTGCCATCGATTTCCTCCAGCGCGGTGGAACGTATAAAAAACGACGTGCCGTTCGTTCACAGCCTCCCCTCTCCCTTCTGTTCTATTGACGCGTATTCATACATTATATAAATGTCGTGTTAAGAAGTCATCGTAGACTCATCGCGCGTTTTTTTTTTCTTTTTTTCTTTTTTTCATTACAGGCACAGAAAGCAAGTGAAGTCTGTACAAGAGAACTTGGTGCTGTGCAAAGCGGTGGTGCCGCCGCTGCGGGACGTGAACCCGCGGGCCAGACAGCTTCCAGCGTCCGGCTCGCCGTCCGATCTGATATTCTTCTGCCGGCGCGTGTACGACTGTCGTCAAAAACGGCTGCTCAAAAAGCCGACGGTCTGACCGAAACACCGTTTTCGAGAGAATAAGGAAAATGGGAAGGAACAGCGCCTCGTCCCGCTCGTCTTCGTCTATATTAATATTATATAATATATATATATATATATATTTCTGCTAATATAATATACGCGTCCGTTTCGGCGAATTGCAGTTCTTGTACTCGAAATTATTATATATTTTAAATTACAATATTGTTATTGTAAAATATTGACGAGAGTTGCACGCGCCACGCGACCCAAAACGCGCGATGACATATTACTATTATTATTATTATTATTATTATTATATTATACGTTAAATTTTGAAATCGCTGCTGGAAAATTATGTACGGTGTGCTGTTTGGATGCTGAATAAAAAACCCCTGTGAACGGGATTCGCTCCAAACGCTTGCCTTCCTCCTCCTTCCGCACCACAATCCAATCACTATAGCTTATTAAATTTAAATTATAAAATAATAATAGCAAATACGATTCTAAAATATTTCAACAAAAGAATAAAAAAAATAATGTGTCTAAATATTTTATCTGTGCGTGCGCGCCGCGGGTACGATTGATTAGAGAAATATTTTTAACTAAAAAAAAATTGTTTTTATATATATATATATATATATATATATATATATAAATAACGTCTTAGGCCGGTTTACGAATATGTTTATATATTCGTATAATTTTTTTTATATAAAAAAAAGGCGCCTAAAAAAAAAAAAAAATAAATAAATTACAAACGAGAAATCGTCGTTGTATTTATTATGTATAACGCGACGCGTCGTCGTGGTCAACAGAGAAATATTTATTGTTTATAACTTTTTTTGAAGGAAATAAAATTGGAAATATTTCCATATAATAATATGTTCGTCTGCGTTATAAAGAATACTATATAGATATATATATATAGGCATTAGCTATCCTCCCCCTCCCGCTACCTCTTCTATTTTATTTATATTTCTCCTAGTAATTTTTTTTTTTTTTAATTATTATTTTTTACGAATATTAAGTTGACAATATTATTATTATTATTAATAATCGGTTAGTTAATTATTTAATATTATTTACGATTACGATATACTGATTTTGGGCATTTTGGTAGTAACACGCACACTCGATTGTGTATTTCGAACACCGAATCAATACCCATCTCGGACATAATACAATTTAAATTTACAATTGCATAATAATATATACACCTATACTCTTTAGATCTGGTTTTTGTTTCGCTTTTGTCCGATCGCAGTTTCAGTTTTTATAACGTACAACAACACTCCCATCCCGGCAATGGCGTATTTATGGTGGGGGGGGGATAGATCCCCCTTGAGTTTTTTTTTTCTTAGTTTTTAGTATTCTTATTTACAATAGCCAATAATCATGATTTTACCTGGATAATCTAATAGAGGAAATATCAGTCACTATTATTTGTTTGGAAAAATAATGAGTTTAATCAATTTGTGTGTGTAATAATAACCACCATGTTTTTTGAGAAAAGTGGTGATGGGAGAGGACGAAAAAGCGAAGCCCTCTTCTGGTCAACAACATATTTTTCAATACATATCCCTCCCCCTTGACAAAATCCTAAATACGCCACTGCATCCTCCCGGTATACTACACGTTGCAGTGTACGTCTAGTCATCGTTTGAGAACAGATATTAAACTTTCTTTACCTTATAAAACATATCTTCCGATTAAGATTTTTCCGTTTTTCCGTTCATCATTTCCATCCATTAATTCTTATTAAGATTTATATATATATATATTATACTTCATCGTTTTATTTTGTCAAGTTACACCCACCACCTCTCCTACCGCCTTACACGCCAAAACGGATTTGGGATTTACAACTCTCACGCATTTGAGTATTGATTCGAATAACGATTATGAAAATGGCCCGATCGACGATATAATATTATGATTTCTTTTTATTTTACTTTAACGCTATATAGTTTAGTTTAGTCGCATCGTAATTCCAATGTAATCGCTTTAAACGTGTTATTATTATAAAATTACAAAAATAAAAAATTTATAATAATAATATGTATTTTATATTATTATATTATTAATTCCTAATAACTGAATATATATATATATATATATATATATATTAATGTTAGAGAAACAACAAATGAGATTATTGAAGAATTCGCAATTAAGTGATTGAAAATTTAATAAAATAATAATTATATAAAATTAAAAAAAAAAAATTTATGGGTATAAAATATTTTATTTTTAGATATTTATGATGTGTAAATGGACCAATTTTTCATGTATAAATTTTTTTTCATCGTTCACATAGATCCAGATGGACACGCGTAGCTTAGACGTATTAGCTAAATAAAAAAAAGGTCATTTAGTTTCCAATAATTTTATGTAGTTATGTTTTATTATTATTTTTTTCGGAGTGTAATATTTTGTGTTATAATAGTTAGCAAATCATTTAAACACACACACCCACACACCCATACACATATTATTTATAAATATGTATTTAGAATGTTATTGATGATATATGCCTATTATTTGAATTAAGTCGCGTATTGTATAATTTTGACATTCATTGAAAATATATAACACTGATATTATAAGAAATAAATTGTGTTTTTATTTCAACGTGTTCCGTACGTATCACACAGTGTATTATTGTTTTGGAGAAAAAAATTTGAAAACTTATCCGACAGCGGCAAAATTTTGCTGTTGAGCAAACACAAACCAAACTATTGGGGAATATTCTGTATATAAGTATATGCATATTCGAACACATTGTAAAATAATATTAATCAATCGACATTTAATGTTTAATAACAGGTACATTATACGATCCAAAATCGATTTCTCTTTCACCGGATAGTTTAAAATGTTGAAAATTAAATATTACGTTGAATACATATAATTACAGGTACGTACGTTAATTGCGTTTTCTATAAGTTCTTTACTGAACACGAATATTTTATTTCCAACGCAAATTAAACTGATTTATACTTTGCGGTGTCTGCGTTTTTCACGGTATAACCGCATTTGTGTTCCTGGAAGAGGGTTTGAATCGACTTATAATAGGGCGTAGGTACTTTTTACATTGTTCGATAGTCTCTGGACGTCATAAACCGAATCGTTCAGACGTTTTTAAAACATTGTTGTACGAAAACTAGACGCTCTTTGTGCATATAAAGGTTAAAATAACGCTTTTTTTCTGGTGGTTAATCCACAAAAAAAAAGTGAAGACTGATCGTAGAATTTCACAATTAAACGAAAGAAACTTGGTCGGAGGTGATTAATAAGAATATGAAGGTTTTTATGGATTAGTAGAGCCTATTCGTGTGGGGCATAACGGCGAGCAAAATGGAAAAAAGAAAAATCATTTTTCACAAAGCGTATTATTTCGAATACCTACTGGTGTGACATTTTTCTGTTATCAACGTTTTGGCTCTTATCAATATAATAGTACACGTGGTCCGAAGTGGTATAATGGTTAAAACCAATGAACCGTTCGAAAAAAATGTAATAATAATTTATCGTATCAGGTGATAACGACAAAAACGATAACATTGTGATAAGAAATAACCGAGTGCAAAGTTCTCCTAAAAAATTAATTTTTTAAAGTTTGTTTTTATTGGTTTTTTTCTTTTTTACACGTATATAATAGTGAAGATGTAATAACGTTTGATGTTTAAGAAGGTTCAACTAGTGAATACGAGTTTTGAAAAAAATAATGTAAAGAGAGAGAGGCGATGATTTTTTAATATTACGTAATGAGTCGTTGTCGTCGTTGATTAGTTAGTATCTTAGTGGTTAGCGTATAAATTTACAATTATGGTCTCGAAGCTCATTCCCAAAGTCAAGAAAGAAACGAAGAAACGTGGACCGAAACTAAATGAGTTAGTAATGGATTATTCGACACGTTTGGTTTTTAAAATATCTTCGACTGAATTCTGGTACCTATATATTTTTTCTAGTAAAATGGAAACGGTCGTCAATGACAAACACTGGATGGTGAGGTTTGACGCGCCATTGAAAATTATATTGACCGCGAGGTTTTTCTCCGCATTTCTCATGCACGTTCCGGATTGCGACGAAGTCTTCAATTACTGGGAACCAGTAAACTTCATTTATTAACCTATTAATAATTGATTTAAATGGGATGATTTTTTTATTTTGTTCCATCCATTTGTTTCAGACTCACTATTTTGTTTTCAATAGCGGTTTTCAAACATGGGAATATGCTCCCCCGTATGCGCTCAGATCATATTTATACATACTCATTCACACACTACCCGTGTACATTTACAAAGCCTTGTTTTACACTAGAAAAGTCATGTTGTTTTACTTGATACGCTGTGTGCTCGCGTTATTCTGTTCCCTTTGCGAACTCTACTTTTATAAGTATTTATTTGAATTTTATACTCTCAATTGTATTATTGTTATATATTACTTATTTTTATTTATACTCGCAGGGCTGTGTGTAAGAAAATTTCTTTTACCGTTGGCAAGTACTACTTGTTCATAACCGTTTTCAGTCCCGGAATGTTTATTGCGTCTACTGCGTATTTACCTTCTAGCTTTTCTATGTGCGCATATGACATTTAACATTTACTTTTTTCTTTCGACAACAATAAATTTTTGTTTTTGTTTTAGGTATATGACTTTTTTAATTATTGGCGCCTGGTTAAATAGAAATTTCGAATTGGCCATTTTTATAACTGCTCTGTCTACGTTTTTAAGTTGGCCATTTTCGTGTCTTATCGGGTAAGCGGTTTGTATTTAATAATATTATTCGTAGCATACCCAACGACATACTAAGTTCAATAGCATAAATGCTTAATACATTATTGTACTGATGACAAGTGATAGTGCTATATTCATAAATTTTATTATAACATAAAAGTGAATCTATGTGTGGGTAATTGGTTCCTACGGGTTGGCTTTACCTTTTACGGATCTGTTGAATATTAATAACGGTGTGTTATATAAAAAAATTTCTAGGTATTTTATTGTCCGGGTTTGATAGTATGTTTTCATATTTTATTACAAATCCATCACCATTGCTAATGATGACTAGTGAAATAATATGTTTAATTTGTATGTAGAAGAATAATTATATAATATTATATAGATAATGTTTTAACTTTATAGTTTTTCCTCTGGAAAGTATATTTGTTATTATTTCTATTAAACAAAAAAAAAGAAAAATTATATACTTATACGTTTTTATTTATTTTTAATTGTAATTCGATTTCAGGGTACCGCTTGCATTGGATATTATTTTTGGGAACAAAAAATATATGTTATTCATTAAATGGTGTCTAATATCTTTAGGGACAATTTTAGTAAGTAAATGTAAATAATTTTATATTTAGTAATATATTCATTGACAATGGTAGGTTACAAAGAAAAGAAAGAGGCTTCAGGGTGTATCTTGGAAATTTCACAATTTATTTTATATTGAAATCGTATTAAAATATATTAGATCTTTCTATTACATTATTTATATATTATGTGTAATATATTTCAATTTTGAAATTTAAAAATGAAGAATTTTTGGTAAAATATTATTTCAAACTTATTTATATTGTTTTATAATGGTGTAAAAAAAGTTTCGAAAAAATTTTTGATTTGTTTTCCTTTGTGGTTTTTACGTATTCATAAGTTTTTTTTTTTGTAATTATCGATTGTTCATTATACTAAAAGTATTTTTTTTTTTTTTTTTAGATACTATTGATTTGTTACTGGATGCATTATTTACTTGTTATTCATATTTCGTTTTACAGGTTTATCAAGTCGCTACAGATTCGTATTTTTATGGTAAACTTGTGATAGCACCTTTTAATATTATTTATTACAATGTATTTACAAGTCATGGTCCTAATTTATTCGGTACTGAAGATTGGATATTTTATATGGTTAATTGTCTTCTTAATTTTAACATCATGTTTGTATTTTCTTTGATGGCTCCTCTATTTGTTATGTGGAGAAAAGTATGTATATTGTTTTTTCCTTTTCTTCTAATTGAATTAATTTAATTGTTTTATTATTGTTTAATTAGGCTTATACAAATGTTGGTATCAGATATTGTGAACATAGCAGTGTTAATGGCAAATCGAATTGGTTGTTATATTTAACACCATTGTATTTGTGGCTTTTTGTGTTTATAACACAACCACATAAAGTATGGAATTGTTAGATGTTTCTTCTATAAACATTTATATTTATTATTTATTATTATTTTGTTTGTTTTAGGAGGAAAGATTCTTATTCCCTGTTTATCCACTAATACAATTGGCACCGTCTATATTATTTGAGTACATTAAAGACATGCAATTTCATTCGAGTTTAGTTCATCGTTATATTTTCTTGAAGGTGTATAATGAATTGATAGGTTTTATGTACATTCCTGTTTTTATTGTGTTCTTTTTACTGGGAATATCGCGTTCTGCGCTTTTAATTAAAGGTTAGATTTTTTCTTTTTTTTTTTAAATCGTAATATAACAAAAATAAGTTTATTCTATGTTATGTTTAGCATATCACGCACCTATTGATATTTATACACAACTGAGCAACGATTATCTCACATTGCCTGAATCCGATGTAATAAATGTTTGTGTTGGCAAAGAATGGCACAGATATCCATCATCGTTTTTTTTACCAAACGATAGGTAATTAGTGATAATTATTTTTTAATGTCATTATATATATATATATATATATATATATATATAATTTTATACTTCTTTTTATATATATAGTTGGAAAATGCATTTTATAAGATCAGAATTTCGAGGACTTTTACCAGGTCGATTTAGTGAAGAGTCTTTATCCAAAGTTTTTGAAAACTTTAATGATCAAAATAAAGAAGAATTAGATAAATATGTAAGTGTTTTTGATTTTACTAAATATATTATGTAATTAATATACAAAGTTAAAAAAAAAATTTAATGTCATGAAAACGTACTGAACAGCATACTATTAGTAGCCTAACCTAATCTATAGAATAGTGTATAGGTTTTTTAGAACCTAAATTATTTTGCATAATTAATATTAATTACAGAGCGACATTAGATTATGTCATTTCTTAATAGACTTGAACAACAACAAAAGTTCAGAAATGGAACCTAATTATTCTGAAAATACTTTGCAATGGACCATTTGGAAGTCTATACCATTTATGAATACCCAAAAGTAAGAATTCGTATTACAGTTTATCATCTATCTATCATAATTAATTACCTCAGTTCAAGACTAAAAACAAAAGTAAAAAACATACAAACATAATAAAAACTTTTTGCATACATTTATTTCATTAAAATGTATTTCATATTATTTGATTCCATACGAAAATATAGATTAGCCCGCTTGAATATATACTGTATTATCTTATTGAACTGCATTTATTATAATTGTTTTCACTGAAGTCTAAAAGAAGTTTGATTAGGAAACTTAACATTTTTACAAATTTCATAATTGGTAGATTATTTAATATTTTTGTAAACTTTGAGGAATACAGTTTTGCAGCTAATTAACGAACCACTTTTAAATAATTGCATTATAATATAATGTAAGTTAATGATTGTGTACATTCAATTTTTCGCAGTACAACACTTTCTACAATAATTGAACATTGGTATTTCAAAACTCCCCCAAGTTTATCAGTTATGTCATACTTAATTTAGTCTTTTGTTGATTCCAAAATATGAGTACACCTATCTGGTAACTCAAATCCACCATTTTCTTTTATCTATCTAATTAAAGCATTTTCCTCTTTTTTTTTCTTTGTTTATTCAGAAGTTTTATTTTTGATATTAGAATTAAATGCTAACAAAATCTATTCGTGTCGACTAATGAATACAAATAAATACAAATTAAACTACACTGTTTGTTTTATTATTTTACAGAACACCACTTTGGTACAGGATATTTTATTTACCATATTTCTGGGAAAAAAATGCAAAGTTTTCGTCGTACAATCTTCTTATACGCAACGATTTTAACAAAATAAATACAAAATCTTATGTGGAAAATAGCATGCCACTTCAGGATGAATTTTAGTCCGAGTATAAATGTAAATTATCCACTATTAATTGAATACAAATATATATACAAAAAATGTATTATGTTATATTCAGGTATGGATAACAGTTGTTTTGAACACGTTTGATTGATTGTTAAGAAAAATGTTTTGTATGGCCGATCATTTTGTATATCCATGCAGCCACATTACACCAGTGCTAATAATGCCAAGCATTATTTTTGTGTATATATGGGTTCACTTTCTTGAATTTTTTACTTTGTTTATTTTAGCTTAAGTTTATCAATATTAATGGTAATTTTTGTATATGTAAGGAATATATTTTTCAATGTATAATAAAAAAATTAAAGAAAACCAATAGTCTAGTCATACCTTATGGATGAATTCCAATATGGAATTATTTAATACATTTTTGTGTGATTAGTTCTGTAGTATTTATAAATTTGAAGATGACCAAATCTCCATTACATCAAATAGTGTGATTTGGTCCAAAACAGCCCTCAAATTTTCTTTCTGTTAGCTTTTTACATTTTTTTTTATATATATTATATATTTAATATTATTGTTATGATTGATTGTTTTAATTATTATTATTATTATAAGATACCACTGTATACCAAATTCATATGGGCATTACTTCTTCTATATGGATTTCCAGTGTCCAACCAGTTTCTGTTAAACACGTTTTATGAAGCATTCCAAAGAAAAAGTACTTTACTATTATAAATGTATAGTAAACAATTATGGTTAATATGAATTTCAATTTTTAGTTTGTATTTGATATATTGTAAATGTTATTTCGGTTTTTAAAAAAGACTTCTTATTGAAATATTTATATTTCAATGTAATAAATCGCACACGGCCTTCGGAGGTTCCTTAAATTTATTTTTTTTATTTGTTCTACAGAAGTATTATAATTATATGTGTTTTATTGAGTATTTTCTTTGTTTTAATAGAATATTTTTCGTCTGTCGTTTGTAGGAAATGAACGATTTAATTTGCAGATCTCCAAGGTTTATTCGATTGTGTGTAAGCAAACAATATATATATATATATATATATACTTGTCATAGGACGGAATTATTATAATTTTTTCCTATTGTCTCGACTAGTATTCGACAAAATTAAAATGCTTTTTTTAATTTTTTATTATTCATAATTGACGTGTATTTAATAGGAAGAAAATATAGGTTTTCGAACAAATTAAATGTATAATAATTACATATTCTCTGGTTACTGTTTGCTATTGTAGGTATATATGGTACCGTGTAAGTACGACATATGTGCTGTATTTCGACGTTTCTACAATTTTTAGAGTATGTTTTACAATGTTCGTATTCGTATGACCGAATCACATCATTTTCAAGTCAAATTTGGAGAAAATAAAAATTTACGGTTCCCAGCTATGTAAACAGTAATTGCAGTCTCTGATCTGTATAATATGTGCCCGAGGAAATGGCAATATTATTATAGCGGTGAATGGTGTAAAAAAAATATGTCATTGACGTTTTTTATAATATCTGTTTATTTTATGATATTTACTGTGGTCGTCGGTCAAAATTTTCGTTACCGAAAATATTCCGAGCATTGAAATCGTTCATATCAGTGCTTGTTTTGGAATGCGTTTGGACACATTTTTCTTGGATAATTTTAAGCGGAACATCGATAGTTCCGATTTGAGAAATGCGTAATTGTATACATTTTAACGAAGTTTTACGATATAATCTATTATAATAATTCAATTGTTGTACCATTTATTATTTTCGATCAATGACACATTTTAATGTTAAAATTCACACAAAAGATATTATTATAATTATTATTTATTATTAAAAAAATATTCTTTTCAATTTGATGAACATTGATTGGAGGCAAACATTGATTTAAAAAAAAAATCCGTTATCAGAAAACTATAATATATTATAAATGTAGATTTATTTATTTTTAATATTAAAAAGGTTTACTATAAAATAAGGCGTATTTACGTTTTATTCTTCGGTCTTTTAAACATCCTTATTTAAAGCACTACTATATCCTTCTGTTCAAGAATAAGAAAGGGAAGAACACGTTAGGACGATATGGCATGGTGGGGTGCGGATCGAGGCACTAGCATACACGTTCAAGGGGGAGGGGCGAATGTGGAGACAACACCTCTGCCAGTGAAATATCCACGTCTAAGAATAATAACTATGAAAAAAAAAATATATTGCTCGTGAAGAAATGCGGATGTGAAAAAAGAAAAAACAATGTTCGTGCAACACAAACGAAATAAGAATAAAATATGTGGAAAAGAAAGTAGTCGCTTATAAATAACGGTTCGTAACCAGTGGAATCCACCGTGTCAACGTAAAAACACACACACACGGTGCTCAAAAGCGAACAAAGTCGTTCGCGTTTGTCCGCCGTGGCAAGACTGAGCGGTCCGCAACCAGCGGACCGCTATTTATACGTCTGCGTGGCTATCCCCTCTTTTTTGTTGTTGTACCGCTATCTGGTGACCTACTTTCGTTTTCTGTTTTATCGCTATCATCGATTGACACGCTATGTTGGTTTACGCGGGTTTTCAGTTTGACGCCGCTGACCGAGCGGTCGTCAACCGTTCGCGCATTCGCTATATTTATTATTAATGATATTATTATTTCGCGCATTTCAATGAAAGAAAATGAACGTAATGATTCCGTCTTTCCTCGTCGCACACTCGTTTACACGTTTATTTCACACTTATTTTATCAACTCTTACTGGTTTACTCACATATTCACGTTTCTTCATCCGACCGAGTTTTCCATCAGCTTAGTACTAAACGCTCGATCATGACCGACGATCGGCGCATACCGTTTGCTTTGATCGTTGGTCGAGCACTTATTCCAGCTTTATACATGACTTTCAAATGGGTGGGGTGCTATGGAAACGGAGCGTAACCGTAAAACAATTGAACAAACTTACAAGTCGATATTTAACCAACAATTGTGTTATAAACGCTATAGCAATATACGAGTATATTTGTATAATTAATATCAAGTTATATTTTCAGCAACATTTTACACGCCGAAATGAAAACCGTCGACTGTGCTCGGTGTTATGTATAGTTTTAAAGAAATGACAATTTTTATTTTCCTATACGGAATTCTGCAATACGGACCGTTTAAAATGACCTCGAAACAATGGACTTTTTATTTATTTCGCAAAGCAGTGTTATGCCGTGCATACATCGGAATATTATTTTTGAAAGTTTTCCACGACACTTCTAAACGACTATGCAAATAAATTATATTTTTTATATGAAATGGTCGTAGGTTGAGCACTAATTCCAGCCTTGTAAATGATGTTTATGGAGGGGGGGGGGTTAAAAACTTACAAATCGGTGATGTTTGGTCAGAGATATACTAAATTTAGAAATATCAAATCCAAAGAGAGGCGATAGGTAGATCGCCCCTCCCTTATAACCAGCACTGGATTGAGGAGACGAAGGTGATGAGTTAAGTGAGGAGAGTGGTATAATAGGAAGAAAAAGGATTATATGCGGATAAAGGGAGAAGTCAAAAATCAAAACTCTTGGTCATACGTACTCTTAAAAAAAAAACTTTAAAATATGCACTGACTCATTAATGTATAAGATATATATTTTTTACGGCCTTTTAGACCACACATTTAATCATAAATTTCATCATCCGTCTCGATTTTGCGCCAAAATGTGCCAATTTTCTTCCGTATAAAATTCTGTTACGTCTCTCTCGACGCTGTCCTCCCATCGTATTCTGTGTCTACCCAAAGATCTTTTCCCTCTCTGATTCTCCTGTAGAACCGTCACTATCAGGGCTTTAGGTTTCCTCCACGCGTGACCTACCCGTTCCAATCTTTTTCTTTTTAATTCATTCGCTATATCTGGTCTGTTTTATTATATAGATCACATAGCTCATTATTATGTCGTTTACGCCATTCCCTCGGTTTATGGATCACGACACGGTCGATAAATCCTTCTTAATATTTTTATTTCAAAAGCCCTCAGTTGATTTGACTCCTCAGTTTTCCTCGCGCAGTCCGACGTTGTGCATACCAAAATATAAGGTATTACGTACCGGACATATAATATGATGGAAATACGGAGGGATTGCGGGGATTGCATAGTTTTCTTTTTTTTATTCGTTGTCTCCTAGATCTCGCGCGCAAAAACTCTAAAATGTATACAGTTGCGACACCGCGCAGGGTAAAAAAAAAAAATTCTAGTGCCTCGACAATACTCTTTTTTTTTTGCCGTTCAAGTTCGCCACGCCACGCGTGGTATAATACGCAATAATAATAATATAATATAATATTATGTCCACCATATGATAATAATATAATGTAACGATATTAAATATTGAGACATTACCGCAACAACGCGCTTTATACCTACTACTAATATGTTATATTCACGCGTTGTTATTATTATTTTTTAATTCGCCGCAACCTCGCTATAACGTATTTAGGAACGCCGAATGTAACACACATATAAATTATACGCGGAATAAAATATGTTTTCTTTCCTCTCTTACTCTCTCTCTCTCTCTCTCTTTCTCTCTTTGTTTGACAGACAATTGAACGGAGGTTTTGTCGCAACGCGAAATTTCCAACCACGTCGGAAACACTGCTGACATATTGAAAAAAAAAAATTCGTACACATTTTTATATTACACGATCGTAAGAAATATATTTTATCGACATTTTAATTCCTTAAATATATTTTTCTTTAAAAAAATAAAAATTGCATTTGCGCTTGAAAACTCAAAAAAAAAAAAAAAATCGTTTGAAATAATTAAATATATATGCGCAATCGATTAATCGGCAATCGCACGATTTTATTAAAACGAGTATGAAAATGGTTTTATTTAAAAAAAAAAAAAAAAAAACTATTACTTGCGGGGGAAAATTTTTTTTCTATTCGTTTAACGCGTATATTATTTGAAATATGTTAAAAAATTCAAAAAAAAAATGTGTTTTATTAAATTGGGTTTAAAACACACATTTGTGTACCTTGGAAAAACGAGTGTCAAATATTTCATAAAAAAAAAAAAGATGCAAATCTAACGTAATCCGAGGAATTTAGTAACTCGATTTTAGTGATGTTATTAAAATATTATCCACTCTAATTACCGTACACTGCAGTGTACTTATACAGAGTCCAAAAAAAAAAAAAAAAAATATAAAAAAATTATCGGGTTTCGTGTAATATTATATATAGCGTGGTTAAACAAAAAAAAACGTAACAAAGTATATATTTAGACCCGGTCGGACAATATTATATTATATGAACTATATAAAGTGTACTATAATAATAATAATAATAATAATAATATATTAAAACTGCTTATGTAAAAACATAATATCGCGTTGTTTGAACACAGTTAACAGACGAATGGGTTCGTATACACGACACAAAATTATTTATATTCGAATTTACTGTTTGCTGGTCAATACTGCAACAGTTATGACAATAAGCACAATACGCGTGTAAATAAAAACGCGACGGCAATTCGCAAAAGTCGACTTGGTGGCGCAATACGAATTCGCTTGTTAATTATTATACATATCGTGTTTGGAGTTTGATTCTCATAAAAACTACACACGAAGAAGTACAACAGTGTAAACAAACACTTCCGATCGTCCCCTGCAATATTGAATTTGTCGCGATTACAAAACGATTTCGAAACAATTCGTACGAGTGTAAAGTATATCGACCGGTTGAGACGTTCACTTTTTTTTCTTAACGCTTTTAATAACAACGTTTAAATTTCGATTTTTCGTGTGAAATCTTTCAGTGCCATATATACGCGTATATAATTACAGTTATTCGAAAATGAAAAAGAAAAAAAAAAACTTAAAAATACACTTTTCGAAGCGTGTGCGCGCGTGTATTTCTTATATTTTCGATTAATTAAACGTTGACGTGGCCGCTGTTTATAACTTACTACGCGTTATAATGCGACTCGCGTATATAACGCGCCGGTCTTAAATATCGTTTTTATATTTGTATTAAGTGTGTATATATATGAAATGTATAGAATATTTTAAACGTATACTTTCGGTAGTTAGTTATGAGAGAAAAAAATAATAAATAAAATAAATGGGGGGGGGGGGGAAACACTACGACCAAACCGTATACACATATACGTTTAAAATATATGCGCGCGGTATATTTTTATAACGTGGTCGTGTACTTATATATGCCCACTTTTTGATCACCGATTTCTTCGACCTTGCAGAGTAAAACACATCTCGTATTAATCATGAATATATTATGTCTGTATTCATAAAATTGCGTTCGGTAAATACATTATAAGCAATATACGATCGATTGCGTGTATTGTACGCTAAAAGAATACGCGTGCGGAAAGAAAAAAATTAATATATAAAGAACCATTATTGTAATAAAAAAAAAAAACAAATTACTCAAATATTTTATATATTGAAAACATTAATATATTTCATATATATATATATACAATTTGTACACGTATATTGTATATGTATATGTGAATATAAAATCGAGCCAAAGTGTATTATGAAAAATAAAAGAAATATTCGTATACGAGTCGTTGTATAAAATGTGTTTGTTCGTACTATATATCGATAAAAAAGAAAAATAATAATAATAATCGTTATCGGCGGGTTAAACGAAAAAGTATAAAATACACGAAAAAAAAAAACGAAACGAACGTAGAGAAAATTACGAATAAGAAGAAACTGTTGGTGCACAGCAGCTTACTAACAGCTGGGTCTTACACTAATAACCGTTATAATAATATTTTTATTAATTTTTCGTTTTAATTATCGATTATTATCGGCTATATTCGCTGTTCGTGATCTTATACGTGTAGAAAAAACCAAAAAAAAAAAAAAACTTTACACACGCGGTGTTCACGATCGGTTTTATAATATGTGTTACAATTTATTTATCCACTAGATTCAACGCTCTCGAATTGGATGGGAGGGAACGCAAAGGGCCGGAGCTCCTCCACTACGTTAAAAATTAGCATCCCTTTACTTACGATTTTCGGTTACGCGACAAAGAATTATCGTTTTCGAACGCTATTTCCGTTAATTTCCAATTGAGCTCCTCTACTTTATATTTTCCAATTGGAACACTGATCGGAATTATACCATGTTAATGAACGATAAAGGATATTTGTTTTGACGTACACTTACGGTCTTACGATCTTGGGCGGTCATTACGAAAATGTGACCGACACCGAGAACGATGACGTCGCGAACGAAACCGTTTTGGACACTCCAGTGACGATTAAATTCAATAGCCGCAACACATATTCGTGTACCGACGTATTTGCACGCGGTGTAAATAATAATAATTTGACTATTTTTTTTTTTTCGTTTCGTTCAAAAAGATTTCGCGCATTTTTCGTAAATTCTGTAGCGATAAGGACGAAATATTTAATAAAAAAAATATATATATAATTATTATTATTTTTTTTTTTTTAGATTTCTACTAATTTATGAATTTGTATTAAATTTAATTAAAAAAAAAAAAATCATCCGTACACAATATTTGTAATTGAACTCCGAAGATATCCATTACGTGCGTCGATATATCCCCATCCAAATAGTCTGTGTAATATTGTACGCGTACGATTGTGCAGCGCTCCGTGAGATATTTTATACGCTTACACAACGCCGCGTGTAATTAAATTTCAAACAAATTATGTATACACACACACACACATACTTTATAAAAAAAAAACAAAACAATCAGTTATAAATACACGGATTTCTATTGAAATAGTTTTAAGTTTAAGGACAAAATATATATGCAGTCGAATATTACACAACAACAATTACTCGTATGTACAATAAAATATATACACACACATACCAACAATAATATGGTACTTGGCCCTCAAACGTGGGCACGTTAGTATTAATTATTATCTGTATATATTATATATGAATAGTACGGAATTGTAATATTATTGCGCAGTTTTGGAAAAAAAAACAGATTTTTTTTTTTGTTTTTCAAACGTACAATACTTTATAATATATCAAATATCCCTTTTTGACAAAAAAAAAAAAAAAAAAATTTTAGTTGTATTTAAAGATTTAATATTTGTCAAATTCAAATAGAATTTTCGTTTGTGCTTGTAGGAGAAAAACGTTAAACCAATACGACACAAACTGGAAACGTCCATACATTGTCGTTTATTATGAAAATTTTCTTATAATAATTAGGAGTTGACACATTAGTAATCGAATATTATAACTTGAATAATGAATATTAAACATTAAATATCTGTAGAGATTATTGGTCAATCATTACAAGAAAAATTATAATCTTAAACAAAATATTTTCATTATATAATGCGTTAAAATTCTTTTTCAGTTTTTTAAGAACCCGTAATATATACAATTTTTTTTTTTTTTTTAATAGTTTCAATACATATTTTTTGCTTACTTCCATTTTTTACAATGGTTTTCCGTAATGGAAAATTGTCTGATTCTTGAATCCATTCTAAGGCATCGGTATATTCCTTTAAATCTTTAGCTGAGCTACGTTTTCGAACGATCTATCGTAAAATACTGCCATGGTTTGATTGATACGACCACAGTCACTTTACAGTCCATTCGAACATCCATATTGTACAGCGTCGATCGTATCGGCCAGTTCGCGAAGTCTGTTAAGTGCGGATCTAATCGTTGAAGATGCGTACCTTATACTCCATGTTTTGGATCGGACCACAAAACTGTCTGTTGTCCAGTTTTCACGCTATTATTTTGTGTCCGCAAAGCATAATGTTTCGAGCTCCTTTGTTGTGTTTCAGAGCAGGTTCCTTGATTTGAATGTCTAACAACTACTGGTGGTACATCGGTGAACGTTTTGTCTTTTCCGCTACTCTCCTTTTGACATGCGCGTGCGCAATAAAAATTACATTTTTCTTAAAAACATTTTTTCGCAAGGGATAAATAAAGTATTTTTCTATCTCGAAAATTGGTCGACTCACAGCATTCGTAATTTCTAAAAAAAAAGATTTCAAAACTTTAGAGTATTCGAATTTTTCCACGTGAAAAGTCCTACTCGGTTTAACAAATAATTTTTGTTATTTTTAAATACGTTCTTTGGACAGACGCGCGACAATATGTAAATCTACCGGTTTTGTATAATTATATAATAAACGGAATAATCCGTTTTCGAGTCCGCGCTGCGTGTCAGATGAAAACGATTTCCAAACATATTGTGGAGAACAAATAACGTGTGGCGTGGACTGAATAAGAACGCTGAACGGAGGAAAATGTTTGGATTTTCTCGCTAACCGTCTGACCACGATCGGTGTGCGCGCGTCTAGCGTTTAAAACCATAAAAATTACTCCTTTTTTTTTTTTTTTTTTTGACACGAATAGCTCGACACGTCTAATAATAATCGTTTAAATAATAGCCGAAAGCCGGTGTAAATCCGTGTAGGATCATATGATTTTTAAAGTGTCGGATAAATTACAATAATTCTGACGAAATCGCCGGGGGGGTTTTTGCCGCCGAGTTACCATCGCGGTTCTGGCCATTCGAGTTTCGTTTAAGAGAAATTATACGCGCGCGCGCAGACAAAGCCATCCTCGTGCAGTCTCAATTTCCTTTTATTCGTGTGAGAACAAAAATTTACGCTCTTCGTTCGAATTGTGAACAAAAAACCCTCCCCCCCCCGTTTAAATCGATGAAATACGACGGAAAAATAGGAGAAGAGAGTAGAAAATTCTCGATTATACGAGTGTATTCTCTGAAAAAAATCAAAAACGTTACCGCACCCATATTACCGTACACGATGACGAGATTAACGCGTGTACATAAATGCGACACGCGGGTCAAGTCCAGGGAAAGTTCCGCGCGGCGTGTACACGGCGTTTCTGCTACGGCCGCTGATGCTGCAAGTAAAAGAAAGTACCGAGCAAATATATAACGTAATAAAAAAAAAAATAATAATAATACACACGGTGTACTGCATAACGAGCGGTTTTTTTTTATACATTTTATTTCATTATTTGTGTGTGTGTGTGTGTCCGAACGTGATCGCCTCCGCGTATTATTATTATTATTATTATTATTATTATTATTATTATTATTATTATTATTATTATTATTATTATTATTAATGTTATTACTAATGTTATTACTAAATTATATACGAACGTAAATTAGAATAAGAAGAAAAAAATACACACACACACACTAGTTTTCCTCGCGGCTTTCTCGACGGTCTTCGTTCACATATGTATGGTACGCACGCACATCGTCAGAAAAAATAATAATATATAATATAATAAACTCGTCCTTCCTATAGGCCGTCGCCACGTATCCGACGCCAATGTGTAGGGGGGGACATTATAATAGCGGTCATCGTAATAATAATAATAATAATAATAATAATAATAATAATAATAATATACGCAACACGTTTCGGGGTATTACGAAGACAATATTATGTTTAATATTTCATTCTGTTCTAATCGACTTTTCGATTTGCTCGCACACCTAACACATACGTGTATAAGCAAAAGCGCTTTTGACAAAAAAAACGACTTTATCGTCGTGCTGCACAATAAAGCACAGTGATTTTTTTTTTATCATAGCTGTACGATTATAGTTTATGGAGCCTAATGGGAACAGTTGACATTTTTTTTTCATAATTTTAAGTTATGAAATATATTCGGATAGTAAAAAAAAAAGCCAATTTTTTTGTTTTTCTTGTTTTGGAAAATCGGCAATTATTTTTGTTTTCATTATTATTACTTCTATCAGGAAAACTGTCGTGAATCTGACGTGTTACGTCACATTCCGGACGTTAAAATCGCCATTAGCCCGCAATGAGTTGTGTGACCACGAACGCGTTGACTGCTGCACGAGTGGTCCTCTATGGACGTCAAGAATTTACACAATTTTTTTATTCGGCGTAAATCGTTTTCGTGTAAATATACAAAAACACAATATTGAATATTACCTTCTTATTATGTATTAAATTATAACACTCAACATTAAATATTAAACTAATATTGAATTTAGCATTTAAATCGGCAAAAAAATACTGCGGCACATTCGATAATTATTACCAAGCACACTGTGCTCGTATACGACGGTAGAACGAATAGTAATTTCGACGACACGGTAAACACGCGACAAATTCAAGGGAACGATAAATGACTACACATAATATTATGTTAATTACTATTCAATGGTCAATGGGCACACGATAATCGGCGTGTGAACGGTTTATAGTAAATAATTATTGATTATTTTAACTTTTAATTAAGTATAAACAGGATAAAAATACCAGGAATTTCGGGCGGAGACGAATTTCGATCTCATACCCATGATGCTGTGGCGCTAGAACAGTATCAATTAATGGTCTTGTCGTTGGCTAGTATTTTTTTTTGGTAGAGGTTTGGTAGAGATAAAAACAAGTTGTCGACGAAGCTTCTCATCGCACAAAATATTGAAACGCCTTAAAGTGTCCGAGACCGTTAAGCATTCATCATGCCAAAGTGTTTCTCGCGTTTTCTTTTTGATAACCGCCACTGAATGCTTACGGCTCGTTTACCATGAATATTCGGGAAACGCGATTGTTTATTTATTTAGCGGGAATATTATTATCAGCGATCGCCCGATTGCGATTGGACTTGTGGATGATTGATGTCAATACTGGGGAACAGTAATAAATCGGTACATAAAGAATCGTCACACCAGTGGGGTCGGAAAGCACTCTAGTGATTCACTTTTTTTCCCGTTTTCGTTTGGCCGACCGGCCTGTCATAATTTTCGTATTGTGCCGTACGTATTTTCGAGAACGTCCAAGTCGTTTTGTACTTCATACGCAGTACGTGTGGTGATCGTTTTCTGAAACACGTTTTGCGAAAATTCCCATTCGGATTTGAATGTCCCGCGGGGTCTTTTTCCCGAAAAATTTCCATTCGATATAAAAAATTAACTGTATGTGCCTCCGCGTATACGTGTTCGATATTATTCTGAATACCGGGACAATTAAAATTTCATACTTATCTATATACACGAATATATTCATCTTAGTCGTGGTCGAAAAAAAATTATTATTTTTTTAAAATCCCATTTCGTCGTCGAATTTTTTTTCTCTCTCTCTCTTAATAACGTCTCTCGCATATGCATTACAACAATACTACGCGTATGTGGTGCTCGTATGTAACCCAAGGACTTTTGCACAACGATTATGATAATAAAATCGTATATAATAAACATACAGTGGGAAAGAAAAAAACATAATTTATAAACAATAATATAAACTATGGAGAGACGCGTTTATAATAGAATACACCGCAGCTGCGCGTTACGGTCTTCGCGCGGTGTCGTGCCGAGTCCACACACGCACACACACACTTTATTGCACGGTCGTCGAACGAACAAAACAAAAACCAGCAAATTCTTGAGAAAAGGACTGGTTAAACACGCGCACCGAGACGTTAACGAAATACGAATGAAAATCGAATATTTCGTTTCGCTGTTATCTTTTTCTTTTTTCTTTTTTTTCCTGTCATACCAAACAATATTCTGTTAACGTTTTATTAAATTTATGTTTTTTTGGTTTAATAGTTAAACTGCTAGTTAGACCGTCCGATACAGCTCGCGCATCTACAATCCATTTATTATTTTATTATTATAATTTTTTTCTTTTTAACTCGTTGTACATTATATCGATACGCGAATCGAACAATGCATTTGGGGGGGTAAAATCCTTTTTAAAAGTATTTAAATAAGTTTTTAACAGTATTCCCTAAGCATTTCGAATACTACACGAATGGTGTTTCAAATACTTTTAGTATACTCTCATTCGTTTTTTTTTTTTTTACTAGTTTACAGTAATTCGAACATCAGACATTATTATTGTTCCACCAGTCGTCAATACGCATTTCGGGGGTTTTATTTTGTAATAACAACACAGTGACTGATATTAATAATATCGATTAGTTATGATATGCAATGGAATTATAGTATTATGTGAAACGCGGTCTACGACGCGGGATGACGAGAATTGAGCTGTTGACTTTTAAAAGGAAAACCGTTAGACAAATACATGTGCCCGTGTTAAACTCCAATGCCGGTGTAACGAAAACGCAGACTTAAACAGACTGTATAATGTACGGAAGGTTTTTTTTTTGAGGGCAAAACGATTAGATCGGACTATGGTCACGCGGTATGGCGCGCAAACGGTGGATTGATTAGACAAGTCATATCACTAAAAGACCGAATGAAAAGCGACTTGTGTGAAAAGACCACGTGGACGGTGGACAGACCGGGTTGAAAGACGACTTGAAGACATTAAGAAATGGTGCGATTATCGAATGCGCAGAGGATCGAAATGCTTTGGCAAAGCGTCTGAATGGCGCGTGAAGCGGCGAAAAAAAATAATACAATTATATTAAACAACGTCAACTGGCAAAACAATTTCAAATAAACTACACTGACTATTATATTCATATTATTTTCTGAAATACTTACTTTACACACGTTTGAGTAATGAGTTATTATTTTTTACGCGGAGAGGTACTGTTTGAAATATGATGATTGTGCTTTAAAAAGTATTCGGAATACTATCCAAGTGTGTATTGTACTGGAATATTATATTATTGTTATTATTTATACGTATTTAAATGTGTGATTAATTATTCAACGTACGCGTGTATTGTTGTATTCAACGATGTATATAAACGTAATGTAAACGCACTGCGAACGCGGACCTCGAAAACAAAATGGTATACGACGCTAATGACGTAAGTATATTCAGTCAGACAAGGTAAATTTACTTATCGCACTACGCTCACGAAATCCCGAAACGCTATAGATTGTCTACAGCAATGTTCGTCGAAACAAAAACCTTTTGATGTATACCGACACGCGACTTTGTTACGAGAAAAAAAAACCGCTAACAATTCGTTGAGAGGAAGGGAACACACACACACACACACAATAATCGTTCAAAAAGTAAAAGAAAATGCGTTTTGGTGGAAAAAACACAAGAGTTTTTGTTAGATTCAGAGCGAATTTGGCGGCTGTTGGTTTTACAACGATGTTTATTATTTTTCGTTTTTCTGTACACAAATTTTCGACTAGAAAGAATACTCGGACGATCCGATCGTTGTTGGCCAATGTAAATTACCGTTTGACCAATTAATAATGACTAACGAGTTAAATATATTACTTAAATTTGACGCGAACAAATATTCGAGATTATCAGGTTAATTAGAAGAGTAAAATTTTGTTTGACATATATGTAATCGAATTCGTGATAACTATATAGTCTTGATTTATATTCTCTTAAAAATTGAAACGCCTAAAATACGACGCTAATTTTCTCTAAAAAAGAAATCTGCAAATACCCTCCTTATATTCCATAAAAAATAGTTATCGATGAACATCGATATGTTTTAGTGTATAATTTTTTTAAATTATTTATTCTTTTTTTTACAATATTCTTAGCAGAAGCAAGTAGAAATCTTAATATTAAAATAAATAATAATTTTAAAATTAGTATTTTTTTTTTTTTTGACAATTAAAAATAATATTCCAAAATACGTGATAAATGAGCTAAATATTGCCTGACCCGTGAAATCTTTCCAAATATGCAACAAAAAAAAACTTTTTTTCGTTAACTCTGTATTGAAGGAATATGTCCCCACATTTTTTACTCTCGTAAGACTGGCATATACACGCAGTAACGATGCGTATAAAAACATATCAATCCGGATTATTATACAACAGATGTATGTAGATCGATATGAAAATAACGATTATTACAGTGCGTTTATGTTGTTTTTAGTATAGTATAGGAACGTTCTATAAAACTATAAAAAGTATTGAAAATTCGGAAAATATCATTAATATAGTACGACGGTTTTTTTTGGAAATTTTTAAAATTTTTTCGCGATATAAAATTGTTTTAAAAAAGAAAAATGTTGGACTGTAAGTATATCTTCTTCTTCTTCTTCTTCTCGTGTCGATCAGTGTTTTTAATAATCCTCTCTTTTCCCAGTATTCAATGATTCCTATCATTTCGTCCGTGATTTCTGTTAGTCCAATGAGGTCTTTTATTTCACATCTACTCGGTATCAATGCACACTCAAGCAGTTGACTTGATGTTTGTTTCTCTCCACATTCACAGTTTTCATTGTCGGTCGTTCCCCATCTATTGAAGTTTTCTTTAGTTTGTAAGTATTTATGTATGTATATATATATATATAATGGAAAACAAAACTGATACGTATATTATATTAATCGCTTCGTTATATTGAAGTCAAAACGTTTTCTTTTTTTTTTTTCTACATCAATAATGTTTTTTTTCAACGTATTCATTCACGTTCCGGTTTCTTCGTGTGGTTATATTATACTAATTATATACGAGTACACATATTATTATACAAACGGACGTCGCGTATACGCGATAATATACACGTATATATATATATATATATATATAAAAACTCGATTAATTACACACAAACACACGCATTGTAAAACATAATTTGTTTTTATTACGATCGCAACGACACGGAAGTACACACGGATTTAAGTCATCTAAAATATTATGTTATTACATAAATGTGTAATATGTATATATATATATATAATTTGTGTATGAATAATTTCTTCTCGTGTTTCGTCATCGGCATAGTCGTCTGTTTATACCGTCCCGCGTAATGCTTATTTTATTTATATATATATATATATATGCATAATATTATATTGTGTATATAAATACACAGGAAATACTCCGTTGAAAAATATTTTCTCTCTGTCGTATCGTATCGTCAAGTACTTATTAAATATAAGTAATTTAAAAATATGCCGCGTTCAGAAAAAAGTAGTATGTCATCGGATTAATGGGAAAAGACTGCTGAATTAAAGCAAAAAATAAGTCACGATTTCGAGCCCACGGGGGAATAATGTTATAAAATTAAATGCGCGTGTATAGGAATTGAAATCAATGATATCTATATACATCCTTAAATGCAATACGCATTTTTTTATTATTTTCAACGTCTTTTCGATTTCTGATAAATACACAATCATATTTAATGTAAAGCGTTAAAATAATTAAATCGAAAATGAAATACTTAAATTAATATAACGTAATTCTCATTGTATTAATGCCAATTTCACTTATAATAATAAGAATGTATTGACATCAAACTAAGCTATCAAAATCATTAAATCAAGAATAAATTAATGTACTACTTATTATTATTATTATTATTTCAATACTAATTTTACTTATAATAACAAAAAAAAAAAAAAATTGCGAGAAGAAAATAAAAAACCACCACCACCACACTTAGGTCGACGGCGGTCGGAGAAAAACCGTTAAATAAATATTAATTAATATTAAATATATATATATATATATATAAGATTAAAATATATTAATTTAAAACATAATATTGCACATTTAATTAAACACAATATTGAATTTTGACAAAATCCAGCGCGGTTTTTGTATCGTTTTTAACAAAAAAAAAAAAAACATTTCGGTAGTTTTTTCCCGTACCGCGCGTTTTTAAACCAGTTGAATTGAGAAAAACGAAAAACGACCCGGCTAAAGTGTAATACTCGGAAGCACTTTTATCGAGGTTCCCGTGGGCTAAGCATTTGGGGACGGTCCGGAATTTAAGGAACCGGTGAGATTTATTTAGTTTTCAAAAATAACAATATAACTATTTATCGAAAATAACTTTTAACTTTTCGATTTTGTAAGTTAAATTTATTAAGTCATAAGAATTTTTTTTTTCGCAAAAACTAGTACGCGTTATTTTGCACGAGTAAAATTTAAATTAAACGTTTTGCTAAATATATATATAATCGTTTATTTAAATACGCTTGTATAGGAAAAATGATACCGTAAGTATATTGGTAAGTCCGGAAAAACGTTTAGTACGGGGCGGGGTACTTAGTTGTATGTGGGGGGGGGGTGGGTCCGACTTGTGTGTTCCAATCGAAGATTATTTGTATGGAGAAACACGAAAAGCATTTTAAAATGAAAACTGCAAAACGAGAAACTGAACGAAAATCATCTGCGTCCTATGGGTGTTGATAATGTTTGGAATAATATAAATTATTTTTCCTCAGCGCCACGGCGGCGTTTCCGCGCTCATCTCGCGCCGAAACAATTACCGTATTACACTTGTACGTAATAAAATTATTAATTTATTAATTAATAATTCATCGCGAATACAATGAATAATAATAATAATAATAATAATAATAATAATAATAATAATAATAATAATAATTTCGGACCTGTGTGTGTGAATATACAGACGCGTTTTTATTGCGTTGTTCACGTCCGACTCTTTATCGGGTCAACGCGTAACCTAACCGCCGCGGTGGTCGCGGATGACGCGACGGAACGACGCGCGTACAATAAAAATATAATTTTACACAATACGCGGCGCGCGGCGTTTATGCATTGTTGTCATGAAAATAACATTAAACGTACATGTGTACCAGTTAATAATACAATAAAATATTGTGTACCGAATATCGAAAAACGGCGCGTACAATGTTTATTGCGCCACAAACATTTCGTGTGAACTGTCATTAGAAACGAACAAAAAAAAAACATTTTTTTTTTTTTTTTTTGTGTTTTGCTTTCGTTAAATTTCGCCCCGTTACCGAAACGTTTGACGTTTTACGAATTCTCGAATTTTACGCGGTTTAGACGCAGACGGTTCGCGGTTTGCGGAAAGCTCGTATATTACGTAAGCGAAGAAATCGTTTGATATAATATAACAATTCTCTTATTTTATTATTTTAACGTTCAGTGTGCTAATCGGTTTGTTTCGTTGTTATAAATGTAGACGTCGTCGTGTTCATTGATACGATCGGCTCAACGAAACAGACGCGTTTAATGACAAAACGCGCCAACAAAAATCGAATTTCAAGATTATTTTCAAGCGCGCGCGACTGGTACTGTAGTGGTATAGGAATGTGAAGTGAAGAATTATGGTCATCTTATAGAAATCTCGCGCATTCGAATTGGATAAAACTGAAATAATGGCGGACAACGACAAATACACGATTGGTAAAATCTCCGAACACGTGTAAACGATATAAAAAGAATTAATTATAACGACGATTCTAATAGGACGAGCCGTCGGGTGTTTAATGCGTCAAATTAAAAAAAACCTTCGTATACATGTTAACACAGCTGGTATTTTGCACGTATTATTTGTGAATTAAAAAAAGAATAATTCGAAAACGTGTATTTTTTTCTGGATATTAAAACGCATAAAGTGGTATATTTAACGGTATTGATTATAACTCGTACTCGTGACAAAATCAGAGTGGTCATTTTCTTTTTTTCTTTACGACTTAGTGTCTTTTTTTTTTTTTTACTCGTATAATGACAGTTCGCGGTGTATGGACGATACGAGAGAGAGAGAGAGAGAGACGCGTTCTCAATAACTCTCTTCCCAGAACCAAAAGAAAAAGAAAATTACGACTCGTTAAACTTACTATAATACGCTCAAATATAATTATTTAAAAAAAAATTAACACCACTTTTGGAAAGGTTCAACTCCCTTTACCTCAAAAAAAAATAAAAAAAATAAAAGAGCGGGTGTTAAAAATTATAAATTTCGCTGGCTTTTGAAAAACCCGTGGACGCCATTACGGTTCTCGTACAAAATAAACGACAACGAATTGAGAGTTAAATTTAAAAATTCTGATTTAAATATTACGAATTAAGATTTTTTTTTTTTACTTTGACGAATATCGTACAACAACCAAAAAAAAAAAAAAAAATCACTCTCCTAATTTAGTTTTAGAATAAAAGTGCTGCTGCTTATTGATCGTAAAAGTGTCTGATGATAAATATACGAGGTTGAGAACCGCTTGTATAATGAACAGCTCAAACTATAAAACGTGTATGACGGGAGGTATTTACGTGTATGTTTTCTATATGTATACTTGAAATACACGAGCGTTGTGTAACGAGGCACACGCGATGTTGTCGAAATAGAAAATTTTGTTATTCGCGCGATTATATATACATGCACGCCATAAAATCGTATTATAATATATTTTATGCAGTGACACAAACGCGTCGGACACATTACGATCGGATAAAATCGATTAAATATCGATTTTTAAACTATATTACACATTTTTTTATGCGGCCAATGAGAACGCGTAAAAGTTTTTTTTTTGTTTTTGTGTATTTTGGAGTTTTCAATAGCAGTTCGATGGAAATACTCCGCAGTAGACAAGCGCGTGTGTCTATATAAAATGTTCGAAAAACGACGATCCCTGTCACACTATTGTAGTCTGTGTGTAACGTTACTGTTTTCGTTCACAGATCTACATAAAAACCGAGCGGTGTTCAGGGTTTAATCAGTCGCGTCGTGTGATTTCTACACAATTCGATTTCTCGACGTTCGTTTGTAATACGAATTTTTCTCTCGTTACCGAACATTTTCATGCGTCGAATTTCGATCAATTTAACGGTTAAAAACTGCAGAGTCGAAATTGAACGAAACGTAGAGATGTCGTATTTTTTTCTCGTGTAATAATATACATGTACGCGCTATTGATGATACGCGAACACGGGCTGTACCGCGACAACTCGTAAAGTCGTACCTAGCATCTGCATCTAGCAATATTTGACATTTATCTGCCGGACCCGCTTTATGCGCGCGGATGATTTGCTCGTGTGAAAATATCACGTCCTCCCTCGTGGAAATCTCCGATGTACTTGTCTTTAAATCATAAATATATATATATAAATAATTATTTTATATATATTATATTGACGGCGGCCTTGGGCCGAGTACTCGGTCATCGTCTTCGCGGTCGTCCGCACACGGCGTCGTTCCGGTATGAGAACGTAGTGCTACTCATAGGACACGTTCACTTTCCGTAAATACATGTATGTGTTACGAATATTACTTATGTGTGTTATGTGTCGCAGGAGAAAGAGGCGAAAATTCGAATTCGAATAAGTTATACAGCCGAGAAAGACGAAAAAGTTCTATACGTGAGATTGTCACGGGTATAATACTCTCTCGTTTTTCCGTCATACTGCGAATATTTCCATAATATAATATATTTTGAATTATCGCGATTTATTTGAAATTTATTCTACAGACGATGCGATTAAAGTATACATATTATACGTTGACAGCCGTTGACGAATCCGCACGTGAATTTTATTATAATTATTATTATTTTTTTTTTCTATTTCTGCGTACCGGCTTATAATATATTTCAAATATAATTTTGAGCCATCTCCGTGTAGATGTGCTAATCGTCAGCACGCGTTCTCCGCAAATGGTATATATGTCTTTCGATCGATTATTGAATGCGTTTACACCTCATATAGATCAGTCTCAAGGCTTATTCTGAGTACTTTTTTCCTGAATTGACGGACTCGTCGTGAGGAGAGCTGATTTAGTTGCGATTTAGAATAATAATCCCATCGGTCCATCTTGTCCTTATCGAATTAGACAAACATCTCTGTCGCTCCCGCGGTCAATATAAGCGTTCCACGCGTGATGTTACGGATAACATATTATTTATACGATAATACAACCGCGAAATATAAATGCGAAGAAACCAATCCGATATAAGGCGAATTTTTTTTTTTTTTTTTTTAAAGTATATTCGTTCGGTATGTATTATATAATACGCGCGTTACGGAAAAATCAAGAATCAACGCGATGAAGAGGAGAAACGATCGCCTCTATTTAAAAACCATCATTTTACACGATTACAGCTGTATAGTGGCTGCAATGATGTAACGATAACAAGTAGACTTTTAAATACGCGTTGTACAAGAGGGACGTCGACGGCGCGGACACCAGTGACGTAATCGTGCGGATACGAGTGTCGAATTATTTCTCCCGCTTTTTTTTTTTTTTTGTTTTCGCGTTTATCAGTACGACGGAATATTAAATATAAAAAAAAAAAAGAAATGCGAAAATGTTTCCGAACAAATTCGCATCGATGAGACGATTGAAATTGCCGTTAAACGACGTGTAAAAAAGGACCGCGTGAAAGGAACGCGGAACACAGCGCGAGAACCAGAAAACGGTATTGGATGCGACGGCGAGTCCGTCGACAATTCGATATTGAGTCTGTGCGGTTTATAAAAACGTGAACGCGAATTTATTTTAAAAAACGAACATTGCGTTCGTTCTCATACGAAAAAATATCGATCACTTCCCCCCCCCCCCGTAGACGTAACTACAGGGACTACAACTGTGTGCATAGCTAAATCCCCGCATCCCGATTTCTGTCTATAATCGTTACGATTATATTTTTATTTCTTCTACATTCGTTGTCGTTATAAGAGTGTGTGTGTGTGCGCGTGTTTCGTGATATAACGAGCGAGTGCAAAGCAATCACACCTGCTACTAAATATACTCGTATATTTATGATATTATTATTATTATTAATAATAATAATATTATTATTATATAACGTATCGAAAGAAATTCGTCGACAATGACGTTGTTGCTGAAAGTATTCCGAACGAATCCCCGCTACGGAAAACTTCGCGTTTCAAACGGTTCGCGAGTTCGAATCCGGTTTCAATTTGTTTCCCGTTAATTACGCGTGTTATCCGATCATAGAATTCTCGAACGAATTCGTCAACGGTTACGAGTGGATCGAAGGGTATTGAAAACACTATCCTCCCCGGTCCATCGCCACAGCGAAACGAATGAGTTCACCAACCACGACACGTCTTGATTACGTCACTGCAATTGGCGGCGTTTTGTGGTGTATATATATATATACACACACAGCAGACGGCGAAAAATATGAATACGGTAAAAAAAAAAAAAAATGACATAATAACCGTCGTCGTTCGAATTCGTATAGAAATTATTTTTTATACATATATATTTATTTATCGTCGTTACCGCACTCCCGATACGAATAATTGTTATTATTGTAAAAAAAAAATAATAATAATAATAATCTCGTATTATTGCGCGTATTACGGCGGAAGAACGTTTCTCACACACACACACACACCGATGTTTCAGGATTTCCTCACGGCGACTATATTATATACGCGTACGCTTGTTATTATTAAAATCGTTGCGCAACCGTTCTTGGTAAAAACGTGAAACGGACCACCGCGTCGCAACGAGTACGTCTCGCGTTTATTAGGCGGTGGTTATGTGCGCAATCAACGTAAGACCGAAAGAGATTTCAGAGAGAGAGAGAGAGACACACACACACACCGAAAAAAGAAACGCGCGCGCGCACACGGTTATAAAATATTATATTATGTACGAGACGAACCCCCCCGCGATATACACTTTCACTACGTTTTGTTTTGATACCGCCGGGACGCAGCACAACACTCGTCGTCCGGCGGCGGTTGTCCCCACGCACGCGAGCGTCCCCCGGTCAACGTGTGCAGAACGCGCGCGTCGTCGTCGTCGTCTTCTTCTTCGCCTACACACACACACCACGCGCGCGCGCGCTCGACCGTCGAATTCCACACTGTTCGCGGGAAAACCGTTTCTTTTTTTGTCGTCTTATCCGCCGTAAATAAAATATAAACAACGCGTTTTTCTCGACAAAAAAAACAAACAAACACCGGTTGTTTTTTTTTTTTTTATATATATAACGTTAACGGGGCGGCGATGTACGCACGCGAACCGCGCGGTTGTTAACGTCGGAATCGCCGGGAATTCTCTCATACACGCTGCACGCCGTTGTGACTGCCGTCGGCGGCTACTGCACCCGCTCCTCGCGCGTCGTTTTCGCACGTGTTCCCCACCGCGAGATTAGAGGGACTTTTCGTCTCGTTTTCCTTTTTCCTCCCGCGTCACAGTTCGTTTCCCGACGTACGCGCGCGCGTTCCAAACACAGACAAAAAGGAGGAAAAACTTTTGTAAAACACACACACACACACACCGCACCGCGTGCACACTACTACGATGGCGGTAACCGCCGTAGACCGTGTGCGAACAACGTTGTTGCTGGCGACGGCCGTCGTCGCGTCGTCGTCGTTTCATCGGCCCGCCGAAGCCGTCCTTTCCGTGAACGCTACGCGTGAGTAAAACAAAAAAAAAAAAAGGCGAAAAGACACCGGGAATTTTATTTTATTATTATTATTATTGTTTTTGTTTTGATATTGCACGCGCCGCTGTGCGAGCGCGCTTTGTCTCATTCTCCGCTCACCGGAGACGGTCGTAAACGGAGGCTGTTGGAAATTTTCCGTTTTTATTCTACCGCGTCGCGAGGGGGCGATGGAGATTATTTTTTAAGATTTCTTTTTTTACTTTTGTTTTTACGAAAATTCGAGAGAGAGAGAGAGAAGAAAACGTATCGTTTTTTTTTTTTTTATATATATAAATTATATACTTCCGCGGTCCGAGCTGTGCAGTTTATTGTAAGCGTATTTATATTGTCATACGTGTTCAATGCGGTTTTACACGACGTCCGACGAGTTTATTACAAGTACACGATATCGTCGTCGTCGTAGAAAGTATTTATGTACATATTATTATATGTACGCGGGTTTGGACGAGTTTTTTTTTTTTTTTGTAGCTTTTCTGATGTTACGTCATTCGATATTTCGAATTCATTCCACTGTGCAAATATATACGACCCGCCGCGCGTATAAGTATAATATGTTTTTTTATTATTATTATCGTCGTAACGAATGTATTTTTATTTTTATTTTTATATAAATTTTTTTTTTTCGTACATCACTTTATAACGTTACATAAAACCATACGCCGACCGAAACGATTGTTTTAATTGCAATTACGTGGCGCGTTTTTACTTTCATATTATATATTTTAATACGCACATACACACGTTATTATAAACGGTGCCACGCGTTCGGCATTTCGTTTTCGTCCACTGCAGAGACGAAATAACGCGCACGTTGAAACGACATAACGTGAACGGCCCGTTACGTTTCCTACGAAACTTAAATTCACTTCCTATCCGCAATGGCGTAATTACTTTTTATCTTTTTTTTTTTTTTATTTTTTACTATTTGCTCCGAGTAAAAAAAAAAAATTATTTTTTTTTTTTTTTTTTTACACGGTCGGCGAATATCTTCCGCGAGTACTGTTTTTTTTCCCATTATATAACAGCCGAACGTCATCGGAAACAAAAATTGTCCAGAAATACGCGCTGTTATTTGCGTATTGGATTATTGCCGCCGCCCACTCTTGTGGGATTTCAAAAAACTTTTTATTTTTCTTATAAGTATCCGGTATGTATATATATATATAATAAAATTAACGCGATTGACGAACGGAATTAAAATAATTTTTAATACTAAAATACAGTACAATGTAATATAATACGTGTACGTCTTATTGAATTGTAAAGGTAAACAAATGAACGGATCTTTATTTAAAATTACAACAACAACAACAACAAAAAAACTACCCCGTTTCTCTTTTATAATATAATTGTCGATCTTTCTCGCGTTTCCAAAAAAAAAAAAAAAAACAATTCTTAGCACTGTCCAATAATTAATAAGAATTTTGCATATTGCGCATACGAATAAAATATCAGAAATTTCGGACGAAATTCAATAATCCGACTGTGCGAGCGCAGAGCTGTGGCAATACTCGCGCCCGGGGCAAACATCAAAACTGCGCCCTTTCGGTCTCAACACAGAACTAATAAAGCATTAATTTTATAAATTATTTTTTTTTTTTTATATATTCGAATTAATTATCGTTGAAAATAATATTAATATATTATATATTTATATCGTTATTGTATTAATTTTATAATTTCTTAAATTTTACGCCCTTTAAAATGTCGCGTCGTCAAAAGGCACGTTTCGCCTCTCCTTTGCCACGGCTCTGCGTGCAAGTTTCGTACAGTTTTTCCAACGAATAATTAATAAACGTATTTCTATATTCGAAACGACTTTTTTTTTTTTCATTTCTTTTAGATTTGAAAAAAAAATATATATATAAACAGCATCGTCCGCTGCGGCGCGTGATGATTCAAGAACTTACGTCTATGACGAAAAATGGGTAGACTCTTTTCGCCCTCTCCGTCAACACAGTTTTTTTTTCTTCCCGATTTCGCCACTGCAGCTTCTTCCTCTATACTCGTATATGAAATACACGCGTATACACTGATTTTGTTAATATAATTTTAAATCTGACGGATTGTTTATTGGCCGTGTTTTAATCGGTCATCACGCGCGGAAACTTACGCGGGTCAGGTTAGATCAGCGATTATTGGCAATCTGTGATGTGTGGACGTGATCGCTTTTCCGGAGAAGGACAAAAAAGAAAACATTTTTTTTTTTTTTTTTTAAACAATTTCTTATTAGAAAACAGATTGTTTCTCCACAACATTGGCATAAAAAAAAAAAACGTAGAAATCGCGAAACGGACTCGAAATTAGATTTTTCTCTCTACAACGCTAAAGCTTAGAAAAAAAAAAAATTGTCGAAATCGCCGGCCAACACATTAATTTCTGATTAATGATTTATTTTTTCCGCGCGTAAATATGTAGTTTTCCGTAAAAGGTCCCGGCGTGTTTGAATACGTCGAGTATAACGAGTCCGTTTAAATTACAAATTGTTTGTTTTTTTTTTTCATTTCGTTTTGTTTCTTAATAATCGAAAAATCGTTTATAAATTATATTATTATTAAAAAAAAAAATTCTTATTATTATTATTTCTTTGTGCATTTTCGAGATCTCGCGTCGAAGTACGTGTAAAAGTATAATAAGAATACGAATTGTTTACGGGGAAATGAATTTTTCGTACATAAATCGACGGGTGAGATTTTTGTAAATCCACACAAGTGTCGCGGGGCGCGCCCTATTATCAGCCGATGGTCCCGAAGCGCAACGATAAAGTGCGCACACGTATGCGCGGTATAGGCCCTACAGGGGGGCTCGGGCCTAGGGCGGAGACAATTTTTTTTGTTTTCGATTTTTACAAAACGACAAAAAGTCTTTTTCGTCCGGTGAAATCGAATTGACCGGGGGGGGGGGGGGTTGGAAGAAAAGGCGACGACGAATCGCGGAATTCGCCCACAGGCGGAGAAAATCTGAATACGTCATTGGCGCGTCACACGCGACAACTGCGTTATTACGTAATTCGCGGTAATCCGTTTTCACCGTTCGCTCCCACGCCCCGTCCAGCGCGGCGGAATCGACGATCCGAAACGATATCGTTTTTTTGTTTTTTTTTTTTTTCGTTGTCCGTCGTATCAAAAACGTCCGCGCGGTCGTCGATCGGACGCGGCGCGTTCAAAAACGTAATCCCCCCCCGCGTTGGCGAAACGTTCGCGATTCGGGGGAGACGGGCCGTCGTCACAACAACCGAGAGTTGCCTAATTTTTTTATATTTATTTATTCGCGTACACCGGCGATCCGCCGTCGTCGCGGACGAGTTTTGTTTTCCGTGGACCGCGCGCGTGTCTCTTCGGACACCTGCGGTAGAAATCGTCCGACGACCATTCGCGCGAATCGATTTCCGTTTTTTTTCTTTTCATCTTCTCGTTGTTATTTTCCGATCTTTCCCCCCCCCCCTCGGTTATTCCGTTCGCGCCGTTATAAGTAAATATTATACGGGGGGCGGGCGCAGCGTGTATTGGACAAAAAAAAAAAAAAAAATTATACGTGCACAACGGGTGTAGTATTGGGACACGATAACAGTGTTACTTAACGCGCGCACACAATGCGTTTTACCGCCGCGCCGTACGCGCCCGAACGGGGTCAAGGGCTATGGCTGGCGTGCGCGCGCGCGCGTCGCGGCATACAAATCCGATTTTCATGCCCCGTCGTACCGGCCGCCGCCGACGTAACGGAACGAAAATAAATAAAATAATACGCCATCGATTATTGTTGTCCAACGCGCGTCCGTCATGCAATGGCCGGCGGAACCGATCCGCGAAAGAAAGTGAATAATTGTAAAAAAAAAAAAATCCGCCGCAATAGCCGTGCGTGTGCGTGTGCGGAGGCAGTTGTGGACGGTTTTTTTTTTTTTTTTATGAGAGACACCGATTCCGAGATTTCGGGTCGGAAGCGGGCCCGTCGTACTGGTCCGCCGGGAGTAATCCCGGCGCGCCCCGTGATCAATTGAGAAACTAGCGCCCCTTATTTCTTTCGATGTGGATACATGACAATACAGTTGGCGCCCTATAAATATTTTTTTTCCCACGCCCGTTATAGAGGTAGCCAGTACGCGGACGTGGTCGTCGGAAGCGAGCCGTCCAAAAGTACCAAGCGTTGTTGTACACGTCGGAAGTGTAAACATATCAATAGAGAACCGTCAGGGCCGGATTTATGGGGGGGGGCAGGGGGGCCTCGGGCCCCGGGCCTCCACAGAATGAGGGCCTCCACTTAATGTGATTTTTTTGCATCCAAGTATAGAACACAATATAATATTTGCAAAATAAATTTAAATCACGAATTGAATGAAATTGTTCAATCATTTACTCGTATATAGTTAAATTAAAATAATTTAAAATCGATTATTATGACTTGTAGAGTAGGATAAGCGATAAGCGATCTATCGTAATACCATACGTGTCATTATTCATATTCGTCCGCGATTATTTCTCATATCGACTCGAATCTGCGAAATCGCGTTTTATTTCGTATATTTTACGTTACGAACGATTTTAAAGGAAAGAAGGGGGGGGGGTTTAAATAAGTTTAATTAGAAAATATTTCTTACTCCGCCCCGGGTACTTTTTACCCGGTGATTTTAAAATCTTTCGATAAAATTGTACGACGTCGTAATCATAACGATAATTTTCATCGTATATATTGTGCGACGTGTGATCGATAAATTTGAACATATATAATAATAATAATAATAATAATAAGAAAAAAAAAACGTTATTTTTCACCGGTCACGTAAAATAAACGTTTAGCGTTTCGGAAGTGGTATGGATTTAACGCTTTTCTACACTATCGGCGCGATCGTTCACACGAGCGCTCGTCTATTCCGGTAACACGCGGTTTTGTGTTAAACCGCAGCAACAGCTCAAGCCGTAACCAATACGCGATTGAATTTTCAAATTTTTCTACGATCGGCGTATGGGGGGGAGAGGAGAGAGACTCCGTAATTATTTACGTGTGCGTTTGAAACAATTTGGAAAAAAAAATTGTGTTTTTTTTTATCTTCTTCTTACGAATGAAAAAGTGTAATATTTTTTCGCCGACTGCTGCTGCTGCTAAGACTGGAAACGTGCAGGAAATACCGCAGGACCGGGACACACACACACGGACATTCGGAAAGTGAAAGCGACCGCGTGAGTTGCTGCGCGAATTCGCCGGTCGCCGCTGGTTACCTAATAATAATGTGTGGCGCGGTGGAAAAAGAAACCGTCGGGGCGCTCGGTAACGCATACATAACTGCTGTAGTAGCTCCCCTCCGGGATGAAATGCGAGTAACGCTATTGAAACAATCCCCCCCGGTCATGCATACGTGGAAAATGGCAAAAGCTTTTAAAATCGTCTCCACGTATACGCGTTTTGATGTTGAATTTCGAGATAATCGATTTTAATTATTGAAAATACCGGAGTCGGGCGTTGTGCCGAAGTCGCTCAATCGACATTTACATATTGCGCGTAAATATAGTGTGTATTGTTGTTATCCGCACACTATAACGGTTTTGGAAGCAATCACGGGGACGCAGTACCAGAAAATTACGAATTACCATGTAGTAACAATATATATTCGATTTGAAAGTATCTCATAGGATATGAGTTGTTTCTCTACGACACGTTGTGAAAACAGAATTTAAAAAAAAAAATTTTAATTTAACTATTAATATTTATCATTGGAGCTGGGAGGATTGTCCTAAAATGTTTTCTTTTATACTTTCCCTAGTATTACGGATATCCGAAATCGTTTTCCCACGCGTCATAGTAAAAACCCTCACCTTTCTTCGTACGTTTATTCCATTTATAATAATTCATTAGCAGTACCTGTGTTCCGTTAGAAATACGACGATGAGACGTTCTATAGCAAAAATATATATCGCCGTCTCAACGGCATCAACCGGTATATGGGCCGACGGGCAACGCGATCTATGGATCGTTAGTTACGATATGTGTGATATACACACACACAGTGTTTACCGCGGAACAAACGTTTCGTGCGAATCTAACCGCGTGAACAACGTCGTTAGTTTCTGCCCGCAGCAAAAACACTGTGTGTATATGTGTGATACACGTACACCGCATACCGCTTACCAGTTACCACACAATATACACACCACTTACCATTTACCACTTTCCAGTTACAACACCACACCATCACACACACCACTTACCAGTTCCCACAACACACCACTCACCACTTTCCACTTTCCAGTTACAACACCACACCACTTACCAGTTCCAACAACACACCACTCACCACTTTCCACTTTCCAGTTACAACACCACACCACTTACCAGTTCCAACAACACACCACTTACCAACACACACACACACACACACACACACACACACACACACACACACACACACACACACACCCCTTACCAGTTCCCACACCACTTACCACTTACTAGTTACCACACAACACACACACATACACGGGGCGGGCAAACGCGAACAACATTGAACGAGCATCTGACTACGGCAACACCGTGTGTACGGTGGCGTAGACAGTTTAGGTGTTTAAGCCGCGAGCGATGAGTTTTTTTTCTTTATCTTTAAAAACGGTTATAAATTCTGCGGATTAAAAAAAAAAAAACAACATAACTTTACGATATATATATATATATATAAATATGTCAGATTTTCCAAAAATTGATCTCCCCTCGTCAAAAAAAGTCTTCGGAAACGTTCAAAATTGTTTTAGTACTGTTATTTGTACTAGAAAATCGTTGTCAAATGCGTAAAATCGTATGTGCATTCGGATTTTTTTTTACTCCGTCGTTGTATCAATAAACGATTTAAGTGTTAATACTTAATTTACTAAATTAGAATTTTATGACTTTTTTTTTGTTATCCTGTTATCCATTCGCGATTTGTAAACATTAGAATGTCGTACCGCCTGACAAATTTAATAGAAACGACGAGTATACACGAGTGCAATGGAAATTGCCTACACGACAATTAAAACGTCAAATTTTAAATCGTATTCTAATCTCACGAGTTATTTAAAAAAATAAAAAATAAATAATTTGTACAAACGTTTTTGTTCCACTGTTCGTGATCTGTTATTGAAATTTCGTTTTTAACGGTACTTATTTTTTGTTTGTTTCCTCATAGAAATCGATAAAAAACGATTAAAAAATACTCGTATTATTAAAAAAAAAAAACGCATTTTTATTCTGTTTCACAATTGATTTCACATCTGCTCACAGTTTGTTCAATATTTTACAACGTCGTTATGGTATAAGAAAGTAATTTATATTTTTACCACTACATGGCCTTACTATCGGTATGATTTGTATCGATAATAATCATTTAAATATTCGTGTATTAAAGGGTCGCGTTAATTATTGTTGATCCTGTTTTATACTTAATTGTATAAATTAATCGAATAAGACTTAATAAGTTACGCGGAGGATTTATTTGAATGCGTCAATATTTTATCGAATATTTATTTATTTTTTGGATTTTCTAAAAACGTTATATATATATATATATTTAAAATTACTACTCGCACGAGAGGGGGGTTTTTTTCTTCAATTTTCTCGACATTACATGGACCGTCGTGTTAAATATTCGTAACTCGATGAGATTATTTACGATAATATGTAACAGGCGAATATTAAATACATATAACCAGTATAGGAATTAAACAGACGCGTTTTACAAAGTATACAAAAATGTAATAACTATTATTGTATCAAGGGGAATCGTGTAACAATGTCTATCGTATTAAAACGAATGTGTGCGATAATTATTATAAATAATCGTGTTGAGGAAAATTTTTTTTCCTCGTATACTTACGTCAGAATTCGAATTTATTTTATTAAAATCGAACAGGATTTGTAGGTAAAATTATAATATGTAATGACAGGCACAAAACGGTAAATTTGTCGCCGAAAAATACGCGAAATACGGTAAATTCGAAATGGATGCAGCACATGAACTACAATAATCGTATATTTATATATATATATATTGAAAGTAATAAATTTTTATCACACGATTTTCGAATGTGTTGCAAAATTTCAATGTCTTTGTTTCAGGCGTTTACAGCGCATATATTATTTTATTATAATCGATATAATATATTATATACATCTTAATGTAAAGAGTACATATTGGAGTAGTGTTGTTAACGATATAATAATAATAATATACACCAGGATTATATGTAATAAGTTCGATAAGAATACTAACTGAAATTATTATTATTAATTAACGCTTCAGTCATACGAGTATATGTATCACTGCCAGCAGCTCGGTACGACTACATAATTATTTATCATTAAATATCGTGTTAAATATCAATTAAACGTTTCGCGGCTATTTAACGAGAAAACACGAATGTTATACATAATATATACGTGTTACGTAATACGAGCGATTCGATTGATTTCTAAAGTTATAAAAAAAAAAAAATATAATAATTTAAAATATAATATACACGTACGTGTAAGTGAAAACGTTTTATTCTCACCGCATTTATTTTTATATTCATGTAAAATATAAGCGGTTTACGTAACGTAATAATAATAATTTCACACTGTATATATATATTATAATATCTGTTATTATAACGACTATAATATAATAGCTGGTAATATAATAACCAGCTTGCTGGAATTCTTTGTGTACCAGCTGATAAATCAACGTTGTCGTATATGCGTATGTAATACTGTTGCAGAGCACGTATATATTATGAGTTAGATGCTGCGACTTACTCGTATAAATCTCATCGGATACACGATTTTTTTTTTTTTTTGTATTACGAACTCGGAAATGTTTGTCCATACACATATCTGGTCGTTTATTTATTCTTTTTTTTATTCAGGAAACGTCGTTCGATATTATTCAAATTATCATAATAATATATATATATATTTTCCAAAAAGAGTTTAAAAAAATAATAATAATATAAATAGTAATTTTTAAGTTTTTTCACCGACATCTGTGCGATACGAGAAACGTGTATATCGTTTTAAATATAACGATAAACCATTGATTTTAATAACATTTGTGTGTTTCAGCCGAATACATTCACTCGTGTCGCAAGGCGGACGCTCAACTCAATAGTTGCATAAAGGAAACGTTCAATCATCTTCGGCCGTACCTAATAAACGGTATGAAAATCAGTTTTTTTATTATTATTATTATTATTATTATTTAAACCTCCCCTTCTCCGTATAAAGGCGTATTACTATAATTTGTTGACAAATTTTTGATCGGAGAGGATATATTATACGGAAATATTTTTTTATCGTCTTAAATGCGATTCGTGCAATAACGAATGAAAACAAAACCCTTCTGCACGTACTACACACTCGGCAGTGCTTATTTTAACGTTCGTTTTTGGACACATTTTACGTAATTCTAAGTAGAAAATACGCAGCTCTATAATTCAAAATATGCACAAATTATGCAAAAATATGTACAAAATATGTACATTTCAACGAGATTTTAAGATTTTACTTACAGTAATCTTTAATAATTTAATTTATTAATTATTTTGATCGAGGATACAATGATGTTAAAGTTTTTCATCTGTCCATGTTTTAAACATCTCAATCTAAATTACTGTACTATCCGCATTGTTTTGGGGATGGGAAAAGGAAAGGAAGGAAATATGATGAGAAGATATATAGTATGATGGACGAGGGCGAGGGCATGGAAAAGATAAGTTAGAGGAGATGAGAGGTATGATAGAAAGAGAAATGAAGGCGGTGAAGGGATAAAGGGGAAGAGTTAAGGGATGAGAGGATTCTAAGTCATACGCATTAACAACGTTGTCAATAAGGTGCGAAACATTCGTAAGGTTTGCTCCTTCAGCTTCTATATGTGTTTAACAACTAATCGCCGTTCTTGTCCAATGGAATTCTTTCAATAATTCTTTATAATTTTTAATATTCAAAACGACGTAGCTACCGTTACAGGTATTGTTAAAAAAATAAAAATTAATAACCAACACGGTTCCGGAAAACTACTACTCATATAATAATATTTTGTTATTAATAGTTTAATAGTTCGGCGAAGTCTCTCATATAGTTTTAATTTTTTTTTTTTTTGTCTCTATTTCGCTTCTCAACGTTTTTACACACAGTAAATAATTGAATCAGTAACGGTTCACAGTACGTACTACTCGGACATCGGTGTCGTGAGATAATATTGTTTTGTTTCTTAGTCCAGTACGTGTACGACATTGTTTTAAATGTTAAAAATAAATCTGAAATCCTATTTAAACCTGATGGAATCTGTTTTTTAATCGATAGAACAACGCGTAAATAGTGTAATAGCAGAGGGGAAAAAAAACATTGTTCTGAAAAGACGGAGAGACATCTATAGATTTAGAGTGCTAATGCTGTCGCGCATTACCTCATACTTGTGTTCTCTGAGGCGAACAAATCGATGATCACCGTTAATTTTCTCGTCCGCAGGTATCGATGAACTGACGGTGCCACCAATCGAACCTCTGATCATACCGAAAATGCAAATGGAAAACGGTCACGGAGCGGTTAGGGTGAGAGCCATACTGAGTAACATGACTATACACGGCGCGAGCAACTATACGGTTTTGAACGTCAGGTATTATAATATTAAACGTTTTTCTCAGTTATTTTATGAAAAAAAAAAAATTGTTTTACTTTTTATTTACCTAACCCTAGGGCGAATTCGAACTTCAGAACCGCCCGATATCGTCATATGCGTAGTACGGGGAACAGCGTATGTGTCTTTGTTTTTTTTTTTTGAAACGCTGACGCGAAGTCTTTCTGAGATATATTTTTCGAGGCGTTCAAAATGCTCGGGGGGGTTTTTTTTGTGTGTGTTTTACCAATTTTCACAGAAATACGTTCGAATATAAGCACTCATATTTTGGTTTCAAAATAAAACGAGTGTCGAACTCACGCGACGGCGCGATTTTGATCAAATCGTGCAATTTTATAACTATCAAACACTTGTTAAAAAAGTAAAAAAATTTCTCCGCAGGAGCGACATGAACAAGTATCGCATAGACTTGGGACTTTTCATACCGCACATCGAAGCCACTGGTAATTACGACGTCAACGGTAACGTGTTGTTGTTGCCGGTGAGGAGCCGAGGAGAGTTCTGGGCGTCTTTCGGTCAGACATATTTTATTCGTATTAATATTATTATTATTATTATTATTATTATTATTATAATGTTATAAAACTGTAAAAAAACAAAAAAGACGTCACGGGCGTGTATTTTTTTTTTTTCTAGAAAACGTCACGGCTTTGGCGAAAATGTACGGGATCGAGGTGAAAAAAGAAGGAGTGAAGTTTATGAAAACCGACAGATTGGGCATCGGTTTCAAATTGGAAAATTCGGATTTCAAAATCAAAGATTCGATCAACCGACAGAACGTGATAGGTATTCAAACGTGAAATTAAAAAAAAAAAAAAAAAACGGCGCACGAGTCTGCAGCAATTATTGTACGCGTTTTCCACTATTATTGTGTTTTATTTGATTTCAGGCGAAGCGATGAACGTGTTTCTCAACGAGAATTCCGCGGAGATTATCGAAGAAATGAAACCGGCCGCCTCGCAAGCCATCGGCAAGCATTTCAAGAATTTCTTGAACAACGCCTTCTTACAAATTCCACTGAAAGTGTGGTTGAGAGACTCCGATTAATCGTACACACACACACATGTAACGCGTGCGAGTTAAATTAATTTTCGAATCTCTTTGAATATTATCTCCTCATTTTCATCGTCTTTGAAAACAAGAAAAAAATATTATACTAGTTTTTTTTTTTTTTTTAACGATTATTATTATAATTCTCTTTTTTATTTCCGCGTGAATATATGTATAATTTCATCGTAGAATGTCATTTATTATATACACACATATATATATATAAATACCTAAAAATATTATATAGATTAAATTTCAATAATTCTTTATTTTTTATATTATAAATATAATATATTTATTCGAGTTACCGCATTTTAAACAAACATATATATATATATTAATATAATATTTATAGAATACATATTTCTATATTATATACTGTGTTGTAGACTCCTGCCATTTTGTATGTATATATACATATATATATATACTTAATAATTTTATTTTATTTTCGTAATTTTCGTATAGAATGTTTTTTTTTTATAAATAATAAAATAAATTAAATAGAATTATTTTATTTTTTTTTTTTTTAATATTATTTTTAGTATACTATACACGTATTACAATAGGTAGTTTTATCGATAGGAATCCGTCTATGAATTTAGTAATAGTCGTTTATTGAATGTTAATTTTAATTTTGAATTCGTTTTACGATTTTTCAACATGCAATTACAACGAATTGAACTGCCGGGTGACAGTGCAATATATATTTGTATTATACGTTTTACATTGCATGATAAATATCGTTTTTTTACGACATGCTTAATTTTTATATATCAAGAAAACCTCTCGCTTAAAATGTGTATATATATATATATATATATATATATATATATATATATACATATTTATGTGTGTTGTTTATGTACGCACTCATATTACACTGTAATAGATGTAAGACTTTTTTTTTTCTTATAACGCATATTAAACGAAAATACAGTCTGCGCGTGTTGTTGGAAATAAAAACACGTTTTAAAATTAAAAACTATAAATTAACAAACAGCATTGCATATTATAATATATTGTCAGTAATACGTTGTCTTTGTTATATCCATGTATATATATTTAATAAAATTGTACGCGGTTAAACGACAAATATTTTTGTTCTCGTGAGCGACGAAACGGTTTTTTTTCCATAGGAAAATATCTATTATTTATATACATTTTTTATAAATAATATAATAAAATTGTGTACTGGCGTAGCTGAAATGATAGTCAAAATTTATTGACTTATTAACCCTATCCAATTGATACGTTCATGAACAGTATATGGTCGTCAATATTATACAGCCGTTATATAGTAATAAACCGAAATAGATCGAAATACAGTGATAAACCGCTTGAACACTTTCGATGTTTTTTTTTCCCCCCAAAATCGTTCCAAAATAATTCACCGCCTAGTGTCTACGCGGTACGGTTTTTTCAATACGAATTCTAACAATAACAGAACCGATAAGGAGAAATCGAATCTCGTCGATATTTTCCAAGGGGGGAAAAAAAATACAAGACCGAGATGGGTGTATGATGAAGGAAGCAGAGGCCAGAGCACGTACACGAGTTGTGAGAGCCGAAAAAGAAAGAATACTCTAATAATAATAAGAAGAAGAGAAAAATTCACTCTTAATGTCGCGTGCCAGGAACGTTTGATTACGAATCCCGCGGAAAAAAAAAATTTGTTAATCGCGCGGGCATCGAAACCCCGTTTGTCTTATAACGATTTCGATTGTCAACTTTCGAAATAATAATGGCTTTCAACGAATTTCACGTATTGGGGGTGGGGGGGCCATCACACGCGTTTTATTATATATTTATATATTTTATTATATTGTACAGTTCGCCGCAATTAGCGAAAATATATGCGCGCCGACCTTGGCCGGTGTGTTAAGACAATACACTCGTTTTAAATACACCTGTGTAAACGATAATTATTGTGTAATTAGATAGAGAGGGGAAAAAAAGAATTATGGAAAAGACGAACAAGGTCGCGATCGCTCGCAATCTAATCTCGGTCAGGTCATTTACGTCTATTGAAAATTCGGTACGGAATAACGTGTAGTACAGGCAATCGTAATTAAAATCAATACATATTATATCGTATAATATGTAATAATAATAATAATTATAATAATAATAATTATTAATTATAATAATAATAATAATAATTATAATAAAAACGCGTGTATGTAAACGAGCGCGCGTTTTGTTTTCAATTCTCCTACGCGTCTGGCCGACAGAATACAATTGAAATTGAATTTATCGTTATATAACACGTTGTGTGACGACCATGTGTGTTGTCGACGAGATCACTGTTTTTGCATTTGGTTTGTCGAACGACAACGCGCTGCTTATAGCGTAAAGAAAACGCATACGACATTCGAGAGAGAGAAAGAGATGACGAGATATATATATATATATATATATATATATTTATATATATATATATATATGTCACTGAAATCGGATCCATCAGTTCTACGATCGATTCAAAAACGGAAATTCGATTAATCATAATGACTTTTACCGCCAGTTCCACCAGCAATTCGAGAAAATTTTTGTAAATAATTTCTACACAAATTATTATCCGTCTTTCATCGGACCCGACGAATTCAAATTTCCTACGTTTATAATATATTAATATATTACTCAACTGTACCCGTATAATTTGTACGCGTCAACGTGTTTAATAACGTTTATCGTACACAGTTATATTTTGTATATTAAAAAAAAAAAAAAAAAAAAAATGAACGCCATAAGTGTGTATATTGCGTCATTTAAATCGGGTACGGAAAAGTTAAAATATTATATTCGTTTTAAAATATTAAAAGTAATTAAAAATTATTCGTTATAGAAACGTGTTATATATTATTGTATTGTTACTATATATTGTATAATCTCATTATATTTGTAAAACAAATGACGAACTGAGTAAGAAAAAAAAATATATATATATATTTTTTTTTTGGGAGTATATTTGATAAGCACACTAAATATTATTTTAATAATTAATACGAATCGACATACATCATAAAGTACTTGTAATGTTTATAAAAATGAGACACTCGTCAGAACTCATTATATATGTCCTTATAATATAGTTTCATTATATTGAACTATTGGCTGGCGTTGACGCGTTGATTTAAATAGAAAAAAAACTGTCGTCTTCTTATCGTTAGTATAAATTAATTTGAACTCGATACATTTTAATCAATAATTTCCATTCGTATTGCGCAATAAATCGATTTTTACCATTATTCCTATATTTCGAATATATATAAAAGAACGTTTTGTCGGTTTTTTCGCGGTCAAGACATAAAAAAAGTGATATATTTCAATCGATTTCAAATGACAATAAAAAATTTACAATAATTTTTTCACTCATTTGAATTTGAAATATTTCGGGATACGTCGTTTCTTTTCTACTTTACACATCCTCTGCATTGGCGGAAATCGGAGGGAGGGGGACTTAAGGGGACTTAGTCCCTTCAAAAATTAATTATAATAAACTTAGCGCCCCTAAAAATAGAGGAGTATACTTCGTAAGCAAAATTATTAAATTTTAAACATTTTTAAATAAATTATTGCTATTATATCTTATTTTATAAGAAAAAACAGTTAAACATTTGTATTCGTACACAAAATAATAATACATAAATGTGTTTCATAAAGTAAATAAATGCTAAACAATATTATTTATGTGTATTGTGTGAATTAATCAATTAATTTTAAATTATAATTAATTCAAGTATAGCTAAAAGAGTATTTGATACTTTCAATATTAAAAAACAAAAATTAGTCAACACATAAAAACAATTCTTTTATTTTAGATTTTATTATTAGCGAAGCGTTAGAAATGTGTGTTTTTCTTTAAATTTTTATACTAAAATATCGCGCGAAGAGCAATAATTAAAAAAAAGAGCATTTGGGAAAATGTCCACTGAAGCGAAATGTAGAAAAGATTGGCAAAGGAAAATGAGCTCCTTGAACAGACTCGAAAAAGACAAATTGATGATCGGTCTCATTACTTTCTGTATAGCAGGCGACGAGATACTACAAAACAGACAGGAGAACCTAAAATAGCTGCTAAACTAGGTGACAAGAGGTTTTTTTCAAAAAAAAAAAACAAGTTTTCGACGAAAGAAAGAAAAATGCGTAATCGTTGATATTTTTTTTAAAAGAAAACGCTTTTCATAAAAGCTGTTATTTCTATAATTTTACGGACGATGTATATGAGATATAAGAATATTATTATGTGTCGAATAATAATTTTTATCTAACTTAACCTTATACTAATTTTAACCTTAGCGCAGCAGATTACAAGCGTTTTCTGAAAAAAAATATAAGGGCGTACAAATGGGCGAGTTTTCAAATGATATCGCGATTTGTATTACGTTTAATAGTACACGACCAAATTCACCATAAAGCTGGATGGAAACAATTGAAAAAAATCGGAAACATTTTTCGTCGACTTAATCTTCATCTCTTATAAGAGGCAGGAATCGTGAAAAACTATACTGAACAAAATTGAAAACAATCGAAATGTGCCGCATAATGAAAACGACGAAAGCCGTTTGGATTAGAGTGAACGATCATTAAATTCAATGCTACATTATGTTTATAATATGTTTTATATGTACATAATGAGGATGTTACGATTGATCAACGAGATTCGAGAATAATACCGTAATTGTTTATTCGCTTTTTTTTTCTCTTAAATATATTAAATCAGTCGTAGTATTTATCAATATATTTATACGTAGGAGATAATATTATTTCACGGTACATAGTACGCCCGAGAATTTTCTACGTGTGTACGAAACAATAATTATTATTATAATAATATATGAGTACACATAATATAATTGTTTGAACATTTCACCATACAGTGTACGACGGTTTTTGTTTGCACGCGTAAATATATTAAAACGTAATTTCACGCGGTTTTCGGTAGCCCTCGATAGTTCTGCGTTTCACTGGTTAAAACTTGGAAAACAAAATGATATGATGTTTTCATTTGAATTATTGCAATGTATTTAAATTATTTAATTATAATATTCTCCTTCATCCTATATATAATATATATATATATTATATATAGATTTATTTCCCATTGTATGCCGTTCCTACACTCAACCAATATTAATCAATTTTATTTAATCATAAAACTTATCGTACAAGAAAAATCATGAAAAAAATTTGAGTTCTACAAGTAATACATGATAAATATAATCTGAAAATAGCAAATACCCGTTAATTTAACTTATTTTAACTTGCTATATAATAATTAATAATATATAAGCTCTTTTGTGTGTCTTGTTAGAACGGGAGGCATTAATTTGTTCTTCTTTTAAATAGCGTCTTACTTGCGTCACTGTTCAAAATCGCATTTACAATTAATGGATCGCGGGTTTATTCTTTAACATAATAAATGGACACAATATATCAAATAACGATTAACATGTTAATCGCTACAAACACATTTGTGCCGCCGATAAATAAATGATTTACATAATCGCAGTGCCACAAATTAGTTTTTATAGAACTAAAAAAACAAAAAAAACAAAATTGCATATTAAGACTGGTTGGTTAGCAGTAGTTGTAATATTTAAAGTCACTTTATTCATATATCCTTCTTAATCGAGATCGATTCTCATCAATGTAATAAATTCGTTTGTACATGTAGTCAGCATTTTCTCAATAAGCAAATTATGATCATAACATCTCTCCAAAGAATGAATATATAGCGCCGGCACTGTATTCACGTAACTTTTTTTACATTCATATTTTTATTATTATTATTATTATTATTATAATAAATATATAATATATTTTGTTATTTTCTGTTTTCCACCGCAAAACGTCGGAGCCCGTAGCTCAGCGTTTCGTCAAACTATTTCACTTCACGGCACCCTAATTCCAATCTATATTTTTAACCGTGACACGGTATTCACGCCGACTAATATTTTATTAATATTATTATTATTATTAATAATAGGCTTTTATCGTATTAAAAATACCAAAACAAAATATTGTGTATCGCGGTAAATTATTATGGCGAATAACTTAAGACGCGGGTGTATTTTTATTTGTGTCGGGAAAACTCGCGTGTGCAGTCGTGCTTTGATTCAATAACGAGTATTAAATTGAATTTTACACCCGGCAAAACAATTATATTTACGTTGTAAAAATCTAGCGAGAAATTTCGCCCCGTTTCCCTTTTCATTCGATACGCGTATCCGAATAGTTATCGACGACTACTGACAAGCACGTCTTCTTGTCCGATAGTTTTTCGATTATAATCATTTTTGTTTACACGCCAGTAAAAATAATAAGACTCGGGCGGATTGCCGTCGGTTGGGAAACGACGCGGCTACGGCTCGTGATCAATACCTGTATAAGGTAATAATATAAATTAAAAATGTATACGATGATATTATTATTGCGAGGCTTTCGCAGTGCCGACGGAAAATTCCGAACAATTTATTTTAGGAAATCGATATAATTTTTTTTTTTTTCTCATTGGATTTATGCAATACTCGAGAAATTATCGTCGTTGTACGACGTAATGCGATTTCGCGCCGTGTTCTCCACGGAGCGTATAAAATAATAATAAAGTTTACAGAATTCTATAAATGGTTTTTTTTTTTATATACATATAACACGTTGACCGCCATGTGCCCGCCGGCGATAATATTTTATACAGCACGCCACAGCCGCCCATTTAGAACGTAATTCGTAAAATGTTATTTTCGATACATTTTCTTATTTTTCTCCCGCCGTTAAAGGCCCCAGTTAAACGATCAAATGTTACGTGTTTGTCACGATTTTCCGTAACGTGCAGCAGGCTCGTTCGACCAGACGATTGACGATTGTCTGACGGAAATTTCGATTGAACTCGTATTACTGACGACCGTGCAATAAAATATACACTTTACATCACGATTAGGAGATAACCGAAACTATAGGGGAATCTGACGAATCCGTTTAATCTACGGTTTGATCGTTTCGGTTATTGTTCGTTGAATACACGAAGTTCGACAAACGAAATTGACGGGGGCCTTAAGATTATGGGCATTATTTCAAACACGTTAACCGGCGGTCGTCACGTTACGTTTTAAGTATAAAGTGATTTTTTTTTTTTGCTACTATAAAATAATTATTCGTAGTAAATCACGAGTTCTCGTCAAAAAAAAAAAAAAAAAAAAAGTGCTCAATTAAACGATAATCTTATAAATGCATACTTGTTTAAATTGTTTTAACGTACACCATATAAATTAATGCTCTAATATTATTATAAATCGATCGTTTACTCAAAAAAAAATAAATAAAAAATACAGGCATTTAATTCTGATTTTTTTTTTTGCATTTTTCAATTCGAACACTTTCGGGAATCTATTATAAATAATAATAATAATAATCAATTAGCAATCAAAGCAATACAGTACTGTTATGTAAGCATTTGTTTCTACACGTTAAAAATATCCAATCGAGGAACGAAATATACGTTTCGATGCGAAATTTTCGTTACGCCACGCAATGGTAATATCGTGCGTGTAATCAATTCGGCGCCAACACGTCAAAATCAGAAAATATATGGAGGAATGTGAGACATTTTTAGTGTCCATCTCTAAGGTCCAGATGACACGGCCAGCGATCGCGTGGCAGTCAACGTGTTAATACTGACGAACGGGCGGCGTTTATTTTTTTTACGTTGCAGTGTACGCGTTTTTCGATCGAACGCTCCTCAAACGGCAATCGACAAATCGAATACAATTCTATTACAGACGATTTGTTGTGTTATTTTTAATTTTTTTCTTATAAACACACTTTTTTTTTTTTTTACATTTCGTCGTCCCCCGACGTTTATTTATACATATATTGTACGTACAATATCTCGTAATATAATACACATATATTCGTGTGAATTATGATAATCGTTTTTGTTCCTATTCGCGGACTTTGCTCCGTTATAATAATAATAATAATCATAATCCACGTTAAAAAAATATTAATAACAATATATTTACTTACGACTTACGGTGGTCGCGCATAATCTCTAAATAAATAAACTGTCCAAATACAGTGCGTACATTGTACACGCGCGTAGACGTGTAGACGTAATAGATGCGCAGAAACGTCGTAGTAAATACCCGAAACGGAATTTATTCGTTATATATATGAAAAAAAAAACTATAACCTTATAAGTTGGAGTGTTCGTATAAAAGCAGCTTTTTTACTAGTTCGATTCTTCTACAGACATTTCACAACCTCCACTCGAGACGCGTATTATTTTATTATTATTAAAATATTCCAAACGGAATAATAATAATAATAATACAAGTATAATTCTGCGGGTATTCGGATATTGTTTTTCACAGAGTCGATTGGAGAAAAACGAAAAGAGAGTGTGTAAAAAGCGAAAATAAGAAAAAATAATAATATTTCGCTATAACGTGTGTACAATTGAATTTCGTTATTAGAAATATCTCACTCGACCCCGTTGACAGTATAATATTTATTTTACTCCGCGGGAGTATTTAATAATTCATTTCAGAAAATCGTTTGCAGAATCCAAAATATGTTTTATCGTTTTTCTTTTTTTCCTGTTCGCATTCGTCGCCGTCATCGGTTTTTCGTCAACTATGATATTGTATATACGTAATACGACTCACGCGCGTTGTGCGCACTGTGAACACTCATTAACCCTGCGACAAACGGGGCGTAAAATTGCGATGAATAGATTGAAAAACGCGGTATCGTTTCGGTAACAAAACACACCACGAAACGTAACCGGGTTATAGGTTACGTGCGCGTCGTGTGTCATTCGACCAAATCGCGGCGCGTCGAAAAGAACAAGAGAAAACCATAGCGCGGGCCTGCAGGGGGAAAATAGAAAGAGTCACATTTCTTCACCAACGCGTTAAATCCGACCTTATGGCCATAAGCGCGTACCCGTTGTGTAGCGTAATAGAGTAGCGGTCTCGCAAAACAAAAAAAAAAAACGTTCAGATTTATTGTTCTGTCCGCGTAATCAAACAGTCTTCAACTGTAGTTTCGTTAAAAAAATAAACAACAATCTGTAGTGTTATAAATTTTAATTTAAAAAAAAAAAAAAATCGTTTTCTACTTCTCTTTTGTGTGTGCTAAACTAACCGCGCGCTAAAGTCATCATGATTTAGTTCATTTTCAATCGTTGAAATGATGCGTTTAAATCTTTCCTCTGACATACCGAGAGGAACACATTTGTAGTTTTTCACTCGTTCTATGAATATGACCGACCGCGTTCTCCGTTACGGTTTGCAACTGCATCACAAAAATATTCTCAAGACCGTTATTCGAAGGGGGAAAAAACACCATCTCTCATTACTATTAAGATGTGTGTGACGTTGTCAGGGTTTTTGCATTTTCAAACGGTATGAACGCGCGCGCGTTGTCTTCTGTTTTTTATTATTATTATTTAATTCTTTAAAAAACGAATACACTCGTCCATTAACTGAGCACGTCATTTTGGAAACCGAAAAAGAAAAACTATAAATACGGTATATATATATATATATACAGTCGACTCTCGATAATTCAAACCTTCAATAATTCGAAACCTTCGATAATTCGAAGTAAATGCACGGTCCCTTGAAAATCACGTGGTAATTCGAATAAAAACAATGCGTTTAAGTACACTCGGTAATTCGAAATTAAATTTTGAGAAAACTGGCCACTAACACGTGACAATTCGAAGTATCATCCGTTCAACTCTCAGCAATTCGAAGTATATTCACCAAATGTATTTTAACTGTATTTTTATAATCTTTCTGTTAATAATTTACTATACAATCGTGTCGAAATTTAGCTTATTATTTTCGATAACTATAAAATTATTATCGTAAAAACCTTATCGTTTTATTTCTTAATCGTCTCTAATCATAATTTCAAATTTTAATTTTAAATTTTTTCCTTAACTCCTCTCAGTAATTAAATTTTTTTTTTTTTTTTGGTCTCTCTCGTTATTTCGAACTACTCAACAATTCGAACTCTCGGTAATTCGAAGTTTTTCAACAGTCCCGTCAACTTCGAATTATCGAGAGTCGACTGTATATATATATATATTATTATAGTTAAAAAAAAAATCGATAAACGATTTGTTACGATTTAAATTGTCATTTAAAAACATTTTGAATTTCGAATACTATATGACGCGTGAATTGGAAGAAAATTGCGTCCCTTCCCTTTGCCTCTTCTCTTCTTTCAATTGTCCAGCGAGCCGCTATAGACTAAGCGCACGCGGTGCCTTCCGCATTATTATTATTATTATTATTATTATTATAATGCTCTACGTTAATGCTGGCCAGACCAAAACAGAAATAGAAATAATATAATAATGTGTCGTCGTTTACGCGCATGCGTCCGATACGACTCTGTGCACGGGTGAAAAAAAAACGAACGAAATGCTCGTCGATATTCTTATGAAACGTGTGTTCTCGTAAATACAATACGTTCGTTTTCGAACACAGTGTTTGCGTTATCGTCTGAAACTCGTACGACGGTGGTTTTCACCGATTTCTCAAGTGGCCGCTGCTGTTATTTACTTTATTTATTTTTTCGTAATAATATTGTATTATTTACACACACACGCGCACACATTCGATTACTATTAATAGTCTCGATAAAAAAAAAAAAAAAAATTTTTTTCGAGGTCTCTCCCCGTCGTCGTCTTGGTCGGTTACTATAAAACGAGCGCTCTGGAAAGCGCGTGTGTAGCGTATTAACACTGATAATCGTTTTATCGCAGTGTTTGTTGTTACGCGGCGGTCGGGCCGCAGGTCGTGTGCGCGTGGCGGTTTTTCGTTTTTTTTTTTAGACGTCGAACTTTGGATCCGCGTCTTGTGCACGAAAATAATGTGTAATTATTATACGTACGTGTAGGCTCAATCGTAGAGACACGATTTGTGTGTGTGTGTGTGTTTATTTTCCTATTTACACGCGTATTTTTTTTTTTTCCTAATCGCTTTTTATCGAGAGAACACGCGGTTGGACGGGCTTGGACGATACGCGTCGAACTGACGAGTTCATTTAGTACGAACAAAAAAAAAAATTATGTTTCGAAATCGGACGAGGGGATATTTCTGTCGTTTCGGCCGTAGGAATATATTCTTACGGCCGGTTTAACCGCGAGAGAGAGAGAAAACCACGTAACGGTCTGTATACGTGGGGGAATAGAAAGAAATGAGAGTGAAAAAAAGACACTACTTGACCACCGCCGTTAGTTTTGTACGCCCTCGTAATTAGAAATCTGACGCGGAAGTCCGCATAACATCAAATCGATGTATTTTTTTTTTTTTGTTTATATTCGATTTATTTGTTTATTTCACCGATTCCCCCGAATACCGGGGCGACGAAACGTTTGTTCGCCACCATTCGTCGGATCTTCTAAACACCGTACTATCCGGTAGAGTATCGATTTCATAAATATTTTTCATTTTTTCACATTTCAATAGATCATCGTCGAAAATCACGGCGTATTACTTTTATTAATTCCTCGGATCCCGTCGCCGTCGCCCCGTCGCCGTCGTAACGCCGAATAACGTGTTATTTTTATTGCGCAACATTTAACGCGGCACACACGCGGGGATTGAGTGCCACAAACGTCTAAAAACCCGGAATCGAAACATCGCCGGGTTACGTTTTGAGTTACGTCATATCACTAATTGAGTACGAGTAGGTAATAAAAACGCGAAATTCTCCGGCCGTTATTATATCGCGGCATTTGTCGGTGTGTGTGATGTAATAAATATCATTTTTTTTTTTCCAAGCGTGGTGGACCCGATTGGGTATTTATTTATTTTTCCGGTTTACACAATTAGTCGTACATTTTTCTTTTCTCGTTCGGCCTTCAGCAGTGTATACACACCGAATACTATTTAAACGATTTATTATTATTATTATTTTTGTGCGCGCTTAATAGAGTGAAAAATATACATAAGCCAAGTATATATATATATAGATAGATAAAGTATTGTTGAAAAGCGGACTGGATTGAAAGCGGAGGAGTTTTCTCTGTTCGTTTTAGACGCGCGCACGAAACACATTGAATTCGTCGTGGATTTACTATCCAACGTGTTTCCCTGTTTTCTTTTTTCTTTTTTCCTCTTTTCGTTTTCTTATCATAAGGTTTTTCAAAAATCGGTTATTAACAATTTTTTTTTATTTTATTCGAAATCCGTTCAATTAGTTTTTAACGATTTATGAAAGAGAAAAAAAGAAAAAAAATTAACGTCTCGAGTAGATTTCCCGACGAATTCGAATGTACTTGATCCGGTAATGGTTAAGGAAATACAAAACGCGTGTTTTATTATGCGTTTCGTGCATATGTGTGTGTGTGTGTGTAAGACGACGAGAAAAGAGAAAATTCCACACTATTTGCGATCCCGTCGGGTAATTTTTTTCATTTATATAAAACCGTTACTTCAGTTACGATTTTACGGCGGTATTTATTTTTTTTTTTTTTAATACGCGTTTTTACGAAACGTCGAATGTTTTCGGAAGAAAAAAAAGTGTGAGTGAAATAGAGCATAATTTACGCGCATAATGTACCAAAAAAAAAAAAAAAAAAAAAAAGATTATTTCGATATAAACGGAACGCGCAAAAACGTCTTTACGTTAGCCTTCTGCGGATATTTTAAACGCGCGCATAAATCGGCCGCGGTCTCGTCCGACACGAAATACTATTAGTAAAACGCGCCGCGCGCGCACCGCGTCCCCGACGACGACCGCGAAATCTCGTCTCTCGAACAACGGCCGCCGCCGATCCGTTGCGCACGGGGCGGAGCGGGAAAGATAAGAAAACTGGTCCGTGATAACGCGCCAACACTCGCACCGCACCGCCACACCTCTCGTCGTCGTAAAACAGACGGTGCGCGTCGCGTTTATTATAAAAACCATTATCATTTACATTGGACGATTTTTTTCCGGGCGCGTACAATCGCGCCCGTCGTCGTTATCGATTGTCGAAACGGAACGATCGGTCGGCCGGAGCGCGCACGTTGATCCCCGCGACCAAGTACACAAATAAATAAATTAATTAATGATTATTTATAAAATATCTCGCGAGCCGCCGCCGCCGCCGCCGTTGTGTGGTGCGCGCCGGGCAGTAGTGTTGTAGCGCAGCCGTTTCGAACGAAATACGCCGTTCGCGCGCGAGTGAGAACCCCCCGCGAAAAGGAGTGTGTGTATATATATAACCGGACGGGCGAAGTGAAGTGAAAAGAAAATAAAAAAAACCGTTTCTTTTTTTTATTATTTTCTTATACGTAAAAAACGAAAAGGAAACAAACCGTTTTTTCGTAATTTCTCGCTTTTCGCCCGTCCTATTATATATCATATATATTACTTCGCGCGCGCGCCCGCGCCCGGTGTCCGCTCGGCATCCACGTCCGCGTTCCGTCCGGTATTCCAACGGAAACGACACACACGGGAATCGTATTTTCGTTTTTTCCTGCGAAATTTGACGTTCGATGGCCATCGCAGCCTAAACACGCCCGTTTCAAAACACCCGCCGTTCGATTCGGCCCGATGAAAGTGAGTCCGCCTCCACCGTACACGGCAATCGATTCGTACATAAATCTCGTGTACAAACGTCATTTCGACGGCGTGCGAGTCGAGTGTTGAGTCACTGTTCTTATATAAGGGAAGCGGCGGTTTGTACTCTCTTTCCCTCTCCTTCGTCGCCTTCGCAAGCGAACGTAAAACACACGTTCCCGATTGCGTAACGGCGAATTTCACTACAAAGACGCTTTCTTCCACGCCATAAACCTAACCTACCCTGCGAAACTTGAACTTAAAAAAAAAAATAAAATAATTATTAGAAACGCGCGAACGTCGTCGAGTAGACCGAGTGACGACGAATTCGAATCCGTTCTCGGAATGGCTGCGTTGACAAACGTCTGTTTTACCGCGTTTCACTACAGAAAAATCTTCCGCTTTCCGTCGCCTTAACATTTTTTTATCACGTTTTGTGCGCGAAAAAATTTCGGCGAGGTACCCCGGGGGGGTTTGAACCGTCAAAACTCGACTCATCCGTTCCGCCTCGCCCAGTGTTTTTGAACTACGAAAAACAGCGTATACGCGGGAGATATTATTCAAAAGCTCGTATTAACCTATGGGACGCGAATTACAACGTAAATCGACGGTTAGGAAAGGGAGATTTAGAGGGATGGAATCGGGACGGGAAGACGAGCGTGTTAGGTTGCATTACGGAGAGACGGAGAGAAAACGGAATCCTACACATTCGGTTTTTACAACGAAAAAATAAAAAAGATGAACTCGTCGAGATGATTCTCGTTCTTTTCGCCCTCGTCGTATTATTTCAAATACTAACGCGCGGTGTTATTCCGCTGCAAGCGCGTAACTCCCCTCCATTCGCACGGTAACCGGTAAACATTATTGGCCGAGGGGGGGGGGGCCGTAGAGTTCGGTAAATCGAATTCAGTTTGGAAAAAAAGGATTTCTGTTCGTTAAATAATATGAAATTGTTCCGTATATTATGATTGGTGGCGATCGTAGTGATCATTATACTCTTAGTGGTAGAAATATGATCGAGAATTTTCATGCGTCGACTTTTTGGGAAAGGTATTTAAAAATAGTGCAGTGGAAAATTACTTTGTAAATGTATTTTTAAATTCGAAACGTATTTGAATAATTTTTTTTTTAAATGTGAAAATTCGTTAGGGAATACCACGTATTTTCTCGTTATTCCGAACACCATGTTCTCTATGAGTTTTTATTTAGAAATATACAAAAAAAAAAACAAAATGTGTAAACGGGTCTTAAATTTCAACGATTTGATGTGTGTGTGTGTGTGTGTGTTCTTGAGTCGTCTCAAAATCACTTTTCCTGTTACTTTTACTTTTGGTATCTCGAACGAATATTTACAGTCAAAGACGATGATCACGTAGTACTCGCGGTTTTTATTATTATAACGACTAATACTACATTCAAGTTTCCAGGTCAGTCATTTTGGAAAATATTAGCGGTCTTGAATATTCTTTGAATATCGTACGGACTCCTGTGTAGGAGGAGGTCCGCGTCGTACATTGATTGTTACTCGCGGGCAATCTGCGTAAACGGCAATAACGTTTTCTATTTTAATAATTCGAAATATCTGATTTTAATAAAAAATGTTAAGAACCTCTGTTATAGATATGCGTAATTTCGAGTAAATCGCATTTACGATTCATATTTTCTTTCCAAATCCTTCCTGTCTAGCCGTACCGGGTCGACGTCCTATCGAGCAACGTCATTGAAATGCTAACGATTCCGTATAAACCGTGTTCAACGACAAGTCAGTAGTTAATATTCGTTATTTTTCGTTAATCAGGGTTAAATACGTATACGCCAAATGTTAAATAATATATACTACACACACAAAAAAATAAATAAATAAAATAATACTCGAGACAGAGCAAGGTGAAAAACGTGCACATATCAGTCTACTACACGACACTCTTTTCTAATAAAAAAAATATATTTTTTTTTCTCCAACACATCGAAATTGTCGGATAGTATGAAATATAATGCGATTCTCCTTGTCAAAATTATAGTCTACAATAGAATATTGATAATCAGTAAAATTATTCGCGCGTTTTTTTTTTTAATTCAATAATGCGCATATGGATTTTCGCGTATATTTTACGCGGTCACATCTCTATTGATTATAATAATAATAATAATAATTATGTATGATATTCGCGATCGCGTGGACACTTTTGTCGAATTTTTTCCCCGTCAACATCATCCCCGTGAGTCTTTAGCAAATCTTGTGCGGTTTTACGAGACGCGTGTTGTACATTTTTCAGATTAAAAGGGAACAATATATAAGACGATTCGTGTTTACTCGTTTTATCTATGCACATGCGACGTTATACGGACGTTCGTTTTACCTGTTTTCGTTCTGATTATTATTATTATTATTATTTTTTTTAAATTTTTCATGAAAATTACAATACGTTTCTTCTCGGTGTTACACGGCGCGGACTTTAGGATGATCGTCAAGCCGATCCGTCGTATCTCTGATATCCGACGCTCGCGCTCTTCAATCCGATTTTCTTCCCAGTCCATTCGCGTTTTTCTCAAAGTTTACGTCTTCCCTGCAGCACGCCTGGTTCTCGATAAACCGAACGGGGTTTGGCTTCTCCCGGGGGCTTTGGCTTCTTCTGTTCATCGTTATTGTCGACTCGCACACGTAATATTATCGCGTTGTGTTTCCGATAAAATCAGAAATTATTTCCTTATGATTTCGAATCGCGTTTGTAAAAAAGTCCCCGTTCTGCAGTGCTGCTGCCGTGGACCGATCGCTTTCCACGACCTTTGCGCGTCCGCGCGGTTACGATCATTGTGAATGAAAAGATTTTGCAAAAAAAAAAAAAGGAAAAAAGAAGAAAATTCAATCAACACACGCACACGTGATAGACGTAATCACGATGCAATATTATACCGCGTGGTTGTAACAACTGATTCTGCGACGTGTACGTGTGTGTGTATGCTAATTAGGCGAGAACTCAATACGAGCGTAGCGTTAGCGGAGGAAGAGAGAGGACTCATCGACACGGGATCATCGGGCGTTTCTTCGCGGGTCATCTCCGCGGTTATGCGTGCGCGCGTGTGTGTGCAATATATTATACGCGTTAATGTACGAAAAATAGAAGAAATAATATATATATATATATGCATAATAATCATATAGTGTGGAAGTATTTTTGTAAAACACAAAAAAAATTTCATTCGATAAGCAAATCGCGTTTTCTCATCGTCGTCGTCGTCGTCGTTGTTTAGAGTTGCGGGAACACGGTATAATATAATAATTATGTACATAAATCGCAACGGATTCACAATATATAGGTGTACGCAATCAGTCAAAAGTTTATGTTCACCTTCTGTAAAAACAAGTAATAAATACATTTTTATTCGTCAAAACAATTTTTATAACCAACTAAATTTACGAGGTATACGCATAAACAGAAATTAATACCTAAACGTTATTGGTTAAAAAAAAAAAAAAAAAAACCAATCGAAATTCAAAAGATTCGATACGATTCCCATCGAAATATCCTACTTTCGCTTTCAAAGCGGATGCACATTCGTACAATTGATTTTTATTATCGAATGTCAATTATCCGGCGGGATTTGGTGGTTCCAGCAAGTACGCTGCAGAAGAGTACACCTTTTACTTTCTACTTTTTAACAGTTATCGAAATCGTTGAAACCGATTAAAAAAACTGTTTCTCGTTTAAAAATAATTTCAGTAAAAAATTGACATTTAAAACACGTCGAACTTTTGACCGGTAATGCGAATTTTCGAAGTAGTCCGAATGTGAAAAATCGTTCGCTCGACACTTCTGCAGACTTCTACTCAGGTATGGCGTGTTGAGAAATGGATGGAAAATGGCTTATGGCGTGTGGGCGTTTCGAGTGCCGTGTGATTTTTGTCGTTTTTCGAATCGGGCGACGAAGTCGTATTGCCATTTGTTTTTTTTTTTTTAATTTCAGCGCTTATGCGTAAACGCGTTGTTGGAACCGGACCGAGAAAATTCGAAGCAAAAAAAAAAAAAAAACCGTATAACGTAAATTTAATGGCACGAAAAAGAGTGCGATCATTAACGGTGAAATAAATTCGGGAAACGTTTTCTGTTTTTTTTTTTTTTTTTTTAGTTTATCCCCCGAGCTTCTTTCGGTTTTTCGCAATTCCGGCGCACAATGTTGTTCTTTTACACCGATATCATCGTGAATAACTGCTTATGTTTTATACGCGTATTTTACAATTTCGTTGCTCGTTACTCGCGTTCGGTTGTAGTAATAAAAACAGGGAACATTTAAAATCGTAGAGTAAATACATACGGTCTGCCGCGCAACGAAACGAACAGCATTCACTTCAACGAAATCGTGTAGGTCGTATTTTCGTCGTTTCTCCGAACTCAAACAAAATCGTATAGAACGGATTACGATTGTATCAGTAGTTCGTAAAATAAAAATTCCCGATTTCCTCCTCTACGTTTCGTTCGAATGGTAATAATTTTCGATAAAAGTCCGATCGACTTACGCCATTTAGTTTTTCGTTTTTCTTTTTTGTCCATAACCGAATATATATATATATAAAAAAAAAAAAATCCGTTATATTAAATCAACTGCTGGCTCCAAAGTGTCTGAGCTCTGCTGCCGCGTATGTGTGTGTGTGTGTATATATTACGCAGCTGATTAGACACACCACGCGTTTATAATACACTGTTTTCGAGAATGTGTTATTATTATTATTATTAAAATGTAACACACGGTTTATCGCACGAACCGACCATAAAAATACCGTTTATGTATACATATAATATAATATATATACAGTGCGCGTAATATAAGTACATTTTACGATATTATTAATTATTTACGTGCGTATGATAATAATATTAGGTATGATTTGAACGCGGAGTCATCGACCGTGCGGAGTAAACGGATTCTTCTTTTCTTTATGTTTTAAACGTATATATCGCGCGGTTTATTGTTATTAATTATTATATATATATATATGTGTGTGTGTATAAAATAAATAAATATCGCTCCGACGGTCCGTGCGTTGATTTACTCGGAAATCAATTTTCGCATACCGCACTACGACGCGTAGTTATTGAACTTTAAACGATTTCGTCACTCGCCCAGAGAACGAAAACGCATCTCTCTCATTTGCGCAGACGAGTAATTTTGCGGGAGAACCGCCGCGCGCGGGAAAATATAATGTAACATTGGAAATTGTATTCTTTCCAAACGCGGTTTGTGTCACCCCCGGACAATCGAATTGAATCCGCGAACCGTATGTGCGGCGAATATCGTGTATTTTATCGCGTTATCCATTTCAATCGTTTTGAAAAAAGCAAAAAAAAAAAAAAACCGCTCATTTTAAATTATGAAAACAAACGTGGATTTATCGAACGATTTCTCTACGTACGCGACGAAATCACTTGTTTCCCCCCCTCCCCCCGAATGAACATTTGGAACGTCTTTTCTAAAAGAAGGAAAATAAAAAACGACTATTTTTCTTCAACGCGTCTCGACGATAATAATAATATAGCGCGTGAGAGAAATACGACGCAATTTCTTTACGTATATCTGTAATATTACTAATAAAAACAATTCTATTATCGTATTAAATAACTCTCGTTGTACATTGCTCGTTCACGGCGATCTATTTATGATAATTGCTTTTCAAATTAGGTTGTTACGTTCTTTTTTTTTTTTCGGAAAAAAATTATTTTTTACTAGATAATAATTAAAAAAAAAAAATAAATATATATATGTACGTGTTTAAAACAAAAAGTCAACGACATACACGTCAAAAAATTGCGAAAAATTCCCCTCTGTACTCCCAACAACACAACTGTTGTTCGCGGTTAAAAAAATGTTGTTACGGTTATAGGGGTTTCAGCTGCTGCAACAGGTTCCGCGGCGATATTCGAATCGGTTATTTTCGGTTTATGTGAGAATATCAGTTGAAAAATATGGACGGGGCGAAAGTTGATCACGAAAAATACGTTCAAATAGCAATGTAATTAAATGTTATTTATATAAATTTATTTTTTAGATTCTGAGAGATTACAACGACGTGTTTCTTTTTTTTTTTTTATGTCCTTACTCAGAAATTCTACTAAAGTAGAGAGGGAGTGCTCCGATCTTTACAGTCGCGTACTTGATTCCGGTAACGAATCGTATCTGGTTGATACTTTATAGAGAGGTCATTTTTTTTCGATTTTCTCAAAACCGTTTAAAAATATAACTCAAAAAACTATCGAACAGTTACATAAAAACGAAATATTCGATGCCTAATGGTTATAGAAACTTGAAATGCTCATCAAATCGTCTAGCTTTATAATAATATTAAAAGAGAAGAGATTTTTTTTCAAACCCTTCCTTTTGATTTTGGACCATTTATGGGAAAATTTTTGGGTTTTTTTAGATATTTAATTCGTAAAAAAGAGTTAGTTATACACTCATACACAAAAAAAATTATACCGAAGCTCCGGTTATAATTCCTTTTTATTCGAATCCAACGATTTATATTAATCGCTTTCAAATTTATAGTACGATGACAATACACTCTGTGAAATCTCTATCCGAGTAATTCGTTTAGGCGAACATCCCGCGGCTCTTTTTATTTTTTCAAAAGCAAAATTTAAAAAAAATGCGATCAGTTTTTTTTTTGTTTTGAAATTCGGAATATTTTCGTGGTGCGCAAATGTCACTGCGTATAATATTGTCATCTTTGATACAAAGAATATAGTCATCGATAAATGGTGACGGTTGCATTTGTTAAAAATTCACAGCCCCTGCTTATGGATTCAACGACGATATACTGTCCTGTTCTTCTTCTTTTACTGCTTATCAGCCCGTTAAGGGCCCCATCGCTGTCATCACGAAAGCTTTTCGTTTCTCTCTGATCATGCGAACCATTGAATGTCGAATCTTGTTTTATACATTTGATGTCTTGGGCTATGACATTCATCCATCCTGGGTTCTGGGTGTTCCCAATGGATTTTTTCTATTTTTTTTAAACTAAAACTTCCCTCATCACTTGTCCATCCAAACGTGTCCAAACCAAATATAACTCTTGTAGTTCTTGATTTTTTTTATTCTTCTCTCGCGTGTTTACAATTCTGGTTTGTAGCTCGAATATATTACGCTACGCCTTGCGTACATATTTATTTATAATTGAGCGTATTGAATACGATAATCGCGTTCCCGGTGCGATAATTTCGCGTTTTTTTTTTTCTACTAAACGTATTTTTTGTTTTCAGGTCGATCGGACCGTCGACAGCTGCATCATGTGACTCGCGTTTCGCACCGGCATCTATCCACGGGAACCGAATGAAAATCCGTTTTTTTCTCGTTATAAACACACTGTAACGACGACGACGACGAGGACCGCCGTTGAACCTCATCCCGTCGCTCTCGCGGCCGAAGACGTAGTGCAGCAGCGCACAGACGCGAATCGCCCGTCCGCGTTTCTAATATGCTACGCATATCGAATTTCAGTAAACGACAATGGCTGACGTTAATCGTGTTCAGTATCGCCGACTTTTGTAACGCCATTTGCGTGTCGCTACAGGCTCCGTTCTATCCGAAAGAGGTGAGTGTAGCGTTACTCTACGACATTCTTTCTCAAAGTGGGCGATAACGCGCCCCTTGTGGGCGTTAGTGGCCTTCAGGGGGGCAGTGAAAGGCCCAAAGAAGTTTGAGGGGCGTTGAAGCGGTCTGGGGGCGATAGCTGATTAAAAAAAAGCGAAAAATTATGTAATCCCGCAACTTTACCCTGGATTATGGCCGATTGTTCAAAGACATCTAATAGCGTTTCCATTATCATATTTGTCCGAACGTAGATTTAGTGCTGTAACAGCACTAATAACTAAAAACAGAAATCTGCCGCTTGTCACCGAACGTGGCGACTTACGACTGTAGTTACGTAAATTCGAGCCTGATATAAAAAAAAAAACTGGTTAAACTACATCAGGTTCGTCCATCACATTAAGTAAGCTCGATAAATTTAAATTCAAAGATTTGTTTAAACTTCAATAAAAATACATCGAAATTCGATTAAGTATGCGTTTTTTTTATGCTCTTATTAAAAACGCTCCTTTAAAATGTAAGTTTAAACTCTAAAATAGAATATGGCATGTTTAAATATAATAATTGTAATAACTGTTTAAAGATAAATAACAATTGGTGAGTTTAAAAATTTTGGGAGGCACTAAAAGAATTTTGATTTTCAAAGTGGGCGGTGCATGAAATATGTTTGAGAACCTATGCTCTATGACGTAATCCGCGATTTGAAGAAAATCAACTTGTCAATCACCGTGCGCACGCGTAGCGTCCTGCGTCCTGCAGGGCGGAGCCGGATTAAGGAGGATGGGTGGGGGGGGCTATATCCCATGCCCCCCTAACGAACAGAGGCCCTGGAAAATATTTGGGACTGTCATTTTTTTTAAATTATGGCACAATTTTTAAAAAAATTAATAAATAACTACGACATTAAAGAAGAAGAAAAAACACTCGTTTACATTGAATATTTTTATAGAATATTCAAATATTTCGTATTAGAAAAATATGAGAGTAGCAGTAGGTAATTTTTTTTTTTTAAACAACATCAATAATCTTTCCGCGATTCGTGTAAAAACACCCCCGAATACATACGTTGACGACTGTTCATCGCATTCAATTCGACAATATAATTCGTATATACGTATATCGCCTATGGGAAAACTGGTACAAAATTATTCTAAAAGTATTTTTTGTGTTCAAAATACACGGAGGAGGGGGGGGGGAGATAATGCTATTGTCACCGAGTACTCGAATTATATTCGAAACATACGTTTTTTTTTTCTTTTTAAAAAAAGTATTTCACCCGAGTCTGCGGTTCGTATATAATATCATACGGTTTCGGGACATGGCGTTTAAAAACCGTGATTATTATAAATAAGCGGTAAAATATGCGCTTAAAATCTTTTCGAGTACATGTATTGTATACGTTTAAAAATTCTTATTTTATTAAAAATGTTACGGTTTTTTCTTTTTTTTTTTTTTTTTTAACCACGTACTCGTACGTATGTAACAAAAAATACGTTGCTCGACTGCAGCCAGTGTGTTTCAATAAACGATGGAAATTCGTACGCATATATATATATTTATTTTTTTTTTTTTTAATTTCAATTTGTCAGAGTGCGCGACAAAAAATAAACGCTATTTATTATCACTGCAAAATCGTTACGAAATATACAAAATCGTTACAAAATATACATACGATAAGTTTTGGTCGTCAGTTCGGATATTTGTTTGAAAAAAAATAAATAAAAATATTGTTCGAAATTCACTCTCGTGCACACGGTGCAATCCGTTTATTTTCGGGCAACGCGTAGCGTATTGAATTACGTGACGAGATTGTTATTGGGCGCGCGTTGTAATAGTGCGACGTGTGACCTATGAACACGTTTTTGTTGATAGATTTATATTAGTTAATATCGTAAATAAGTGTTGTCAATTGTGAATTTCAACCTGAATTATTCGATATTATTTTTTACGTAAATAATATTATAGACATTTTCGTTATTCAATTAAAATCGACACACGCTGGTATGATTTTCAATAACAACAACAACATCACCATCAGCAGTGGAATCGCGATGTGTTTTTAATTATATATATATATTACGCGCATTTATATCGACATAATAACGGTAATCATGCATAAGTCGTTTATTATCAACAAGTAAATCGAACATTTCGTCGCAAAATAAAGTGATGATGCGTTCTGATCGCTGAGTGAAGAGTCAGCGATACGAGAGAAATGTATATAAAAAAAAAAAAAATCAAAAATAATAAATGTCGTTGTAAAAATATACATAGGCGTGTAATGGAAATTCGTGCAATTCTGTTTTTAAATTTATAAGTATAATAATTATACATTTCCCAAGCGAATAATTACGCGATTCATATTTAAATTTGTGAGTTTTTTTTGTATTTTGCCCAAAAATTTCGTAGTGAAACAGTCTTACGACGTATTATTATTATTATTATTATATATAATTTAAATAAATTAAAAATCAATAAATTCGTTTTATTACATAGAATATCGTAATAGTTTTGTTCTCTCCGTATAATCGTTATTTATACGGTAGTTTATTAAAAAAAGCTAATCCTCGACGCGTACATTTAATTTTTTTTGCTATGACTAACATTTTTTTTCTCTATATCATAAACCCGCTTGTTTTAAATTTCGATCCCGTGCGCGCAGGCCTCTGCATTGATATGGCAATTTTATCTCGTTTAACGTTTACAAATAATACGCGCCGTATTATTACGTTAACCATTTCGACTCGGAAGAAAAAAATTATTTTATCCCCGCGTATTAAATACAACATTCGAAGTCAACAAATATAACTCGTAAGTTACGTCGTTCGATGTTGTGAGTCAAAAGGTTCTGAAATTTTTTTTTTTTTTTTACTCGGTAACTCGAGAAAACTGTTACGTATCTCCGGCGACTGTACTACTACCGTCGTTTCGCTGATTTCGCTACACTGTCGATTTGTACGCGTCGAAGTCAACGCGTCATGTTTGGAAAAATAAATAACTTTTGGCGTCGTTCTAATTCTATTGTTTAATTAAAACGAAGAGAGTAATGTATACAATATGTTACAATGAACTACACACATATTTCACCGTTCGTCTCGACTCACCACGACCATCGGCGTTTAATTATAACGGTTCGATTAGTAATTATTGAAAGTTATCTCTCTTCGTTTCGAAACGTATAACAACGGATTACCTATATATACGTATAGGTGTATCCGCATGATTTTGGCCACGAATTCAACGTGTATTAATATTAGTAGGTGCGTCGATTTTTGATATTAAAATATGCGCGCGTGTGTTGTTTATTATAGGGACGAGATAAGCTTCTTCTGGTCACGGCTCTCTCACTCTCTCTCTCTCTGTTTCTGTTCGAGACGCCACTCCCGTTAACAAGATTACGCGCGTGTGTTATAGAAAACGGACAAATATAATAAACGAATAAAGGCGCGTAATACGCCGTGCGTATGTGTGACCTAATAACACAAAGCTTGCTCTCAAGTCCGAAGTTTTCCTATAACACATTGGTTTTGTCGATTAACACGGTTAACCTCGCTCGACACCGTGTTTTGTCGGTAACAAATATATCATTAAAAAAGAAAAAAAAAAGTCAATATCCGCTTCTTTTTTTTCTTTTTTTTTTTTTCTAGTAAAAGAAACTGCGCGTGTAAACGGTAAAATCTTGTAAATATATTCATTTTCGACTCCTGTATTGTATAGAATCGTCACGAGATCACTAAATGAAATTAGTACAATGATAACTCTTGCGTTTTTTTTTCACGTCCTTAAGCGATGCTTTCCTCCTAGCTAAATGTTCGATAACACACGAATCTAAAAACAACTAATTTTCATTTTGCGTATCTTTTTTCCCCCGTACATTTCTCGACGTTTTGTGGTCTTTTTTTCTTTTGTAATTTTAAATCATTTTACAACTGTTTTGTAATAATCGACAGAAGAAAAAAAAAATTACGAATTTACCATTTTTTCGCACTTATTAATTTAAAATTTGCGCGTATATTTGAGTATTGAAAACGCACGTTGAACCGTAAAAACGCCGAGAAAAACTGCGAATAAGGAATACAAAATACGTCGTATACGATACAATATAATTATCTGTTATTCGACTCCACGTCTAACCTACCCGTCGAAATAATACGGATTTCATACATGCGTATTATGTAAATAATTTAAAAATTTTTGAAAGGTTTTCTTTTACATGTTTTTAGATTATGAACCAAATTTTTTAAGTCCGCTTTTGTAGGTTTTTAAAGCATTTTTCGCGTTCTTTTAAGTCATAAATGCGTTTTTTTATAGGTTTTTCTTCAACTTCCGGGCCCTACCGACAATACACCGTACTTAAATAATGTTTGCGTAGTCATATGTGTGTACAAGACGAGTGAAAAATAAAAAAAATGTAGAATTTTTCTGATTCTGTATTACGTCGTATTGCGGTTGGGGAGATATGTTTAAGAGAACGCACAGGCAAACGAAATCGTATAACGTTTTGCGGGAAGAAGAATCCCGTAGAAAAGGCGACTTTTACAGAAAGTATAAACTACGATATTATCTGTACGCGCAATAACTGTTATTATTTTTTTTTTAATTTATTTAGTTCTAAAAAGAATTGTAAATATTGTTCTTAGGCTTTTAATTTTTTTTAAAAATAAAAGGCATTATGTTTGAAAATGGTTACGCTATTGCATGGCAATTTTGTGTAAAAATTTGATGTCTAAAGTATGACCGTAGCCTTCAGAGTTCTTGAAGCAATTATTACTAACTTTTATTATTATTATTATTATTATTATTATTATTAATTGGCTTCTAGTAAAAACTATTCAGCTCAACACTTATAAATCTATATATGCTATGTATGTATAGACTATAATAAACAAAACAAAATGAAGAACAAAACTAAATAGATAATAGATAATTAAGTAGAGTAACAAAAACGACAAAAATAACAATTAAAACACAAGCGTTCAAAACAATTATATAATAAAGCCAGCTTCCAAAATAAAAGAGACGATTATTAATTTAATTGTGTGCTCGGATTTAGAATTAAGAATAGAGGGGGAGATCGGTAGATATGTTGAGTGAATTTAAAGTGTTGAATAAAGAAAAGCGTTGGGAGTCCATGGAAGGACAATCAAATAAAATACGAGATAGATGACAGATGCTTTCGTTTTGGTGCGAAGTACAGAATGGAGAGTCGTTTAGATTAAGTTTGTGTGCATTAGCGGGTAGTAATGAACGTCCAATGCGCAGACGATTAAATTGAAATATAATAGATCTGGATAAGTTTAAGTTGCTGAATCAAGTTCTATTAAGGACTCTATTAGGGACAACATTTTTGAAACTGGAGGTAGGTCGGTCCAGTAAGTAGACCAAAACTCTATTATGTGACGCCGCATGAAGTCTGTCGAGAGAATTTGAGTAAAGGCTGGCATATGGACGATTGGATGAAGTTTCGGCCAAGCGGATATTATTAACATTTTTTTTTTTCTTTAACGGTTGCGGACAGTAAACCGTATGAGCTCTGAAACTCGAATGGTTAATTTAAAACGGAAATATTATTACACAGATTTTTATATTCGTACAGAATACTATATTACATTATATTTTTTAAGCAAAACGTTTTTATTTTTTTATCAGGCTGAAAACAAAGGAGCCACGGCGACCGAATACGGTCTGGTGTTCGGAGTCTTTGAATTAGTCGTGTTTTTAATTAGTCCGGTTTACGGAAAACACGTGAGTATATTATTTGTTGTATTATTATCATTATTAGGCCCTAAAGCCCGATTGATTATTGTAAATGTGCACTGAAAACAACCAAAATATGTCATTAAAGTATGTTTGAAAAAAAAAAAAGCTAGAGAGAATTCTTATAGTATAACGTTTTTTGAAAACGAAATCGAACGATATCACGACACTACCCGACCAATTTGAGTGAAACAGTCATAACGGAAAAATGAGCAGTAGCAGTAGTATTTAAACATATTACGCCTCGACGTTTATAAATTTCGAACGATTATTTTCTGAGTATATTGTATTATTTTATTCAAATTCTTTAAAGTGTTTAGTTTCTTTTTTCCCTTTTAATTCGTTTAAAAAAAGTCTTTTATTGTTACATTATCGCAAACGTTCAAAACGCTAAAACGCGCATTAAAAAAATATACGAAATCCTAATAAATACGTCGAAAAATTGCTGCAAGTACTTCATAATGTGCGAAATAATATTTTATATTCTATAATTAGTCGTGAAATACATTTCGGTATGAATTATTTATTAATTTTTTTTTTTTTTACCAATTAATAAAAATATGTATAAACACACAATTGTCATCATTCTAAAACACTTTATATATATATATATATATCTGTTTCTGTTTTTTTTTCTTGTAGTTGAATAGGATTGGACCGAAATATTTGTTCAATGGCGGAATATTTACGACTGGTGTATGTGCAATACTATTTGGGTAAATATATATTTATATATTAATATATAATAAATCTTAAACCCTATGTAATCCATTCAAACCGAGTGACAAAATACTATTACGAGTGTATTACAAATCCGTTTCGTGTATATAACGTACGAGGACGGATCGTAAACTCTTTAAAATTATTATTTATGAGAATAGATTAGAAAATTAATGGACGGAATTTCTACATACTGTTAATATGAGAAATAATTATAATAATTTGACTTATTGACTTAACTAGTGAAGTTTTTTAACAGAAATATTCCCGAACATGTGCCATTGTATTGTTCAGAATGTGTAAAATATTAGTAAATACATACTTTTTACGTCAGAAAATCAATATTAATAAATAAAAAAAACAATAATAATAATAATAATATTATTATTCCTTTTGGATTTAACTAATATAAACATTTATAATGTTTATATTATAGTGTATTTACCTGCTGCTGTATTAGGTACCTATGGAGTTTATTTAATTAAATAATATAGAATTCAGCGTTCGTTTTATTTTTATGCTAATCGCTCGGCGATAACAATAATATTTCATACGTATTGTTTCTACATATTATCAATTTGAAAGTCTTTGTACCACGCGCACGTCAGTTCTAAAAATATATTATAATTATACTCTATCGACCATTGTTTTATTTCTTTTGTACAATAAATAATTACGTTAATTAATCGTGAAATCAACGGGGTTGGTAATTATTATTATTATTATTATTATTATTATTATTACTGTGTAGCAGGGAATCTTTTTCTCGATTTTACACGCCTGAACCGACAGTATGCAAACGGAATCCATCGATGTAACACATTGAAAACAGACATCGTCTCAAATCTTAAATTATTCCCTTTAATACTTAATTATTTCGCTTTTAAAAACAATTAATCCGTTCAGAGATGAATTACCGCGCGGTTTCCTGCTTAAAAACTTCATCGAACATCAGTAGATTTGTTCCGTAACAACGTACAACCATTTTACTCTTGTCCAATCAATCGATCTATCGATTATCACTTACGTTTTCCAGAACGATAAACCCAAATGTCCAAATTACACTAACAGACGTCTCGGGATTCAGGGCGGTATGTAAATACTGGCGTCGTCCAGCTCTTTCTCTCCCTTCGACTTTTTTAAACCTTCTCTTGGTGACCGATCACTATTAATTACTCAGCACTGTTTCAGATACACTAGCTAGTTTAGCACGTAACGATTGAACAGGTGTGTTCCTCAGCCTTTCGCTTTAACCTACGCGTTTTTATTTCTTCTTGATCGGGTTTTGGCTCTTTCCACAAACCCACCAACTTTCCCCCGGTGGGATCGAACATAAACTACAATCGCTCTGAAAGCGCACTACCGTTGCCTATTTGCATTTTCATGCAATCCCAAAATATGTTCTTTTCGTATTTGTCCGTCGTTGACAAAATAAAACCGTTAGAAATTAATCCACCAGTAGCACATAAAGAATCGACGGGGAATTTTCTACGATATGTGTTTAGGAATAATGCGATTTACTATGAAGTTTAAAGTAATCGCTCACAACCGAATACTAATACAATCGGTTAAAGTAGTTGTTTTTCCGTTTCAGATTTTTGGACAAGGTTGACGGCCATTATCCGTTCATCATATTATCGTTTGTCATACGTATCGTCGAAGCAATGGGGAACGCAGCGTTCTTAACAGCCAGTTTTGCCATCATCGCGATGGAGTTTCCGGATAACGTGGCTACGACATTTGTAAAAACAAAAAGATCTCGCATTAATTGTACGCACCGTAACACGTGGTTTTTTTTTTATTATCATTCCTATAGGCATCTCTGGAGACGTTTTTCGGACTCGGTCTAATCGTCGGTCCCACCGTCGGAGGTGCTTTGTATCAGGTCAGTAAATTTTCAATTTTCATTGTAGAACAACGCGAAAATCGTTATATAAACTATCAAATATCTTGACTTGTCTGCAGGTTGGAGGCTTCATAACTCCGTTCTTAGTTTTGGGTTCCACGCTATTCCTTTCGGCGGTCATGACCGCGTTCGTGTTACCCGACCATCCGAATCGTAGGAACGACGTAACCAGCGACGGTAATTTTTATTATTATTATTATTTTCGTATTGTAAGGTTTGTAATTTTTTGTTTTATCGCCTGTCATTCTCTGCAAAACGAACACAAATTGAATTTTTTTTTTTTTTGGACTTGGATTGTGGTAATGTGGTGGTACGCTTTAGCTGTCGTTTTCGGACCGTGTCATTATTTTCAAAAATAAATGTTTGCGCGAAAAATTGATTATTTTTGTTTTTTAATGTAAATTAAATTTTACAGCTAGTCTGTTGCAAGTATTGAAAATTCCCGGTGTAATGTTAGCTGCAGCTAGTATTATCGTGACGTCAATGAGCATCGGATTCCTGTCTGCTACCCTGGAACCTCATCTCCGACAAGTATTTTATATTATAAGTTAATTATTTTTTAGGGTACAACTCGGATTGCGTACGTTCGGCTTTCTCTTTTTTTTCTTTTTATAACCGAAGCAAGGGAAAGGGATTGTCCTGCTAGTGTCCTGCTCCTTTGGTAACATGAATATACACAAATGAATTTTTCGGCAACATCGCATAGCCAGTTGTTGTATGCAATCGTATCGTGAAAAAATTAGCAATCGCCCGTTATCAAATTTATTTCTTTTTTTTTTTTCATGGCGTTAGAAGCGATTTTCTTTTCGCCTGCAATAAGCGGTAGATCGTAAAAAATAATAACATTTCTAGAGTGGTTGGATTTTGAAAACCTGTTTCGTTTCTCGTCGGTATTATTTATTCATGGCGATTAATTTTTTTTTTTCTTTCCGTTTCGTGACTATAACGTTAAAAGTTGTTAGTTTTTGAAGGAAACCACGGCGAAAAAAATCTTTCGATAAATGTAAAAAATAAAAACATATTAACTTTCCACGTCACATTTCACTTTTGATGGGACGCGTTTATTGCACTCTTTTCGCCGTCGCCAGACCGTAAACGATAGACTGTTACGGCCGCAAGCGTTTATTGAATTGCCTGCACAGAACTCCTTAAAACCGCTTACAACTCTTTGTGTTGTTTAATAATAATAATAATAATAATAATAATAATAATAATAATAATAATAATAATAATAATAATATGTAGTTATAATATTATTGAAAATAATGCGCATTTTTTTCCAGTTCAATTTGTCTCCGATGGTGTTGGGACTGATGTTTGTCATCAACGGTGGCACGTACGCGTTGACAGCACCGTGGTGGGGTTGGTTATGTGACAAAGTGTTGCCCGCAAAAGTCGTCACACTGATAGGCTGCATCGTACTCATGATCGGTTTCAGTCTCATCGGTCCAGTACCGTTCCTAGACAGGCCAACGTGAGTATGACTAAAATGGCTTTTTTTTCTTTTTTTTTTTTCTGTAAATACAATACGTGAAATTTAATGTTACCGACGGATTCCGATCGTTTTTTGTATCGTATTATTGCGCAGTTAAAAGTGAGTAGGTGGAAAAAAATTCGATTTTTCTTTTCTTTTTTTGTTTAAAAAAAAAAAAAAACTCGGCAACGCGTTTTATGAAATACGAACGCTTTGAATGTGTTGTGTGTGAGATTTACTAAATTCGTTTTGTCGTATTCGATATTATGTGAACAACAAGAAAAACGGCGTTAAAACTGTGGAGTTTGAAATACTTCCCTATCATCTCGTGCTATGCGATTCTATCGTTTAGAGGGAGAGACGTTTTTTTTTTTTTTTTTTTGTTTTTTTTTTGCAAAATTCGTTCGTACATTTTAGTGAGAGACACGGGCGAAACACTTTTTATTATTCCATTTCTACTCATACGACGCTTAATCTCAAATAAAAAAAAAAAAACGTTTTCGCCGAATAATCGTTCTGTAAATTGGACGTATCTACAATAATTATACCTCGCGACCACAATTCGTCTTGTGAAGCCGAAATAATCAAGCGCGTTACTCAGTATGATCAATTGGAAAATACATTGAATTTTTAAAAACGACTTCGCCGATAGTACTTTTTTTTTACTCGTTTCAGTTTGTTTTTCTTTTCTCGTTCCAGTGAATTTTCCGTCACTATATTGGGTTTGGTGTTGCACGGAATGGGCATCGGTGCGCAACTCGTCGCTTCTTTCACCGACGCACTACGGACCGCCATGTGAGTTATCATAGATTTATGTGTGCACAGAATTTCCGATGATCCCTACGTACATCGGCCCCGAGTGAATGTTCATAACGTTCGTCATAATTATTTGTTCGTGTAAAATTTAACGTTTCATAATAATAATACGAATAATTTTAAATAACGTTCATAGACAATAAAAGTATAATATATATTTTTATTTTTTTTAAAAATATAATATTTAATTTCAATTATAAACGACTTTGCCGTAATTATTTAACGACTCCGCGCTCGGTCGTACAATAATAAAAATACATCCAGGTAAGTTTTTCGTTGCACAATCAATCGGCGAGTAAGTCGGTCTGGGCACATCCAGTTTTCGGATAGGCCTAATAATTGTCCGTTGTGCAAAATACAATTTGTGTGTACTTTCGATCTTGAAGGTTTGAACATTGCGAATTTAGAACGAGCAGGTGTGTAAAGGCAAGTTTTTTTTCTTCCGGAAATTTCTACCGCCCGGATTTCACGAAGACGTTCATTGCGCTCTTATTATGTTCTGTATTACTCTCTCTCGAGAAATCCGAGAAGATTTTCCCCCTCGTTCTCATTCGAGACGCCCAAATTTTCCATTATTTCGAGTCTCCGTGATAACCGTGCAGGATGTCTCATATTGCATTTTAATGTATATCTTTTGTTTTTATAATTATTTGTAATCGAACCACCCGTGAAAATTATCAAATATACTCGCAATGAAACGTAATTATTATTCCTTTAAAAGAATTGCGAACATTTCTGTTAAAAACCGCGCCTATTGAACTCTGTCCAACGTGTGAATTATTAACTATTGATTTCGATGAAAATTAATTCCGTTTCGACAATACTCGTTGCGTACAAGATTATTCGTCGGATATCGGCCAATGGTCGCGAAACCGGTGAATATAATTTTGAAACACTCGGTGGACGGACGAAAGAGCCAAGGGGTGTGTGAAAATCGGTACAGTTCTGAGTTTCATCGTAAATTGTCTGCGCACAACGCGTGTTTACTGAGATTTAACGTTTTCTCGAGCCGTTCGACAATCGCAAATATCGACAAATCATTTTTACGCGGTAAAAACGCGTACGAGATACCGAGTAGCCGGGATTTTCGAAGCACGAGGAAATTCAATTATTATTGCCATTGGACTGCCCGAGGAAAGAACCGTCGTCTTACAGCGGCGTAAATGGATGTGGGGGACAGGGGAATACGATTGCGAATAAAATTGTTATCTTCCGAGGACAACGGCGAATGAATGTTGTTTGGATATAACTGGACGTGCGATACGTAATTGATTTCTGTATACCCACCCGCGTTATTTAAAATTTTCAGCCAACACGGATTCGCTAACAATTTGGAAACTTACGGTCTGATATCAGGATTGTGGACGTCTACATTCGCTCTCGGAGCTTTCATCGGGCCATCCATTGCCGGCATGCTGTACGATATCGTCGGATTCGGCGCGGCCACTGTATTCGTTATCGTTTTATCAGCCGTCGTGGTAAGTTAAAACAGAAAACTCCTTTTCCATCCACCATTTTTATTAATCAGAATTCCCGGTGAAAACCAAATGAAATTATACACTATGTAAACGAGATTATAATACGCAGAATATAACGGGACAGACCGACATAATATTTCCAGAAGATGGTTTTTAATATTATTTTTTTTTAAAAACATTTTTATTCGATTTTATGTGTAACGATTTTGTATTCATTTCGGAACATTAGTTTTGGTCAAGTTGAATTTTTGACAAAATAATATATTACGGTATACCAATGACGGTTATACATTTGAAATTTCTATAAATTTTTTTTTTCTATCGCCAAACGTCCATTTATAAAGTACGTTCAAATTTTTCTAACTCCCGCGTCGGATCGACTGTTATAAGAGAAAATTTTTAATCTCATACTTTGAACAGTATTTTTGGATTGGGTTCATTACGACGCTCTCGTTTCTAAACGTGTCGTGTTTCAATTATTTTAAATCCGCAATGAGTTTTATTAAAATTATTATTTAAACAAATAACGAACATTCGTGATGATTTATCATTTTAGTGTGATTAACGGGATTTTTTTTTTTTTGTTATTAACGTCCACTGTACCGCACAATACGTATTATATTACGTTATGCGTTTAATGAGATAAAATTCCAATTATTCAGCAGTGTAATACGGTTATGATATGTAATTTACAATAAAAAATTGTTTGTAAATTTTCCGTGTACTTACATACGTAATAAAGTGACGACGGAGCAGCGGTTTATTAATCGAATAGTTTGGTGAATGCGCGTTTTAGGGACCCCGAAAAAATATATTTTGACCACTGGTTAGAGATGAAGCAAACGCGAATAATTTTAAAACAGTCGTTTTAATGATCAATTTATTTATTTTTATAATATTTGGAAAATATAATAATTTTTTGTGTAGTATATATATATATATATATATATATTCATTTTTTTTTCTTGTTCATTGTCGAAGCGGTTAAAATGTATAAAAAGAAAAACAAACGAATATTATTGTTTCGAAATGTTAATATTTCGAATTTTCAAGCAATTCTCTCTCATACCGCGGTTGTTCGGGTCTAAATGTGTAGTTCAAAACAAAAATTCACTATTAGATCCGTCAGTCGACAATATATTAATTCTATTACATTAATAATAATAATAATATGTTTACACGCTGTGTGTTGTTATACGGAGTCCGAATGATAAAACTCGGGTTGTTTTTGTCGAGAAGATAAAGTAAAAATTCGTAAGTCACGCGTGTTGAACACGATAAATGTATCGAGCAGACCGAATTACAGGAGATTAAATAAAAATTTAAAAATAAAAATATGTTCCCAGTGACACTGGCATATTATAGATTATATACGATTTATACTAATAAAAAAAAAAAAACAACAGCGTTAGGTTTTAGTAAATTTGAAAGAAAAATGCTTCTAACAACGACGAAATTAAAAAAATCCCGTTTAGACCGATAACATTATCAATTTTTTTTTTCTAAATTAACGTTGCTCTTGTAATTTTAAATGAAAATTTTAACTGTACGAAATAATGTACACTCGAAATAATTAACGGTGAATTGAACTGGTCATATTATTAGTCATAACTAAGTCGACTTTTAACCGCTTGGAAAACATTTTTTTTTTTATTAACGTAACACCATCTAATTAATTTTGCCATTAAATTCAATCTTTATACAACACGCCGTTTACGCATTTGTTTGGACTATGATGAACACGTAGACGACGGCGCTATTCAAGGCACGGTTAAACCCGTGTAAAAATTCGGTATTAATTTTTGTCAAAAACACGGTGCTATGAACCAGATTTGCACCGTACCTTGAGCCATCATTTATTGATGATTTAAAACGGCGTATGCATCTAAAATGCTACTCGGGACAACACATCGGGACGATATGTGGTGCGCGAAATTTTCCGACGAAAACCGTTTCAAATTCTTTTGATTTTCTGGTTGAACCGAAATGATGACCAGTCGATCAAACACCACGCGAACCTGTATTTTATCGCGTGATAATTCGAAATACAATATACTCTCTGAGTATAACCGTGACTTGGGCGGTGGTAAGCCGTTACGAAGGGGGCTGAACATATTTCTATTTCGTCGTTTTATCGACTCTTCAAAATGGTAAACTAAACTATGGTGTAGTTATTGGTATTAAAATCGTGCGCGCTGTCGCGTCGATTTTTTCGTTGGGATAATTTAACATTTCACAAAGGAGTCCCTTCCGTCCCTCGAAAGGCGTGACGAAATAGTTTTGGTATGCAAAAGCTTTTGCGCTATTTCTGCTCTCTCTCTCTCTCTATATATATATATATGTATACATAAATACGTATAAAATCGATTTAAATATCTTGACGTTCTCGAGATAATACTACTCGTCTCGTCGGACCAGCGTAGGAAACGACCGGGTTTCGTGTAGCTGTTTGAGTAAAATATTATATAAACTTAGCGTTAGATATTTTGCATATAATTTCGACCTTTAACGCGGTGTAATTATGGCCGGGGATTTATAACGCGCGAAATTCGCGTCAAACCGCACGCGTTAGTACAAGCTAAATATAAAAACACACTATTAATATACTCGTATATATACGCGAACGAGAGATTTTTCGAAATTACTTCTCTCGTTTCCGTAAAACCCGCAAAGGCGGAAGAAGAGAAGAGGCTGGTGTAGGTACCGTTTTTTTTTTATCGCGCTGAAATATTTAACGAATGTTAAAAAAAAAATAATAACGTTTTCTTTTCACACCGTCGTTCAGTGGTGACATCATCAGCATCAGTCTGCCGGCGGCATTAATATATTTTCGATTCCCTCGCGAAACGACCGCGTATAGGAGATATTGATTTTACAATTACGTGCACTTTCTTTTTTTCTTCTTTTCTTTGCTCATAACGCCGCTGTCTCTACTGTTACGGAAAATGTCTTCATTCTCGATGCGGATACAAACGACTAGAAAACAGTTTTATCTATTAAGTGTTAGCGGTTTTTTTTGAAATTCGTATTTGTTGAGTACATGCCACATGTATGCGGTCTTCTCTCGTATATTGTACGGATCGTTCTGTACAAATACGACGGTTTTTTTTCTCCGACAGTTATCGTCGACGAGAAAACGTGTGTGTTATTGACGTGTAAAACGTCAAATCGATATCGTTTTTTTTCCCCGCGATAAAACTCGTATGTTTAATCGCATATTTATGCGTGAAAATGAGTTCGCTTTCCATATTTACAGGAAAATTAGAAGAGGGACTCGGGGAAATTTTTTGAAAAGTCCTTCTCCCCCCCCCCGTGTCCTTTAATAATTCAAACGCTGTAACGTAATTTATATATATATATATTAATTAACGAACAGCTAACTTTCGTATAAAATTGAGAGAAGAAAAAAAATTCGTTGACCGCCTCTAACTTCGCTCCAATCGTTGAATTCTATTCCGCGCGGCGACGACAAAACCATATCGACAGGAGAAAAATACACTTTTCACACACTCGTGCCGAAATACGATTGTGTGAGTTCTTCATTCTCTTTTCGTAATCCACGCTATAATTATTATTATTATTTTTAAAAATATTTTTTTTCCGTTTTTTTTTTTTTTTTATAATATCGCGCGATTAAAAGTAAAACCAATAAATTGTATTTTTACGCGTTATGTTATGATTTATTGTTATTACACCAATGCCGACCGTGTCCCGAAGGTGTTGTTCGGCGTATTCGTTCGGTACTATTTTTTTTTCCTCTTCTCCTTAGCAGTTTTTCCCCTTTCGACAACTAACGAAATGTTTTTTTAAAAAATTTTCAAATTAACAAACAACAGGAGACGCGCGGATTCGTTGCCTCGACACTACGGTACGATTGTATTGCCGGCGTTGCGTATATTTTTTCACTTCCTCTACTCTCACTCGTATCATTTTTTCTTTTTTTTTCGAGAAAATTAATCGCGTTCGATATTTTTTTTTTGGCAAACAAGTACGTAATGGAAACGCAAGAAAAGTCGACGACGTTCATTTCAATTGCTCTCACGCAATACGTGTAGTTTACATTACTCGCCGATTGTGGTGCCCCGCGTCGTACTGTTTATTGTTTTAGGAGGAATTTTTTTTTCTTTTCCAACAGACTACTACTACTACTACCACTGTTAATTTCAATAAACGCGCTCGATTTCAGTCATTAAATGTCGTGGAATATTTCGTAAACTAAAACATAGTCATAAAATCATTCCCGGTTGTTATTCCGACGGATTGGCTCGTCCGCGGTCAACCGCGTTGCGTACGGATTATATATTATAATACGAATTAAAAAAACGCGAGCGGTTTTCTTTGAAAACGATTTTTTTTTTAATCGTCTTTAACAAAAAAAAAAAAAGTGAAAAGAATTCCGCGATTGTTGTTTTTATGTGTTTCGCGTTCGAATTCGTTTTAAATTGTATGGTTTTCCGTTTCGCAGGGAGCGGCCGTGACGCTGTTTTTGATCTTCTCCCGGCCGCCCAGATTGGCCAAAGACATCCACAGTCTGGACAATCTGATGGATCCGCTGGTCAAGTCCGTGACGGAGAACGGTAACGGCGGCGGCGGCGGCGGCGGTTACGGTAACGGTAACGGTCACATCACGCCGTCGTTGACGTGCCCGGTGCCCACGGAACGGCCGCCGGGCATGGACGGCATAATAGCGTGCAGCAGCTACAAGAACAGGCTGGGCACGTGGAACAGGAAGGAAAGCGAGCTGGTCATCGGCAGTCACATGGGCGGCGGCAATAACTACGTGGAAGAGGCCAGAGGGTTGTTGGGCTGATGCCAAATCCAGTCCGACCGGTTTCTTTTTTATTTTTTTTTTTTTAAAGAAAATAGAACGTCGTCGAACGCAATATTCGTTTTTAATTATTTTTGTTTTTTTGTTTTTTTTTGGTTTTTTTTTTTTGCATTTTAAAACGATGTGGTCGGAAGGGAGAAGAAGGGGGATGTGTGTGACGTTAAAATCTCAACGATTCGTTGTTTTTTGTTTTTTTCCGTTTATGTCGCGTCCAACGTTTTACCAACATCTGTCTCCCCCACCCGCACATGTCAACAGCTATTATCGTTTCCCGCGTCTTTATTATAATTTTTTTTTTTCTCTCTTTTTTTGTAATTTTACTTTTAATTCTTTTTGTTTTTTTTTTTTTTCGTAAAATAATTTTATCGGTTTTATTATAACATATAAGGCGTAAATTTAAACAATGTGTAATGTATAATGTATATATATATATATATATGTTTGTAGCGAATAGGAGAGAGCGAGAACGTTTTAATATTCGGAAAGGAAGGCGAGAAGAGAATCGATTTTTCTTCTCTTTTTTTTTTATTTAGCTTTGACGGATTTGTTTATATATCAAATATTCGTATGAATTCGATTCGATAATAGCTTAAATATAGTTTAGCATATTATATATATATATATATACACATACATTTATACATTATTGTGTATTTATACTATTTATACAGAATCTCAAATTATATACATACATATATATGTAGAGATATGTATTTTAAAATAATAAACGTATATTTGTACAATTTTTTTCGTTAAAAATTTTTATTATTGTTAACAGACGCGCAACCGACGGCGGGGGTGTTTTGGGTGTCCGGGACACTTCTGCTCGTTGAACCGTATTTGATGGAAATCGCCATTCGATGACCGACGGAAAAAATAATCGGGCTAAACTCACACGGACCACTTTAGAACAACCACGCTACGACAGCGAAACGGTGTTCGCGCTCGTGGTCGACGTATAATAAATACATATAAAATAAAATTGAAAAATGCAATCGAACTCGGACGGACGACTTTCTGCCGTCAGTTACGAATTGTGGTCGTCGGCGGTTGAGCGTAACGCGCATGTGGTCGTCGACCACTTGCCACCGGCACTAAATTTTATCGTTGTTATTTTAAAATTGTCTCTTCCCACGACGCCGCAATTCTTCGCCGTAACAAATGTAATATTAGCGTTTCCTCTTCGACGTCCATTTTCACACTAAGCAATACGCGTAAAATAGAAACGAAAAGCGTACGCCAATTTGTTTGCGGTTGCGGTGGTGGTCATATCGGCGTCGGTTCGGACTCCTAACGACCGCGAGAAAAGTCGTTCACGAGTGGTGGTCCGTGTGAGTTTGCCGTTACTGACGGCGGACGTCCCCCGTTGAAAAAATCCCGGTCGCGCCGCTGTTTCGTTGAATCCGCCGTTCGAGTGAAACCGTCTGGTTTTATGAAACCGCGTCGTCACACGCGGAATTCGTTTTCGACGTTTTTTGAGAGAGAAAATACAATAACTGTTTTTAAACGGAAGTGATGCAGGAGCGATGTAAGAGCGAGGATAGAACGCGAGAGAGTTCGTTCGATTCTATTGCTGTTCACTGCGCGCGGCGTTAAATATCGACTCGGGGATTTTCGTTCGGTCCACAAATTATCCTGCTCGTTATTTACGCTATATTAATATAATTAAATCGGGAAGGGAATTCAGGACCGTCTTATCCTTTGGGAGAGGGAGCACGTCACTGTCACGGGCCGAGATATCGCCCGTCCTATCGAGATATCCCCGTCAGGGATTACGTTCCGTAACAATCTTTCACAATGATGTCGGTTACCGCTTACTGGACGATGGAATTCAGGTCCGGGCAATGAGCAAAATGTTCAATCCCCAGTCGGCTAAACGGTGTCCGGTAGAGCCGTCGGATTTGTCTGAAATTCCATGTTTCATCGTGAACGAATTCTTCACTGATAACGTGTGAATAGCGGACTCTGATGTTTAAAACAGCTCAATACTCGTTCAGCATTTAGGCGAACTGATGAGTACGGTATTGAAGCGAGAGGAAGAAGGATCGTATTTTTGTTGGCATTTCGATGTCTATATAAAAACATCCCGCCATATCCCGTCCACGGTGCCCACTGTTCACTTTCGTGATTCTTGTTCCACGTGCATTGCCGTCCTGGTGCCCATATCAGTATCGTTTTTATATTCTTGTCTGCTCGCGAATTGGCAAGTTAACAATAAGTTCGTTTCTAATCGTCATATTACGGTTTAAATATATGCCAACGTGATAGCACGTGAGCTAACGTGACAATAGTCCGTTTCCGCCTTAAAACTCTTCGTTCATCTTTGTCGAACATTATAAAAGTTATCGTGATTTTATGTAGTGACACGGAATTCGCGACCAATCGCGGAGTCTTAGGGGGAAAAAAACCGAATAATTATTTTCTAGAAAAATAATACGTTTGTGGACGATAACCGGAAAACAGTCGAGAAGAACACGCAAATATTACACTTCCACAAAGGAGCATAGGAAAGAATGAAAATATATGTCTAACGGTTTTTTTTTTTAATTTTTCAAATAGAACGAGCGCTGATTTTTATGTAATCGTTACACTTTTCCACGGTCCCTCATAACCGCGTTATAGATGTAGAGTGGAAAAAAAAAGAGAAGAACTCGTCGTTATCAATATACATTACATTATGATGTGTGTTCGTTATCGAAAATATTTTGTTTTAATTTGCTCGTCTACAAAACAAAATATAAATAAATAAAGTGTTAATTATGCATTAAATTGTAATCAATTTCGATCAAAGGCCAAATACGAAAAAAAAAAAAAAACCTCGGGAATTTTTACTATAATTACAATTTACGTTTAATACAATCACATATTGTGGTGTACGGACAGTGTACCGCACGTTATTTTACACTACACGTTATATTATTATGTGTGCGCAAAATCGTTTAATGAACGCGTACAGGAAGACGAGCAGAGTTCGTGTGATATTTATATTACGTGTTCGTGTGTGTGTGTTTTGTACACGTTTTATACCGCTCTGTATACACCATCCATAGGTGGAAAACACGCGCGTTGTTCATTTTTTTTTTCTTTTTTTTTTAATCGATATTACTATTGAATCCGATAGCCTTTCGGCCAAATCGATTAGATTATTATAATAAATACGCGTACCTGTATTTAATAAGTAAGTAAAATAAAAAAAAAAAGAGTCGATTGATTTTTTTTTTTTATTATTATTATTATTATTGTAAAACATCATTTATAAAATGAAACCTATATAAGCGATTTGGCGATTATACCGTAAACGAGTGCACGGTAATTCGAAACGAACTGTTACAGCATCCGACACTATATTTATTCAATGAAAGTGTGAAATTATACGTAAAAACGCTATTGCTGCTGGTCTCGTCAAACTTTTTTCTCGTCACCCGGCTGGCTATATGTACGCTAAATCGTTCTCTGTAACATTGCCTTATTGTGAACAGAGTTTGGATGTTTTTTTTTCCGTATTCTTATGACCGCGCACAGGACTCGCTGGAAGTTTTTGTTTTCTTTCTCTTATTTCCGCGCATATTTTATCGATTTCGCGGAGGGACATTTTTGTCCCCTTGACTTTCTCTTTCTAACCGTTTCAGTTGAAAATCGATCGTCATTCAATAATCATCTAACACACACATATAAACGGGTTGGCGATGAAATTTAAAAAAAAAAAATTCGCACCGTATATACACGCACGCGCGTAGCATAAGTTTTTACACGTGGAAAAACCTACTCTCTCAAATAAACATCTGAGTATAATTGCCAGGAAGGATTTTATTAAATCTTTTGTTCAGAGTGTCCTAGCATATGGTTGTGAAACGTGGACTTTAAACAAATACGAAAAGAAGAGACTGGAGGCGATGGAGATGTGGATGTGGAGGAGAATGATGGGTACAACTTGGACTGAAAGAAGAAGTAATGAAAGTGTTTCGGAAGAAGTAAAAGAAAAAAGAAGTCTTTTGAAAACAATTCGGAAGAGAAAATTAAAACTAATAGGTCATATCATCCGACACAACACATTTCTAAATGTCATCTTTGAAGGAAGAATCGTGGGGGAAAAGAAGGAGAGGAAGACCAAGAACCTGCTACTTCAAAGATATGTTGGAAGACTACAATTGTACTTCCTACATGGACCTGAAGAGAGCCGCAAATGATCGAAGAGGTTGGCGAAAACGACAAGGCCTAGCCTCTAGACGTCGATGATGACACATGGAAATCACGATTTTTTTTTCCTTTTCAACGGTATCTCGATCTTCGTTCGACGCGTCTCTGACGACACGTATAATAAACGTCTACAAAACAACGAATGTTTTCATTATTATAATCGGTCCGTCGTGTTTTTCCTATTTTTTTTTTTTTTACGTAAAAAACGTCATGTCTCATCGATCGATCTCGGATGTATTCAATTCGCGAATATTACACACAATACAGAGTGTATCCAGTGGAATATTAAAAAGCGGAAACCTTGCCCGTGATTAAAAAAAGATCAATTGAAATAATATTATTGCGCATTGGTCGGTGTACTAACACGTTTAACACGCCGACTTATGTCGATAACAAAAAAAAACGACTGTTGTTTTGATTTACGAAAAATCATCATAAATCATAATAATAATAATAAAATTATCGTATACTCATTTCATCGCTATCTCATAAACGAATACGGTGAAGATGTGCAGGAAATCGGTAACAATTGAGGAATTCTACGTCAAAATATTCAGACGCACATGATGTTGATAATAATTAATAGTTAATGCGTATTCGTTTTTATCGAATAAAACAAAATGGATCGCGTTCGATTATTGAATTGTAAACCTTTGACGGGTTATAAGCGCGTATATTTTAAACACCAAAAATTTTCGTAAAAAAAAGTAGTTAAGTCATAGGTCATTAACGATTTTTCAAATTCGAAAATGTCCACAAACCGTCGAAAACAATAATGAAACTCTTATTGGAACCGAAACCGATATTTTCAGGCGTTTCATTGACGAATTTAATCGGTTCTTATCGGGGGTTTTTTTTTTTAATACGAATAAGAAAAAAAAATCTAAAATTATTTTAATTAAATATTTCGATATTTGCTTTCAAATGTAATATTTAATTTAATAATTTCTATATACCCATAGGAAAACTCAATTTTTTTTTCTACAAAAAATAAAAATTGGCCAATTTGAAACGTAACGATTGACAATAAATAACGGCGTTAACAATTATTTTCGATTTCGACGAATTTCAACTCGACAAGTGTATCGTGTTTCATTTGAAAAAATAAGATTTTTTTTTTTTGTTTCCCGAGTATTCCGAGAACAAAACAACTTTCCTCTCGCTAATAAACCCGAAAAAATTCGTGAAGATTCTCCGGATCAAGGTTTTCCGACTCTTTTGTTTTATTACCGATTAGACATTTCTATACGCGTGTCACGAAACAAAATTGGACGAGTAGATTTTTTTCAAAAAAAATAAATAAATAAATATATGTTTTTGTTGTACGATATATTCGTAAGATTAAAAAAAAAAAAAATCGTAATTCCTAGTGAAATCTTTCAATATTTAAAATGCGAATTTTAAATTTAACGCGAAATATTCGTTGTGGTTTTAGCTAGTAACAAGAACGTATAACATCAGTCCGAACGGAACTCGTTTTCACTCGTAATATAATAATCGCTTTGAACGCGGCGAGCAGAACATTTTTTTGTAATTTTCGAATACACTTATACAGCAATTCAGACAATTCACTTTCAGTCATACCACTCCAATTATATAAGTATATAATGATGTAGACAAACGAAAGTGATCGGTTGGGAAGAGACGGAGGATTTTCGTTGACGTCCAAAAATGAGACCTGCGGTGTTTTTAGTCTTTCCTTGTGCCGCCGTCGCATCGTTTTAAATATTTTAATAATCATAATGAAAATCGATGTGAAAAAAAAGAAGAAAAAAAAGTAATTTTACTCGCGTATACACATGCGTACGAATTCGTTACAAGTCGGTAACCGCTGTTCTATGCACGCCCTGTATATACACATATATACACCGTACGTATTTTAAAATACATATTATTATGTAAAATAAAAGAGAAAAAAAAAACGTTATATTAATAAAGACACGCGTTGATGATAGCAGTAATAATTAATAGTAAATTGCGTCGTAATATACGTATCAGGGGGGAGGGAGGCATTAAATATTTAATATTATACGATGCGTGTTAGTATGTTTTTTCTATTATTATTATTATTATTATTATTTTCAATTCGTTACACGCGATAATAACGTTTAATAAACACGCCGGGATTCGCGATTATTATGTATATATTTCGTTCGAATAGAATTTCATTGAGCTCTCGTACTCCGAGCAATTGCGAAAGTTGTACGCGACGAGAAGACGTCGTACGGACACGGGATTTATCATTCCTAAGCCGTTTTTTATTGTAACACGCCATCCAAAAATCAATATCAAAATATTCAATTCGGCTGTTTTATAATTTTTTTTTTTTTTTATATATATAAAAAATCACACAATTCATAACGAAATTTTGTATTTTTCTTCGGTTTTTTTTTTAATAGGTAATATTTTATCGAGTACTCGATAACGTTTTTCTTCGTTCGCCTATCGTCGGCAGTGGTTACCGCACGGGTAAACAACAAACCGAGGAATATCATAAATAATAACAATTTTTTTTAATATTTCGATTTTTTACACTTCCGTCCGTCGGGCTTTTTGTCCACATTTCCATCATATAGAAAACGGGGCCGTATTTAAGATTTATCCGTCGAAAAAAAAAAAATATATTCCCTCCCAAAATTCTCAGGCCTTTCAATATTATTGCCTGGTACATTTTTTGTCCGTTTAAACAACGACGTTTGCGCGTACATAAGTTGGCGGATAAATGAAAAGTGAGATTAAAAGTGAGAATTCAAACGATTCAAATGAGAGAAACGTGGTATGTGTATTATGATTTTTATTTCTAATCAATATTTCGTAAAATATCGTATAAACGGTTGTGTAAAATTCTCGTTGGACCATTAATGACATTGTACATAAAAACGACGAAATTATTAATACATTTTTTTTCGTATTCAATTAAATCGATTTGTTCAATTACGCGCGACCGCCGTAATCGAATTTTAAATACTAATCACTACTTTACGGTGAATTAAAACCACTGGCTTTAATAATTCATCGAGACGATATAAGTGTTTTTGATAATAGCGATCGGCGGAGGGGAGTTTGATATTATTAATATAATATATTATCCGACCGCGCTAAATAATATCAAATCAGATTCTAGAGTTACAATTAGGAATTAAATATGAAAAAGAATTACGAGAATTGTGTAAATATATATATATATATATATATATATATTAGAGTTGTAGCGTCAACAGTTTTCGCGTTATAGTAATTTTTTATCAATTGAAGTCTTGATAATGTCAAAATAATACGTAAAATCGCTCGGAAATGGTCGAAAATCCAACACGGGTTCGTAATACCGTGTTTGTCCCTTCAGGGGTGTGCAAAATCGCATCCCGAAGTTTTTCGGATTTATCGCCAAACCGATTTATACCACGTATAACCAACTTGTCGGGCTTCGTTTATCGTGGTCACGTATAAAAATATCACAATATATACACGTAATAATATTTCATAAAACGCGACAATGACGATAACATAATAAGACTGATTTACAGTTTTCTGTGTAACACATTAAATCGCGGGACGCGCATTAAAAAACGAATATTAAATTTATCCGTTTTTCCGCGTCCTCGCGATATCATAAACGCACGTCGAAAAACGCGAATATATATATATTTTTTTTTTTCCAACACAAACCATATATATATTTTTTTTATACGTTCGTGTTGCCGGGCGATTTTTTTTCGAGAATAAAACTTTTAAAAAAGTAAACGGGCCACTGGGCGTTGTGGATGACGCTCAAGTGAATATTACTTAGATAAATATTTTAGATTTTTTTTTTATTATTATTACAACTACTACTACTACGAAATTTCGTAGTATTATTACGAAATGGTCATTAACAAGAAATTGTGACAAAACGATTTTTGAGTTTCGTCGAAATATGTAGTCGAAGTAACAAACGATTGTTTTAAATTGTTAAGCATTAAAACAAACAAGAAAAAACCTCTTTTACGAATTAAATACCAAAAAATCTAAAAAAAAAAATTAAAAGACATTTTTTGAAACATTTTTTTCTCGTTAATACAGTCCAGAGTTCCGTATTCGATGAACATTTCAGGTTTCTACGACGATTTAGTTTCAAAATTACGAAGAAACGACGATAAATCTGACGAATGCGCGTTTTTACCGTTTCTATACAACACCAACGAAAAACGTTTCTAATACGACCGCGTATAATAATAACAGCAATGGACGATTTTCGACAGAGACAAAAATAAATATATGAACGAAAAAAAAAATGAAAATTTATTTATTGTCTTGCAAATTTAATCGATAAAATGCGACCTATGAACGTTTCGACGCGTTAGGAAAAAAAATATTACGTAAATTAAAAACAAAAATGATCGAGTACGAATAAAATAAATAAAAATAACGTGTTTTTCAAACGGTGACTTTTCTTTTACTCGTATGTGTGTGTATGTACGCTATGATTATTTAGACTGAGCATAACAAACGAAAAAATATATACAAAATGCTTTAACGTCTTAACTCTAAATTATAACAGACGTGTCATCTCGCATCCTCTTCTACACCAACACGCCGCCGGTAAATGAATTGTATTTTTCGTACCGTTAATTTCCAGTGTTTCAATACTCTTTGTAAGCATAAAATTACGAAAGCATAAAATTTCAAATAAATATCCTATAAAACGCACTTAGAATGTGTTTATAACATTACAGTACGCACACCGCGCAGAATCGTTTTCGGAATGCAATATAAAAAAAAGATATCGTTGTCATTTAAATTATTATAACGGCGTAATAAAAAATGTAATTATACACGCATATGAATTCGTTGTTTGGGATATTCAAGAAATGTTTATCGTGAGCCTATGTTTTACCGCAATTTCTTAGATTCCGAGTGAATGAGCGTGGAAAGTTTTTTTTTTTTTTTGATTTATTTTGATGCCTTTTATTTTGTCTGCGAACAGTTTTTTTTTTTGCGTTTAGAGCTGAAATGACATTTCAGTGACATTTCGTGACACGTCTCGTCATCAGTGAATTGTACTTTGGGGTTTTTCGATTTTTCCAACAGTTTACTTGAGCATAATGTATAAACGTGTACACTGGTGTAGCCAGGATTGCGCGTTGGGGAGTTTTAAATATGAATGAAACTATAGGTTTTTACATTTGTTGTTAGGTTTTTGTTGCTCAATGCTCATATTCTTAATGAACCATACAAGGACTCACTTCAGTAAAAACGTATAGAAAAAAAAGCAACGGGTTTTGGGTTTAAACACTTAAAACCCCCTGGCCACGCCACTGAACGTGTATATAATATATTTTTGACATTCATTAATGCCATAATAAACCATATATATATATAATAACGTCGTTCAGAGTCGTTTTTCGAATAAACAATATGATTGCGTTCATATGATATCATTGCGTTCAAACCGACATTAACAGTACAATTTGAAAAATCTCCGTTTTAGTAGTAATTCACTCGAACCGATATCCATAGCGTACTTTGCGTACATATATAAATATTTGATTTTTTTGTAATTAAAATAGAGCATAATGAAAAAGTTTTTTTTAGCGAAAAATAACTATAAAACAGTGACGAATGACGGTCATGCAAGTTCAGTTAAATCTATACTTTGTAATAATTCGTTTCACGACAATCAGAAGAATTGAACACGTTTTCGAAAATTATTTTTTTTTTTTTTAAAACTCTTACAGACGTCGTGTGTTTTTTACTTCGTTGTACGTGATAATTTGTTTAAATCTAGAATTAAATGATATATATTATTTTTTTCTCTTACTAAATACGCTTGTATTAGTAATAATATGCGCAGTGGCTTGCGTATTATTTCGTATTCACACATATGGAGTGTCATTTTGTTTGGCAAAGAGGACAACGCAGCTGATTCCCCCACTGAAATATCTATACGAAATATACGAATTAGGTACGTGAATAAATATCGATTTGGACGTGTACACGAACTTATTTAATTTTAACATGTCCATCGGTATTATCATTTGAGAAAAAAAATAAGTTTTTTATTTTAAAATATAAAAAAATACAACACGCGTATAACTATAATTTCGGATGACAGCGTTTAAAATAAAGTAACCGTAAAATGCTATTTTGGCGAAATGAAATTTGTTTCGTTTTTAACGTTCATAACAAATCCGACAGATACGATACGATTTCGGTTTTTCGTACAAAAAAGAAAATCTGTCGAATTCGTTAAGTTTTTATATTAAAATTTTATTCATTTTTTTTTTTTTTTTGAGTACGGTGACCTAATATAAAGTACTATTATTGATTACGTTTCGTAACACCAGCAACATTTCTCAGCTAGTGCCGTCGAGTTTACTAAATAAAAATTAATATAACGTGATATATTCACTGTAGGAAATCGAGGCGTATTATATATATATATATTTTGTTTTTTTATTCGCAGATGATAATACGAATATATAACGAATTCAAAAATACCTCCGGTGTTTCCGTCCGCGTCACTGGCATAAAATTACTTTATATTGACCGATTCACGTGAAAAATTGTGTTTTGAAAAAAATTATATATAGTCCCCGCAGTTGACGAAACCTCGTCGTATTGTTCGATATTTCGCGTTACGCTTCTAAAGCGGTGAAGTTTTCAAGCGCACACATAGACGACGGAGAACGGGAAACCGTTGGCACCCGTTGTACGGTATTAAACGTAATTTCACATCATATTTTGTATGATGTCAAGGGTTTTGTACTTTACAGGGACTTTTTTTTTTTATACGCTTTAAGCACGTTCCCAGGGTATTTGAATAGTGCGATAATGCGCGCGTAAAACAATATTGAGGCTCGAGTTCACAGAGTCTTTTCCGAACACACACACACACACACCACGTTATTACTTGAAATACGCGCTTCGTAATTAATCGTTTTTCCATTTTAAATTTATTCGCGTCGAGACTTTCGTTTTTTTATTTCGTTTTTTTTTTTACAATTATAATATGTTTTTAACGAGAGATTCTTTCATTAATAATATTGTATCCACAACAGCATACGGTATGATTGAAAAAAAAATTAATTAATTAATTAAAAAGAAAAACAATTCAGTACGTTTTAATAATAATTGGTGTGCGACGGGGGTTTTTTTTTCTTTTAAAAAGAAGTTAATACAATAAATTATTTTTACATTAATAAAAATTACATTCACTCGACGAGATGTAATTAAAATTAATGACTGGACAGAAAAATAGAAGTTTTTAACGACGTTCACGGGGGACGTTTTGTTCGCATTTTTTTTCCTTTTTCAAACGACTTCGCGCAATCGAATTCAACGCGAAAAAAATCAAACGCCGTTAAAAATTTCTCGCAGATTTTCTTTTTTTTTTTTCGTTGTTATTATTATTACTGTGAAAAACCGATGTTTCCAACAGTTTTTAGATATTCCATTGATTGCCTTTCGTCGTCTTGCCTGCAAGAGACATTTCGGTTTTTTTTTTTAAGTGAGTACAAAATTTCAGGCAAGCGAATTTTTCATTCTGTTCGTGTAATCTCCGAATATAACATACCACTATGGCAAATAAGACACCTTAATAATAAGTATAATTTTTTTTCCTTTAGTGCTAAAACAGGCCTTTAAGACTTTTTACACGCTCCTATATCCAGTCTTTCCGTCTGTCGCGATTTCTCGCAATTTCTATCGTGATCCGATTTTCGTATTTTTCTAATAAATACAAATTCAGCGATTACCGGCCCATACTTTAATTATTATTATCCCGATTGGCTGACGTAGTACTTTTAACGTTAAAAAAAAGAAGGAGTTCAAAATATAAATCTAGAAAAAAATTATAGATGAATTTGCTAAACTTAAAAATTGCTAAATAATATTCGCATGTTTAAAATATAAATAATTAATTTTTTTGTAGAGATTAATGCTCGTACAAAAGTTTTAAACATAAAATGTAAATGTTACGAGATTTTCTTTCGTTCTTTCCGTCTGTCGCGATTTCTCGCAATTTCTATCGTGATCCGATTTTCGTATTTTTCTAATAAATACAAATTCAGCGATTTTACCGGATACTTTGGAAAAAATTTAAAGCAATTTATTATCCTAACATCTATTTTTTCTTATATTTTAACGTGAAATTTTAAAAATAAGGAGTTCAAAATATAAATCTAGAAAAAAATTATAGATGAATTTGCTAAACTTAAAATCGATTTCGTACGATAGAAATCGTCTGAACGGTGTTCGCTGCACACACACACACACACACACTATATCCGTTATAGTTAACGGACGTATATTTTTATATTGTAAATATTATAATAATTAACTTGACTTTGACTTATCAACTATTTTTTAATCGTTCTCGCATCCTTGTACCTATAATATTATATATATATATATATATATATATATATATATATATATATATATATATATATAACAATAACGCGTACGTATATTGCCAAGGTCCAGGTTATCGCGTTCATTTCTATTATTATTATTATTATTATTATTATTTTCTCGCGTAATATTTATATATATTTCTAATTTGTTTTCTCTCTCGTATTATTTCATAACATACACAATATTATTATTGATCAAACTCATTTACACCACGCAGTCGCCTATGAATAATATATTTATATAGCGCGCGCACGTGTTTGATGTATTGTCGCTGCAAAACATATGTACTTTTTGTTGTGCGTCTGTCATTCGAAGGACACGGAGCCGCCCGTGTTGGACATAATGTTTATAGTGTCACGGATTGCGTTATGATAATACAATATAAATGACGATTTGATACAGGGCGCGAGTGGAACGGACAATTTACATAATATTTCCGTATACGGGAGAAAAAAATTTTGTTTGAAATATCGCGTCGGTGAAAAAGATATACGCGTATATAGACACGAGGTGAGTAAACGTATAAACGCTTTTGCTGCACACAACAAAGTCTTTCGCACTCCGTGTAAATGTCTATTTATTAATAAACCGTTCGAATTCAATTTGTACGTGTATACGCCCCACGTTTACGTACGGATAATCGACGATCGGTCGTCATAGAAGTTATTGACTACGCTCCCAAATGATACGTTTTATTTTTCATGTACGAAGTGTACTACAACGTTCCTCGGTTGTAGTACGTAAAAAATATATTTAAATTAAAAAAAAAAAAAACGAAATTGCTTTGCGAGACACCGCAAATGTCTTGTGTATAACGCGGTGTGCGAATATGGCGATTCTCCACAGCTGCGAGCGACGCCAAAATGTCCATACAACCTTCAAAGTAATTCGCTTTGATTCGTATTTAAACGTATTCGGTGTTCGTAAAACGATTTTAAACGCTTGTTTTAGACGGTCTATATTATACTTCATTTTTCCCATACATTTTATATTCAACCGTCTGACCTGGGCGCCTATTGAACACGTTTATCAGAAATCGGAACACTTGGTCCGGGGACGTGATATCCCATCATATAGAGACAAATATCGTTTTCGCACTGCGGGTAATAATATTAGACCGTCGTATTGTAAAACGACTTTTTTTTCTTTTTTTGTTCGTGGCGATAAAACTATAAATTAAACGTACGGTGTAAAAATGAGTTTTTGATCCCGGCGTTTAGAAAATTACAGAAGAGAAACGTTGAAATGTCTCGGAAAAAAGGAATCGATCAGTGCAGTGTACATTTACCGTGTTATTAAGAGAGAAAAAAAACTGTTTTTTTCCCCTATTATCGAATACTATATTTAAACATTTCGAGAACTATAGACGTGTCTGGCGAAAATCGTCCGCGAACGATATCACGAACGAAAACGTAAAATATTCGAGGGGCTATTCCAAACGCGGTGATGGCAGTTGAATGCGGACGAAAACTATTAACGGACAAGAGGGATCCGACACTGGAATGATTCAATCGAAAAATTGTACAGATATAAAAACTATAAGGAATGAGCCGATGGATGATGTTAATATGGTTTGACGGCCAGCAGAAACGATTGTTTTAACAGAGATTTTGAAACCGAATTGTCGAGGTAAAAAAAAAAAACAGTTCTTTTTAGATACTGAGCGTGACGACGGATTTTTTTTTTTTTTTTGCCAGCGTTATTTTCTCATACGCTTTACAAATAATCATTTTTCTTCGATTTTCTAAAGCGATTCTCAATTTTTTTTTCCTTTTTTCACGTATTTTTTAAACCGTTATAGTAGGCGGCAACACGAATACGGCAGGAGAAATCAAACGAAAAACAATTTCTCGATATAATACGTTAAATAATTATATTTATTATAAAAAAATTGTAGAAATATCAACAACGCTATAAAAGTGGTTTTTGTTGTTGTCGCGGTGTCGTTAAAAAAAAAAAAAAATTCATTTTTATCCCCTTAATAGAATTCGTAATACGAGTGATTTCGGTGTTTAATATTCGAACGCGTTATAAACAGAAGTCGTTAATAATTTACCGGCTAACTCGGAATTTAATGTGAAAAAAATATTTTAAAAATGCTTTCGTTTGTTACGATTATTGTTAATATTACGATTTCTTTATGTAATTTAAACTTGAAAAAAAAACGCGCAGAGATAAATGTACCGTTTTGTAATGTTTGCAAATCTAATATTATTATTCTGCTTTACGGTTATCTAAAATTGACACACGGGTACAAAATTCATACAAATCCACAGGTGTATTAATATTATTATTATTATTATTATTATTATTATTATTATTATTATTATTATTATTATTATTATTATTATTATTATTATTATTATAATCTTTTTCGCAACTATACATCGAGGAGAATACCTCTACGCCTTCAAGCGCGCGCGTGATAATAATTAAAAATATTTTTATAATTATTCGTACGTTATCGAACGTATTTCATATGCGAAACCGAAGCCTAAGGATTATATGCGTATAAACGTGTCTCCCACGAAACAGCTCACAGTGATGTTAATATCGAATTTCAAACAATAATTATCGTTTAATTATTATTATTATTATTTTATAATATGCTTTGTATTATTATAAAATAATAATAATAAAAACGCCATTTACACGGTGCGATCTGAACTATAATAAAAGTGGACTGTGATCTAAAAAAAAAAATTATTTCCATGAATAACAATAGGGCCATTGACGTAAAACACAAATACCCAAATCCTATAATAATTATAATAATAATGCCAAATAAAATTTAAGTGTAGTATAATGAGTCCAATGTCTACTGCAGCAGCGTACAATGTATATATTATAATATAATAATTATGTTTCGAAAATTATGAATGACTTTACACATATAACAATTATACAAGTGGTAATAATAATAGACTATGGAATTCACTTCATTATATATATATTACGTGTGTCTGCTTAAATTGTTCATTATCTTTTTTCTTTGCTGTTTTTTTTAAAAATCCGTGTGATATCTGATACATCCGTTATTTTTAGTATAGGAAATAATTCACCATCCACATAATTCGTGGAAATAACGTGGATTTATCTATACAACATTCGAATTTATAAAATTTATAAGAAGAAGAAGAATAATACAAAATATTTTTTTGGAAAATTTTGGTAGATTTAAAATTTTCATATTCCGCAATTTATAATATATTATAAATAATAGAGAAAAAATGTATAAAGAAAACGTTCTCTTAAAATTGTATTTCGAATATATTTATGTGGAATCGTGAAAAATTAAATTTTTTTTTTCTTTTTTCGATGAGAAAAAAAGACGATTTTTTTTTGTATTGGTACCGTATTTGATTTTTGACTTCCAAATGACGGGGCAGTAATAAGATTTGTTTTCAATAAAAATATATGTATATTATATATGTATACATAATAAAAATTTAAATATATATATATATAATAGGTATGTATTGTATAATACCAAATTGATCCTTTATAAAATGAATCAAGGACATTATCAGGATAATATATATTTACCGGATACAATAACTCGGTATATTTGTTTTTATAGGAATAAAATACAGTAAATCATGTTATATATGTATATAAATCATCATTTTTATGTACTAACGTGTATTCCGATAAAGGAATAAAATGTTTTTTAAAAATTCATGTTTACATTGTGTTATAATTTTTTTTTATATACGAGTATATAAATATAGAAAATTAGGCAAATACACGAATATCAGTTAAAATATGGATTTAAATTTTAATTAAGTACAAATAATAAAATATATAAGTGTCCATAATATAAAGCGACTTATTTTTTTTATTACTTTGGAAGATGGACATAATTTTGATAGAATTTTCATTATGTTATATCGTAAAAAACCCATTGCTTTTTTTGATCAATGAGACGTCTCTTGTTCAAAATGGGCCGGGGGAAGGTGGAACATTTTTCGGAGGGAGAATATCCGTATACCCCCTTCACGGTATAAAAAAAATTATAACTACAACGCGATTAAAAGGAAATTTATCTCACAAAACTCCGTAGTTACCGTCCTCCAAAACCGAATGGGATAAAAAGAAATAATAGAATTCGCAGCAGAAACGAGAACGTTAAGATGTGTGCCCATCGTTAGATAGAATTCAGAATGAGTTAATATGAGAGGGACTAGTACAGTCGGATAAATGAGAGAGAACGGGCTGAAATTGTCTGTGCTTGCGTGTTGTGAGGAGAAAGGATAATGTCGGCAATTAAGGGTACGTATAAGTTATATTTTGATAGAGTATTTCGAGGCAGAGGTGGACTGTAATAAAAGTGGTTGGAGATTATATAAATGAGGATATTGATGATGGTGGAAAAAATAGAGATGATCACGGATACGGAGATGTGGAGTGCAACAATAAAAGTATATACGAGTACATAAATGATCTACTTGAATGGAATAAAGAAACGGAGAAAAAAAAACTATTATACAACTACCGCGAACTACTATTGTCTGCCATTACATACACTTTTTATTTCTTAACCAGTTTATTTTATTTAATTGCGAAAAGTATTTTGCGTTAAGTATAAAAATGTTAAATGTTTTATTGAATAGTATAATAATATATATATAAAAAAAAATTGCATTTAAATACTTTTATTCGAACATTACAAATACAGTAACAATATCAAATTAGATCGAATATAATTATATAACAATTATTATTATTATTATTATTATTATTATTATTATTGTTTAACCGATTTCGCAAGTATATTAAACGCGCAATAAATATACGTTTAAATACATTTTTTTTCTTTATGGAAAATGATTTATCTTAAAGTTAAAAAAAAATAAATAGTTTTGAAATAATATAGGAAATACTTTTTCACTTGTCTATTTAATGCGCGCCGTTGCCTTCGATGTTTCTTTGCCCCGGGGGAGAGGGCCAATATTTTTTGATATACATGTATATAAATTTTCAGAGCTTACCAATGTCGGTATATGGTCTATAACTGATATTATGTATTAACTACCATTAACACGGTTAGTAATGGTAATGCGATGGATATATTAAGTTATAGTAAATTGTGCGTGTACCCGCAAGAAGGTAAGTTGATAACACGAATGAATCTTACCAATTGTTGTAGGTAATATCATGTTGTTATAATATGCCCGTGAGCAACTGGTATGGACATAAAAGCTTTTCATGTTCAATTTCATTGATTTTGATTATATTACCGATATATCTGTTTTTGTAGAAAAAAGAAAGAGAAAAACATTAATTACCACAACAGCTGAATTTATCATTGACTCTGAACTAACCGAATGGTGACAACGCGTATACTGTCAAAAATAAAAATGTAAAATGTCTAGTGAGGGATCGTGCGTGGCTCTCCACCCTAAACGACGCTCTTGACGCACGTACTCGTATCCGCAATACTTTAATTCCATTTCATCATCATATACGGCCATTTCCGATGTGTAAAAATAAATATTTTAAAGATGAAAAAAAACCGCAATGAAATTCAAACATTTCGTAAAAAATCGCGGTAAATCGTTTGCTTATATTCTTTTCTTGCCGTCTGAGATAAAGAAAAAAAAAGAAAAGAATTACGGTGAAGTGCTTATAGGCGCTATAATAATGTTCTTTCCGCGTTTTTGTTCCAAACCAGATAATGCCGATTAATTATATTACATAAATACTATAATAAATATGGCAATACGATATTATATTGTAATATTTAAGCCGTTGAAGTGTATCGTGTTATTATTGTCTTATATACGTATTATAATACACACGATAAAAACCGGGAAGTTTAACAACAAGAGGCGGCCATAGATATCAATATAAACATAATATTGCGTCAGTATCGTTGAATAATAATCAACAAATTTATATATATATATATATTTATGATGAGTGACTAATATAAATATATTATAAAAATTGCGAATAACCTATGTGAGTATAGAAAATTTTAGGAAATTTGCAATTTTCAGCATATTGTATACATCCGCCGTTTCGTTCTCGCCTATATATGTATCCATATAATAAATTGTTGAAAAATCTTTATAGCCCGTGTATGTAATAATAATAATAATAATAATAATAATGTTTTAAAATCCATTTTACAGTAATAAAATATTAATTTTCTTAATACGCAAGTACAAATATATATATATATATATATATATATATATATATATAAATCTCTCTCTCTATGTAAATATAATAAATTAAATTTTGTTCACGTTCAATTAAACGATATATGAATCACATCCGTGTATTGTTATGAAATGTATTCGATAATTTTACAAGTATTAAACAAATATTATGCGTGTCGTACGATAAACGCTCGTATGACATTTTGTGAGCTTTCAACGATAAAACGATATTAGTATTATTTCTTTTAATTTGTAAACATAATATAGAGTAAGGAACCACGAGAGCTATGAATCTCGTCTTAGACTTATAGGCGTCATAAAATGAAATTTTATAGTTGTTATATTAAATTTATAAAAGTATTGTATCGAAAAGAAAAAAACCATTCCGAACGAAGCCAGTAGATATTTTTTTTTATTATTATTATTATTATTATTATTATTAACGAATTACGATAAATATTATTATAATGTTATATATATGTCTAAGCTTATATTAAATTTTGGGCATTAAAATCAAATTAAAGAAAAAACAACAATTGTCGATTCGTTTACAAAAAAAAAAAGAAGAAGAAAATTCCTAAAATGTTGTTGATTTTTTTCTTTTTACACAATTTTCGGTTTGTTTTTCAATACAAAAACCGAACAACGTGTCAGATATAGAGTATAAAATAATTAGCTTAAGTTGCATGTCGAAATCATCTTTTTATTCTGCACGAAAAAAGTGTTCACACATCACGGACAAAACACCCGCAAACCCAAACTATATTTATTAAAACGGTACATAAACAACGCTCCAATGATTTTTAAAACTCAATAAAATCACGCTATCCAAATGTTTTAGTTTTTAATTCACTATACATTCAGTTTTTACTGTTTCAGGAAAAACAATAATTAATTTCGAAGATTTGACAGAAAATCTGGAGTTGTGCACGTTTTATTGTTTATTGCAGATAACGTTCGTTTCGTATGCGTTTCGAATACTCGAAATCAGATGTTTTATTTAAATCAAATATTTGTCTAAATAACAAAAAAAAAAAACACGTTAAAATACGAAATTGAAACAAAAAAAAAAAAAAAAAAAATTTGTATTAACAGTAATCCATCAAGAATTCATGCGGTTTTCTCGTAAATGGTGACCAATCGGCTACTTTCGTAAATAAATCGAATTGTAAATGTTGTAAAACGATTACATGATTATTGCGTTATTGATTCCCCCCCGGCCTTGCTTCCCGTTCGATTCGAGTCCGCAAACGTTCGGTTTTAATGAAAAAATAAAGAGCGACACACGTGTTTTTACTACCGGATTATTTTCCTATTTTGGTCCAACAAAACTGTGTGGCACGTGTGGATTATATCGTACTCATACGTAATAGTAATTAATACGTACCGTTTTCGAAATGGTCGAATGCGAAATGTTCGGCTTATTCGATTAACAGCCGCGGTGAACAGGAAACCTGTGTGTAAAAAGGAGTCGCGCGAATTTGAAATATATTTTTGCTACTGATGAAATTGCCGAAACTTCAGCAGACACCACCTGCCACCAGTATTTTGTTATGTAGGTACATTCGATTGATATTAAAAACGTTATATTTCTATCGGCCGATAGAATCGGTAGAATTTCTATCTGGACAGCGCCGATCGGTCGTCATTTCAGTTTTTTTCTTCCCGAGTGTGCGCGCGAACTATTAGACGGGCCGATTTTGACATTTCACCACCGGGCCCGTGTGACACGTGCTTTTCTTTACTCTTTACAATCCTAATTGAAATCGCTCGTAGACGACTAGTGCAACGGCTATCAAAGCTGGGAATAAACCAAAAACTCGGAAAAAATAAATAAATATATACTATTATACGTCCGACGAAAAACGTTGTGTAACTCTATTTTTGTCGTTTTCGACTGATTCTTGGATACAGAATTTCTTCAACGATCGTGTATCATCATCCGGCCGTACCAAAGACATTGTAAATCGGCAATGTATCGATGTACGATTGTGTCATCGCGGTCCATGGAGAAAGAAATCCCCCCCCCGTATCAGAATTGCAGCCTTGAAACCGAAAAACAAGAAAAATCGAGTTACACGTTTTTTCGTTATATATTAATTTTTATTTATATTGAAAAACGTAACGTACAAGTTAACTATTATATAACGAAATATTAATGACACTTTTTTTTTAAGTTAGGTGTTGCACGTCAACCCTTCACCAAACGGCGCCAACACGCGCAGTGGCGTATTTACGGGTGGGGGGGGGCAGGCCCATATTTACAAAAATTGCCGCCAGGGGCAACATAAAATTTGCCGCCCCCATATTTAAACATATATATATACATTTTTATGACATTTCAAAATGTTGCCGCCCCTAAATCTCTTGCTAATAATGCCGCTAGGGGCAATTGCCCCTCCGAGCCCCCCCCCCCATAAATACGGGCCTGGGGGGATATGGGGGATAGATCCCCTCCCTTGAGCTCTTTTTTTTTTTAGCTTTTGATATTTTTCTTATTCACAATAGCCAACAGATATTTTACCTGGGTAAAATTAATTTGTGTAACTAATAATAATAATATTAACCGTCACATTTTCAAGAAATGTGACGAGAAGGGGAGAAGGAGCGAAGCCCTTTTCAAGTCAATAAAATATTTTCCAATATATATCCCTTGACAAAATCCTACTAAATACGCCACTGAACACGCGGTCGTCGTATTTATTACAAACGGCGGGGGGGAGGGCGGACCGGAATCGAACGAGTGGGGCTCGTTATCGTCGGTCAGCTGCCGCGCCGTGTTATCTATCCCCGACGTCCGTCCGGGTCGCACCGCTGCGCGTCTATCTCTTGTATACGTTAATGGTACACTATAAAATTTAACAACGCACCTCTGGGGTGGGAGACCGGTGTAGTGAATCGTCCGACTATCTCGCAGCCAACGCGTTATCTCTCTTTCTCCTCCGAACGCGCAATAAAATACAATATTTGGTGAATAATAATAATAATAATTAATAATTAATAATAACGAGGCGGCGATTGAAAAACAAACCGTTATTATTATTATAAACCGCGCGCGCGATTCGTTCCGTCGTCGTTCGCGTGCACTTACACACGCGCGCGCGCGCCCGCGCCTTGTCGTGTTGCAGAGTCGTCGTCGTCGCGGGACCGGTCCGTTCTGTCGTGCAAGAGTCGTTTGCCGTTCGCGCTCGATACGTGTGTGCACGCGGTGCCGTCGTCGTCGGGAGACTGCTCTCTCTCTCTCTCCGCGTCGCGACAGGGGATCGTTTATTTCTTAAATTTCTCGTCGTCTCCACGCGCTGTTCGGACGGGACAGCGTCTTTTCTCCGGACGGTAGGTACGCGCCCGAATAACGGTTTATCGTTAACAACGTTCGATTGATCGTTTTATGTTTTTTTGCACTTTTTAGGGGGCGCATCCGCTGTCGGAGCGAAAAACTCGGCGAGTCGGCCGATCGATACGAAATAAATCGCAGTCGTAAACGAATAAAATCGCTGGTCCCCGGGACACGCCGCGTGACGACGGAGTAGCCGTTCGCCCGTAGCCGCGAAGGGATTGTCGCCCGCACAGTGCAGACGTCCTGTGGTGGTGGTGTCCTCCTGTCACCGCGCACCATGAAGTTCACGTTGTCCGAATGGATTATACTGGCCGTGGTCGGTTCCGTGCATTTTTGCTGCGCGATATGCATATCGTTACAGGCGCCGTTTTACCCGGAAGAAGTGAGTGGACTCGTGAATTCGAATCGTTCGCGATACCCGCGTGCGCGTGTGCGTGCGTTGTTGGAATACGCCGTGAGAAACGTGTTCGCGAATTCGGGATGAAAAAAAAAAAGAAATCACCGTGGAATTGTCGGTGAGGGTGTGTGTACACGTGGCGACGACGATCGCGGAGGAATCAATGAAATTGTGTTTACGCGCTCCGTTCTCGGGATGTCACGTGTTTCGCACACGCTTTTGCGTATTTCTCAAACGTATCGTATAAACGTTTAATGTATCCGATGGTTATTGATATTGTCGATAATATGACGCGAACGTTTTAGCGGAAAATCGTGACCATTTTTTTTTTTTTTGTTTTCCGACCGTTCGTTTTCAAACATGTTTCTAGAGGATTCGCGTTTTTTTTCTACAATACATTTTATATCGTTTCCCCCCTGCCCCTCTTGCAGCGATTCGTTGAATAAATAAAATAAATCAATTGAATTCGTTGTAATAAATCTAATGGATCACGGCAATGCGTGTCGGCTGATCGTGCGGACGGACGAATCTCGATAATTCCATTCGAGCACGCGACGGATTTTCACACTTTCGAATTATTATTATTATTATAAAAATAAAACGTTTTCGGATACGTCGATTCTTTCCGTACTTACGCGTACCACCGCGTCGGCAATCGTGGCGAATCAATCGCCGCCGTATAGTTTTCCAAAAGTTTTTCGGAATGTCCGTTTTTCCAGGTTTTTTTTATTGAACGTCGTGCGGAAAGGAAACGCGCACGACAAATACAGAGTTCCCCACCACCAGTCGATATAAAACTGCCGTGCGGGGGGATTCAAATACGAAATTCTTATACGGAAAGTATTAGAAAATATTAAAAGTATTAGAACGTATAATTTCGGATTTGTGGAAACGTTCTTCCGTCGTGCCGCGGTCCAGCGTCGGAAAACACAACACTCTGCGTGTTAAAAAAATGAAAGCCCCGTTTAAGTATTCGCCGTTTGAGAATGGTGAAAAATTATTTATAATCGTATTCATTTCATACGCGCGCGAAACGTTGTAAGCGGCGGATAAAATTAAACTTCACGAATTCCCCGTGAAAACGTTTCCCCCGTTTCGGTATTTCTACCCGCGGTGCGCTGGCCAACGAATTTCTTTCTTTCACCGCTGTACCGCGTTCGCGGCGAAACGTCGAAAAAACATTTTCCTCCAAATATAACCCGAGACGATTAAAATCGTGTGTTCGTTATTATAAAGCGATTTCCGACGTGTATCGATAATAATTTTTTTCCCCCCGAACGTAATACGTATCGTTAGAAAATAGTTTCTTGTATTCTTCGTCCATCACGCGGTACCATAATATTATATTCACGTGCGTTCGTATTATATTATATATTTTCGAGAAAACGAAAACGGTTTCGCAATAACAACCGCCGCCAATAATACGTATTTACGGCGATCGTAATATTTCAAACGAAAAAAAAAAAGAAGAAATTTCCGTCTTTTCAATTCGCGCGCGAAACCCGTCAATTATTATTATTATTTATTTTTTACCAGTGCGGCGAACGGCCGGCGACCAAGAGTCTCTAAAGCGTCCCCGAGCACGGGGTTTAGCGTAAAAACTATTCCGGTTATTTTAAATCCGTCGGAGAATAAAACGAGCTAATATACTAGGAAATACGAATTATTCCCCGTTTTCTCTCTCTCTCTCTCTGCGTCTAAAAACAAATTCCGTTTCGTCGTTTTTCTCGGCAGCAGTAAATATATTTCGGGGGGAAAGAAAAAAATGTTCGATTCGATCGCCGGGACCAGAGACGTACACGTTGCACAAATAATAATAACGCAGGAGTAGTGAGGAGTACTGTTGAAACAAAAATTATTATCATTTTTTTTTTTTTTGTTTTCTACATAACGTACACAAGGTGGATGATTCGAGACGATGTTCGCGTTCGGTGTGGTGTACTTTACGAAACGACAAGTGTGGCTGGGAGGAGGGAAATAATTTATAAACAAATAAACAAACAATAATAATAATAATAAACGCGGTGCACGATATAAATATGTGACCGTTGACCGTACATTCGGTCGACATCGACCCGAGAACATTAAACGAGTTTTATTCCCACTCGGTTGATATAAATTTCTTCTTTTTTTTTATATACATATATAACGTCGTTGCAGGCGCGTTACAATACGGCGTTTTATAAATGCCCGTAGTGATTATTTAACTGTTTGTGTACGAGAATTACACCGAGAATTACAAATAATAATAATAATATTATTATTATTATTACAAGTTTAATACGGCGGTTAGGTGGTTGAATATATTCGTTATTCGCAATTATTAAATCCCATCGCCGTCGTCTACACGCGGCGAATATTTATTGTACAGAGTTTTTTGCGCGTTGTGTTTTTGCGTAGACGTGAGACAACAACGGTCAACGGATTTTCTGTTTCGCGCGCGCGCGTGCGCCCCCGTGTATCGTTTATTTTCTCTCGTTTACGTATTATTATTATTATTTTTTTTTTGTATACGATACAGAATGCGTTTCTGATAATAATAATAAAAAGAACAACGTTTATATTTGTATACGTAACCGGATCGTTTAATATATATATACATCACACTGACAATGCAATGTTTGTATAAACACGAAGCGTTTGTAGTGTACGCGACCTAAATTTTTTTTTTTTCTTTGTCGTCGATTTTACTCCTCAGATATTTTCGTGCGACGTGCTACGGATATACGTATATTACACGATGGTCTCGCGGATCGTTGTCGGTCTGCCCGAGTAAATACATAAAACATTTGGCGGAGAAAAAAAATATACTGCAGTAATCGGAATTTTCGCGGACGAAAAAATGTAGAAAACTTATTTTGATCGCGGCATTTCTCGCAATTTTTAAAAAAGGCGGCGAAAACGGAGTAGAAATTTCGTTCGCGCGAGCGTCGTTTGTGCGCGCTCACATTTCTTTCACGATCGCATAAACTGTCCCAGTAGTGGTAATTTTAAAAACGGTCTGTAAATATTTTTTACAGTAAATGGTTAGGTTCGAAACATTTACGAACTCGTATTCGATTTTTAGTATTTGTTTTTTTAACTTTTTTACGCACGTATTTTATTAAATTGGAAAATAATAACTAAAAAAAATTTTAGTCAATAATTATAATAATGAAATAGATCGATCGTGTTCAATACAGTAATGAAATAAAATAACACATTTCAAAAAGAGAAAAATAGCAATAACGACGTAATATATAAAATGTGTTTAATTTTTACACGCAATACGAAATATTGTCGACAAATTCTGTATAATCTTTCGCGCGCGCGCGCGTATATATATATATATATATTAATTATTATTATAATAATAATAAATAAGACCACTGCGCAGTTATTATTTTAATATTAGGCAAATGAAAGATAAAAATCCATTAAAACGCTATTTAAATATTGTCGTGTAGAATTATTAATTTACGTGTTCGACATATGAATTTCGAACCGAATCAAAGATTGTTAATATTACATAGTTTTATTACATTTTTTTTCCACGTATCCATTTAGATTATTTCGATTCGATTCGAAGTTCGAACAGTTCGTCACTAATAAATAGTTATAATAACAACAATAAACGAAATTCGTTTGAAATCCTAACAGTGTTTTGTTGGCCGAATATATTAAATATATATATATATATCGATAACAGAAAAACGCGAATGTATTTTTATACGTTATGACAATAAAAATTTCGTCACGTCGCTGTAGTGGGATAAATATTCTCGAGTACTTAAAAAACTTATATTAGACTAATTTTTTTTTAATCGTTTTTAATTTGGAACTTTCAATTAAACACTCTTCTTTTCTAGCTCATATTATACAGTGCGAGTACGGAAATTTCCATCAGTCACAATGTGGAATTATAATACACTATTATTTCATTTGACGCGCGTATTTCTCGTTGTAAAACGTTACTTTTGAACCCATTTGAACTCGTAAGCGCTTCGGCACTGAACAAATGCCAACATAATATGACAACGACACAAAAATCGAACGTCAATAAAATTCGTTCATTTTAAAATATATATAATTCTTTGTAAGTCATCGTGTAATCGATATCAGTGCAAAGCAAATCGTCTAATTTTAACTACTGACTATATCGAGTCAACTCTGGTGAATTTGTCTTTTTCACTTTAACACTTAAAGTGTTCTAAATATCGTTGAGAAAATAACGTGAAAGAATGAGATACCTCTTAACGTATACGATATAATACGTATATAGTCAAAACAATTACTCTGCCAAACACTATTATTATATTAAAAATGTTATAATATTTGTTAATATTATTAATTTAATAAATATAAAAATTTCAATTTTTTTTTTTTTTTTGTAACAATAATTAATTTGAAGTTAACGCGTAAAGTTAAAAAAAAAAAGTAATTTAATTTAATTATTCAACTAAAAAATCATGGATGCCTAAACTTTGTTAAATCTATCTACGTAAATCTCAGGAAACCCTCAAAGATCTATAGCCTTAATCGGAAGTCGTTTCTAGATCACTTGAATGATTAAATGTACCTAAAACAAAACAAAACAAAAAAAACTTCTCACGACAATTTTTTATTTGTATCGCGTATTTTATAAATGAAAACAAAACGCGCGACTATTGCGATTTTCCTCCGCGAAGTAGGATTTTATTCTCGTTGAAATTGTGTACATTTTATTTTTTTTAATAAAAGTGTCAGTTATATATGTAAACACAATTCAATACAAGAACGTAAATCCGTGTCAACGAGATGATCCGAATGAACACGAAAAAGTGTTCATCGAGGAAAAAAAAATCGCGTCATCGTAAAAAGAATATGCATTTATTTGCTTCGCGTAGAATCTGAAATTTCAAAAATCGTTTTTAATACATTTGTCAGAATCATTTTGTTTTTTTTTTTTTTTTAATGCAATCGTTCAATCTCGTTGCTCTCGGATTCAGAATATTTTTCTACAATCCCAACGCTACAGTATGACGGATAGCAGCGACACTGTTACACAACACAGCCGCGCGATCATCTAAATATCATTTCATAAGTTATAACAAACGAAAATTAAAAATTTTTCCACGCCCGTTTTCACTAAGAATACGGACCGAAATCTTTTTGCGTTATTCAATGTTGTTATCAATTACTGTAGTTGTCCGAAGAAATGTACGTATAAAAAAAAACGTTACAGGATTTAATAGAACGATCGCAAAATTGTAACACAATATCATCTCCCGTAGTCCTTCTACACGCGGTTTCTCTTTTTGAAAAACAAAAAAAAAAATCTAAGAAATAAATAGTAAATAGTAGTTATTACAACAATTCGGAGTTCTCGTACGTTAAATTCAATTAAAACGTTGCACAATTATCGCGGACGCGATGTAATTAATTTTTAATCGTTATAATATTCAAATGCTAATTTGCGTATATATATATATATATATATATATACGCGTATCAAATACAGATATTTAAATAGAAATTTCTTTTTTCTTTCAGTAACGTGGAATTTTAATTAATTAGTTTTGTAATCGAAAAACGTTAAAAACATGTGTATTTACACATTTCTCACGTGCGCTGTGAATTCATTTTAATAAAAGAAAAAAAAAACGATTTTTTTTTGTTTTATTCCATAAACTTTATATTTTATTTTTTATCATTCACGCGTTTTACCATAATAATTATAATACATTGTCCCGAATTACATATTTAATATTATTTTTCTCTTCAATAAAAATAATTGCACGTTCTGCGGAACGCCGTGTGTAAATCGAAAATAATATTCGTTTATTCATTATTGTATTTATTTTTTCTGTTCAATATGCGAACTGCTATGAACAGCGCCGGTCCGTGTACATTGTGCGTACTTTTTATAATTTATTTACTAGTTTACGTTTTTGCACTTTGCGTGCGCGTAAAAGTTTCAGCGTATTATTAAAAAGTCAATTATTAATTTCAATTAAGATGTCAGTCGAAGTGAATTATTATTTTATTCGCAAATCTGCGAATGTTTTGCTCTTTCCATATAATATATATTATATACACAAGAAATATAAAAAAATCGCGCCAGTCTACAGTCTAATGTGTTTTTGTAAAATTCGGTGTAAAGTTTATAACATTTTACATTTTGTGTTTATATAATAAATACTTTTCTTCTCGAAAAAGTGTTTCGAAATGAACGCGTGTCGTAATGCGTTTTTTTTCTCGCAGTTAATTTCAATTTCAACCGTGAATAATTACGCGGTTAGGTCGATGTAAACTAAGCTTTTTTTTTTTAGCAAATTTCAATTTCTTTACACTCATTTGCTATACTACAAAGCATTACGCATATGGATTTCTTCGATTCGAATTACTTTTCGTATTTCAATGAATATATTGACGTTCGGACGTACGGAATTATAATTACGCTATTTTAAAATTATATATATATATAAAATGATTCGCAACAATTTATTATAGCCGTTCGTTATGAATTATACCGGTTATCAGAAATATTATCGACGGTTATAACAAATTTGTAACAATTTTGGGGTAAAAATAAATAACCGTAATAAATGCGAAACGGTGCATAAGCGCGAAAAACTCTAAATTGTATTCGTAACAAAAGTTTATTTACATTTCTCGAGATAATAATTAACACTGTAGCTAACCTGACTCACGATTAATGAAATAAAATATATATTCACTTGCGCGTAATATGTGTACGTCGAGTATACAAAACTAATTGTCCGTAAAATTAGATTAACATAATATGTATGTCTATCATTATTATTATTATTATTATTTTAATAACGGAATAGGATCGATATATTCGAATAGGAACGTGTTGGAATTATTATCGTATAAAATATCGTATACCTCCGATCGACCGACTAGTACGAAAATATTTACTTTTTATAATAAACGAATTATAATTTTTTTCTCTTAATCTTTCTTAATTAGTTTGTATTCGCGTTATCTGATATTTTTTCGTTTATCGTGAAATGTTGTAACACGAGAGTCTATTAAATTCTCGCGTTTTTCAAGATATATGCATGTATTATATTATAAACTTATACGCCAAGGCCTCTATAAGAAACGTTGTTGAACAGTCCCCGGACAGGGCTGTAAAAATCAAGTGAAAAGCAACACGGATGAATGATAAAAACAGGAAAAAGAATCGGCGTAGGAAAATAAATCGTTGGCGAATTGAAAATCGAGGAGAAAATTTCACGGGAAAATATTTAATCGAAATCTAAAATAATAAACGTATTTTTCGACGATGTATATTATAATTTTCACGGTTTTTTTTTTTTTTTTTTATAAAATCATAGTGCAAACAATGTAAATATTATAATAGTTTAATAATAAATAAGCGATTCTGATTACATGTATTTGCAATACTTCAAGTGGCGTATAGACCCAAGGACGACACTCTTATATAATATGACTTATCTTGACAATAGTGTTGAATTGTGTACGCGCATATTGAAATTGTCGTTATCGTCATCAATATGAAGAACAAAACTCATCTATTCTATATATAAATATATATATCAAGCAGAAATAAACAGCAGCCTTATAAAGTATTCGAATATTTTTTTATTTTTACGTTCGAATATTATTCTAAATAATTTTGTAACATGTTTATTCCAATATTATATGTGTTGTATAAAATGAGAAAAAACCTTTTTTTTTTCCCCCCCGTCGTTTTATTCTCGCGGCGAAATACTTTTTCTAAAATACAAAGCAAACGAAAAAGAAAATATCTAAGAAATTTATTGAAAATTATAAAGCCGTTTGAAGAACAACTTAAAGTATAAAGTATATTGCGGTAAAACGACATTCTTATAATATAATATAATATATAATCGTTTTTATTAAAAGCGGAGTTTTGGTTTTTTATACAACAAATATATTATATAAATCAATTTTTTTTTTAATCAAACCTTTTGAAAATAAAATCGTTCCCCGTTATTATATAAAAAAATCAATTTTTTTTTCGTAAACATTTCCTATCTTAAAAATATGCAAAGTATTCAAAAAATGTTATTCAAATATAAGCATTATATTATTGACTAACGTATTATTATTATTATTTTTATTAAACTACTTCCGCACGTTTTTATAATGTGTATATATTATTTTTCAGGCTGAGAAAAAAGGATGCACGGCCACGGAATACGGATTCGTTTTCGGAAGTTTTGAACTCGTAGCATTCATAATGTCACCAGTTTTCGGAAGCCTGGTATGTTAAAAAAAAGTTTTTTTGTTTTTCGTGCTATATTATACAATATATATATAAATATGTACTATATTATACAATGGAAAAAATCCACTGTGTACGGGGTCCTGCAGGTTATTGGCAATATCAAATTTTTTTTCATGACGTATTTCCTCTGTTAAACACTCGCCTCGAAAGTCTTTCAGTCCGATGACATAATAAACCGCGATTATATAAGTATACATTATGATGACGTCGTTCGATTGTGTTGTTGCCGTGGTGGACACGATGTTGAAGTATAAATCGAAACTTTTGCGTCGTTTTCATAGTGTAAAACTCCGTGCAAAAGGCAGTAACAAACGACTTATATAGTCGTTAGAAAACTGTCGAAAACGGGAAAAAATTACACGTAACACTCGTATTACGACTCTTTAATATAACTTCTGGATTTAAGCAACCTTGCCGATCGTAAATCGATCGCACACAATGAATTTATCATTTCACATCAAACCTTTTAATTCGATTTACTGTCCGACACTCTTTTTTTGCAAATGCATTTTAAAATTCCTCGTCTATATTATCCACGAGGGTGGTCCCAGATGTAATGCACAATTAGCTCTAAATGAAAGAGTATTTATTTTAAATGAAATACAATATTATATGCCTTCGATATAATCACCCCTGTTTGTCAACACATGATTGTCACCGGTGTTTGGGAGTGTTTAAATGCCGTTTAGAACGCCATCATTATTGAGTTCACGGACCCTTCGGATTACTTTTTCATTTAGGACATTTAAGTTCAGGAATACGGATTCCTCTGAATGGCTCCTTTAGTTTTATAATAGATCAAAGTCCGGGGCAGAAGATTCAAATCTGGCAAATGTTATGGGTGATCGAGACGTTTCCATCCATATTTTTCCAAAAACGCGACGACTGGTGCTCCCCGATATGTGGTCGCGCAATTATCATGCAATATGGACACGCCGTGTTTCTGGTCGCTTTTTACGGATTTCTACTCGCAATTTTTTGTTGAGAAATATTTTGTAATAGTCTCCGATTGGAACTTCTGCCAATTGGAACACGATCGATGACAATCATACACCGCGTTTAGATCATAGGCAAAAATCGTCGTTTGCTTCACTTCTGTTCGTGAGAATTGTTTTCAATACGACCATCACGGAATCGCTGTTGCTATCCTACCTGCTCCCGTACTTCGATCTACAGTGTCCGTTCTAACACGCTTCAAAGTCGTCGGCTGTTCATGTCAAGTTACTAGAAAGCTATAGAGCGTTCTGTACGTTACATTTGGGACCACTCTCGTATCAGACACCCTTCCTTCCTACAACCATACGCCTAACTCAAACCATTTTTAATCGTCCCTGTTCGTCTGTAGATATATATTTATCGTTTGTCGTTATTATTAATTTATTTTTATAGCGACGCTTATTAGTGAATTCTACTGTTAACGTTTGCATTATGAACAATCCGTGTTTTTGGCCCGTGTGGTCAAATAAATAAATATTTATATATCATAACGAACGCGGAGAAGAACTGCGCAATATATTGTACCGTAATAGTTAAAATAATGTTGTAAATACGGCGTAATTAAAATTTTCCCATTAAATTGCAACGAGTTGTGATTCAAAACGTGTATAATTGTTTTGAACGCGCCATATCGCGCGTTATGTTATAATATAATAAATTCCGCAACTGAAAAAAAAAAAATAAAAATACATCACCCGGTTGTGCGTATATTATACTAATATTATAATATACTAATTTCGTTGCGTTTGATTTAATTAATTATATATATATATACGCCAATATCTCCCATACACGCGGTTTTCAATACAGAAATTCATTAAACCAGTTTATGTTAAATACGTATAGATAACATATAATGATATATTCATATTCCTCGATTATTCGCGTTGATATTATAATATTTAAAAAAAAAACGTGACGATAAACGAAAAACTTCATACGGCGTTTCGAGCAAATTTATCATCGCGCCGTGTGCTGCTGCTGCTGCTGTGGTATACGAGATACACAAATTAATACTCAAATTCACTCGCGTTATACAACCCTACGAAATTCGATTTTATTTAATTGAAGAATAAGCGCGTTTATTATCTAAAAGAAAGAAAAACGGTTTTTATTTTTAATTCATTTTTCCTGTTATTTATTTATTATTATTATTATTATTATTATTATTATTATTATTATTAAAATTGCGAACACTTTTTCGTATAAGACAATGGTACAGTTCAGTCTTTACACGCGTTGTATAATACGTTACAATAGCAAATCGTGTTCACTTTATTCACACGCGTTTTTCATCGATTATTCCTCCAGTACTTAATATTTTATTAAAAACGACCAGAAATATGTATAAAAAACAAAAATCGTTAAAATTTTCGACAGTTATTTATTTCCTCATGAGCTGAGAGTGAATGTAATACGAGCTTTTAAACGCGCGTAATAATATTTACGTCGTTATCGTTCTATTATTATTTTAATAAATTATATTACTATAACGGCTCTCTGCAGTATCGTGTTTCAACGTATTATTATATAATGCATACGTATCATTGCTTTTAAATTCGAAAAAATAATAATAAATTCCAAAAAGATCTGTGTAACTCACATTATTGAGGAAAATAGTTTTTTTTTTGCTTTTGTCCGTTCACGTCGTAGAAAAAGTGCCGTGTTCCGTTGATTTTAAATAGGCGCATCATTCGTTCCTTTCCGAATTAGTAGCAAATCGTATTTATATTTTTACTCATTTTTTCTCTCCCATTTCTCAAATAGTTTCTCTAGCGTAACGAAAATTTTTATACAATCGTATAAAAAAAACATAAAAAAAATCTGGTAACATTGTTGTCAAAGTATTATATCCGTTTTGGACGCACGCCCATCCATTTTTTATATGACGTCTGAAAATTTAAGTGTAGACACATATAATAATATTTAAAAATCGTCGTTATCGTGAACGTTTTTTTTTCGCGAAGTTTGTGAATGGTTCGAATTTTAAAAAGACTACAGAGAATAATCTGCAGAGTTTTTACGAATTGTGTATTGTGAATGATATAAATTAAGAATCGTGTATACCATTTTCCTCTGTATAATATTTTCCCGAATTTCAGATTCCTATCCGGTTTGTTTTCTCCGTAAATTTCGTTTCTTGTTGTTACTGTTTTCTCGCGATAAATTATTCCCCCCCAAAAAAAAAAAAAAAAAAATCCTGGATATTACGCATCGTTCCTGGCCCGTTCCGGCTATCAAACACGGCCATTAACACTTGATATCAGTAAAAAGATGGACGGTGAGAACGACGTATATTATTCGACGATTTATCTTTTAACGGTTTGTAAAAACAAAAAGAACGAAAATAATCGTCTTGCTTAACATTAAACAAATATATCGTGCGATATTTGAATTAAGTGTTTTATTAAGTAAAATTCACGTGAGATTCCATTAAATTTACCGCGTTCGGTATATTCGTAAATATATATATACGATTATATTATACATAGTTGTGTACTCTCGAATTCAAAGGTTAAGTAAACGTTTAAATCGTTTTTTTTTTCATTTATTTCGTATAACAATACATGTGAAATTATTACATTACTACTTGTTTTAACAGTCGTGTGAATGAATCTTTTTAATCTATACACATTATAATCTTTTCGCGTTTTTCTGTAATAAAATAAAAAAATATAACATAAAACAGGTTAAAGGTCTAACAAATAACAGCGCTATTAAACGACCATAAACATTATTTTAAAGTACTTATATACAAGTGTATCTGTTATGAATAATAAAATAATATTATCGTAACATTTCTATATTATACAGTACATTTATTCGTCTTGTCACAAATCCGTTTCGCGTTGAATGAGCACGTATGTTTAATTTGGAATTTAGAGGGATTTTTTTCTAAATACTTTTAACGGCATTTATATGTTATCATATGTTTTTTTTTGCTAAAATTTGATTTCATATCGTATTTTACGACTATTTATGTTTTTGATTTTTTTTTCTATCCAAACAACTGGTTACACGAACCATGAACAATATAAGAACAAGTGTAAATCGATGAAAACGGGACGGAAAAAAACGGAATTGTAGTGCTCTCCCGGTGAAGGGACTACGCGACGTGATTATTACTTTTTTACAATACGTTAAATTAGCAGGTTAAGACGACACCGTTACGCCTTTTCAATCGTTTGATTGGATTGCCTCGAATTGTATTCGATGAAATTCCGACGATAAGAGGATTTTTGCGATGATTTAGACGTTTATTGAAAGGTGTTATCTGTGTGAAAAGTACGATTAGAGACGCAGTATTATAAGGGACTATGGAGATTATTCGTAGGACTTTGGATTTTTTGAATGCTTCGATATGTAGGCGGGTCTCGCTGATTGTGTTACGACGACCAAGTAAGCCGACGCGATCTATATAAGAATACCGTACTGCGTTTTGAGCAGTCGGAAGAGAGTTCGGATACTAAGAAAAAGTAAGTATCTTTGCGCAGATTAAGAGCGCAGTGGATTGACTTGGAGTCGTTCATTTCGATTTCCCAAAGTCCGTACCGCGCTTCAAAGTGATCGAGATGGTCTTTTGAATGTGATAAGAGGATCTGAGCTATTGTTATCGATTATTTTATGGCTTTGTCACCAACTAGAGCGAAGTCGTTTGGTCGAATACGTTAAATATCGTACGATTATCATATAGTAAACATTTCAAAAGAAAAAAATGTTCAACGACTCATTGCGTGGGTTAGTGTTCGCATTATAATTTGACGGCTTTTTTTTTCAAATTTAAAATTTTCGAGTTTTATACAAAAAGTAAAATTACTCAAAAAAAAATTTCATAGCGTGTGTGTAATGTATACGGTTTTACTACGTTTATACGTACACGCACTCTCATATAAACACAAAAATTACACAAAAAAACATTATAAACGTGTGTAGGTATTGTCGCGTCACTTGAGATAACTTTTTATATCAAAACAGTGAAGGAAAAAAAAATTGTTTCCTACACGCATATAATACGATTGAATAAAAATACGGTTAATCCTGCGCGACGTGTAAACATTTATTTATACATTATTTTGTTGTATGTTTTTTTTTTTTTTTTTTACGCGTTTCAGATTCAAAAAGTCGGTCTGAAATATTTGTTGGTGTTTGGTATCGTATTGAACGCCTTATCGACCATAGCTTTCGGGTAATGTAAAACACATATTTTTTCCATCAATTTTTCTGTATTACTAATCGTTTCGATTTATTTTTTTGTTATTCGTTTTAGATATTTGACTTACGTGGACAGCAGAAATTTGTTCTTACTGTTATCACTGGCTCTGAGGGTTTTGGAGTCGCTGGGCGCTACGGGCGCGATGGTAGCCGCGTTCTCGTTGACCGCCGTCTCTTTCCCCGAATCGGTGGCCAGCACATTCGTACGTGTATAATAATAATAATAATAATAATAATAATAATAATAATAATAATAATAATAATAATAATAATAATAATAATAATAATAATATAACGTGTTCACTGTATAAATATATAACCATTGAAATTATCGTAAAAGAATTTTTAAAAAAAAAAAAGACGAAGAGTATAAAAAACTAAATAGGGCTTTATTATATATATACATTTTCGAATCGAAATAAAACGTTTTTTTTTCTCCGATAAACCGCGGCGTGCTTGCCGCATATTGTGAGAAAAAAAAATTGTTCTCAGACAAACAAATAGGGATATAAAAAAAAAACCACGTACTTTTCGTAGGTAAAAGCTTTATGTGAAATTATTAACAGTCTATATTTTTTTTTTAGTCGGTATAAATGTTCGCGTTGAATTTTCGTTATGATGAAAATTCATTTTCAGTAGAAATTTTTTTTTTTTATTTCGTTATTCGTTTATAAATATGAATTGAAAACATCGTAAATCACGCGGTCTTAAAAAGTACTGTGTTTTTTTTTCTTTTGCAACGTGCGTTTTTCACACTCCGCATCTGTAAAGAGATAGCGTTATTTAAAAATAAAAAAAATATTTATATTTAAACGCAATATTCTAATACGCGTCGAATGTCTGTTTTTCTCGTACAAACGCATAATTTGACCAAAAATCGTTTACTTACTGAAAACGGGGGAAAAAAAATAAGTAAACAGTCGAACGTATTTCGCGACAATATCTTAGTATCGATAATAATCGTGATTTCGATAATTTTACAAATGTATTTAAAAAAAAACCGCGTCGTAAGTGATATGATTTCCGTTATTTACGCGTAACTTGGAATTTCGAAATTATTATTACGACGCATATACGTTATATAAATTAATTTCTTTTCTTCCTCGAACAACAATTTACGATAAACGAAATTCACACGTGCGTCTCAATAACGAACGCTGGACAATTTGAGTTATTTTATTCTGCACTTTCCCTAATAAACACTTAGCACAAATGATTGTAAATTTATTAAAATTCCGGTTCATTTCACAGAGTGTATATTGTTATGTTTGCTGATTGCCGTGAATAAATCTTATAAATTCGCCGCCGTTGACTGTGATACGAAAAAGAAAAACTCTTACCAATTCATTTTTTTTTTTAAATATATTTTTATACGAAACTATTGGCAAATAAACGCTCGAAATACCGCCGCTAAGAGCCTAAAGTTTTATAATGCGAAATCGAAAATACGTCGTACAAAAAAAAAAAAATAAAATATTATATTCACAATTCATATATATATATATAATGAAAAAAAAAATACATTCTTTTCTCGTGTTCTCTAGAAATTCACAAGGGCGTGTGTATAGAGTACGGAATAAAATAAAAACAACAAAAACGTAATCTTCGCGCAACGATTTATTTTTTATAATAAATATATATTATATTATTAATTGTTAAAATTATACATTATTATTATTATTATTATTATATTGTTAAACTTTTAGTCGGCTCTCGAAGTGTGTTACGGAATGGGATACATTATTGGGCCAACTCTCGGCGCTCTACTGTTCGACGTACGTTGAATCGTTTCATTTTATCAAAACGATATTAAACACTCTCTTTTTTTTTTCATGAATTTAATTCAATTTTTTTACGTACACTACTGGACTCTGCAGGTCGGCGGATTCCCGTTACCGTTTGTCGTCATGGGTCTCATTACACTGGCCACGTCGTTTTTGGTGTGCATTCTGATGAAACAAGACGTACCCAGTCCGAACAAGGCTAAAAGTAAGTGACGTATAGTTAAAACGGGGGAAATGAAGTCTGATTCGGTAATATATACAAAAAAAAAAAAAAACAACAACAGAAAGTTAAAACAAAAAAAAATTCACGATATATTTTATATTTTCACTATAAAATATATTGTAATGTGTGTTCGTCGCAGCTAAGGTAACCCATCTGATGAGCGTTCCTACGGTACTCATCAATTCCATTGCGACGGTGATAACGGCCACTGCGATGGGATACTATTCGGCAACGTTGGAACCGCATATCCGAGGGGTGAGTCGCATAATATTTTTCACATAATTTTCGTGCGACAAATACGCGTTATAATAAAACCGATTTCGAAACGCATTTTTTTTTTACTGCAAATAAAATATCCGAGAATTTTCGAGAGCGGCGTCGGACGAACGACATTTTTATAAACGAAATTCGATAGATTTATACGGGCCTGTATAGACTGCACGAGGGCGAAAAAAATTTACAGAGAAACGTTTAAAATCCACAAGAACAGATTCAATTTATTTGAAAAATAATCGAACGGTTAACATTGTAATATCGATATTGCAATTTCGTAGAAGAATATCTTCAATATCCGTGTATATTTAGTGAAAACGATGACCACCGGTCTATACTAAACACCGTCTTTATATATATATATATAACGTTGTGCCTACGAACGAAATCACTACACGCGTGACGATCGTTTCGCCGACTGTGTGTGTATTACGAAATATTATGTAATATTATTGTATAATATTATAATAATATGTTATGTACAGTTCGTTTATAAGAACAATGCATAGATATGTCAACGTATGTACACAATTCAAATTAAAAGACTTGTGATCTGTTAATGCCGAAATATTATATTTCAACGATAAATCGAATCATAAAAGAAAACAATCGCATTACTCTAGTAGAACAAAAAATAGAATTGTAATATATATATATATATATTCAAATCTCGTTATAATTGACGTGTGTCCACGTCTCTCCTCGAAGTAGCGGGTAAATTTAAATATATATAATTTATAATGCGTATAGTACTTGAGACGGAAAAAACGATTAATATAATATTATATTCATATACACGAATAAATAATAATCTGAATAGGATTTTTATATAATAATAATAACAACAAAAAAAAAATTTTTTTTTTTTTAACCGGCCGTACAAGTATAATATATTATTGTTATCGGATATTTGTATATATTATAATATACTCAATGACGTTAATAAGTGTTTACGTGTTATATACTTATTATAATATATATATATATAATTACAGGTGTGATTTATTTTTTTTATTTTTCATAACATCCGTTATTCCGATGTGTTTTTTTTCTTTCGTCTATTCTCTATCGAATTATCGGGACGATTACGACATTTTCATAGAACCGTTTTGTAAAACAAAAATGAAAAGTCAATTTATTCGAATTATAATCGGGGAAAATTCGAAATTTTTCGATGAAATCACATACCGAATTCGCATTTTCCTTTGACAATTCGTAATTATTCAATAACAATTGCGTACGGTTTACTGTTTTGGAACATCAAAAGTCGGTGTAACGGGCGCGAGTGAAAATACTTAAATTGTAAAACAAAAAAAAAAAAATTGGTATTGAATGTGTGGAAAAAACTGTCTAAATATTTACAACAAGAACAAATTCATGTTTCCGGGAGTATAACGTGGCTCGTGATAACAAAAAAAAAAAAAAAAATACGTAATGACGGTATTGCTTGAGATTCTGAACTGTTACAATCGTCGAAAAACAATTTCAAAATTTTAAATAACAAAAACGAGGTTTTTTTTTAGAATTCGTAAAACTCTCTGCATCCTACACACATTTACGCCACTGCTTTGCAGAGGTCTTTTAAGCGAATCGATGATATTCACGATATTATCAAATATATATAAAAAAAACAATTATTAAATGTGATGGAAACTATGTATGCATTTCGAAAAGGGCATCGCTCAATAATACGTTCTACGCGTTTAATTAATATACAAAATATATTTTTTGTAGGTTTTCGCGTATATTATTATTATAATATGTATATATAATAAATACATTGTCTCGACGGTTATCAAGGTTAATAGATCACCTAAACGATCACCTGTACACAGCATCCTACGTGTATTTCGACACGCGAACCTTGATAATTTTCCCTATTAATTATTGAACTCCCCCGTCAAAAAAATAATAATAAAAAAAAATACCGAAATCAACGCGTGTTAGATGATGTTTGATATGATATATACTAACCAAAACTCGTATATGCTATAAAATAAATTATAATTAAAAATTAATCTGTATTTAAATATTTATTATATCCCAAACTCGTCGATAATACACTTAGTACTTAAAAAAAAAAAAAAAATGTTGTAGATACGCAATGACTTATTACCGGAGCAGAAGACTTGAAGTACACAGAAAAAAAAACCACTAATTATACAAGCATATACGCGCTTGAAAATACGTGTAATAATAATAATAATAATCCATTTTTAAGTATTAAATTTTCGAGATGTTCCGGGGCAGTGTGCGCGAGTCATTTCTCCAATATTAATGTACAAAACGTTTTTTTTTTTTAGAACATGTTTAAAAAATTGTTTTTCGAGTCGTCTCATAAAGGCGTGTTTCGATAATTGTCTTGAAATGAACGCTTTAGCCCCGCGCGCTCCTCTTCGTTCGGAAATCGAAAATCGAATATCGAGAAGACGCGCTAAAAAGAAAAAAAAATGCATCTTCGTTTTTTTAATCTCGTTATTAAATAAAGAGAGAGAGAGAGTGAGAGTGTAAAAAAATTATAAATTATTCCAATCGGCGCTTTATTCCGAAATCGTTTTTATATTATGTCGTGTTTTTCTCCGCAGTTTGGACTGTCATCCGTCGACGTCGGCTTCGTGTTCATCATCAGCGGTGGGACGTACGCGCTGATCGCGCCAGTCATCGGATACGTATGCGACACTGGATTGAATCCGAAAAAAATAATGATAATCGGAACGGTGCTGACCATCATCAGTTACTCCATCGTCGGCCCGGCTCCGTTCGTGCCACTCAACAAGTACGGAAAACTATTTATTGTTTTTTTTTTTTTTTTCATTCGTTTTGAGTCTTAGCGAATTAGTATTACGTGTGTATTTGACTGTAGTGGACTCGCAAACGGACGATACATACGAACGGGGAAGAGGGGGATAAACCATTAGATTTTAAATTTCTGTTGTCTATTATATTAACAGATATCGTCGTTGTGTCTGCAGCGTGTAAAACAGTTTTCTTTTTTTTTTCTGTAATGTTACAATTAACTAAAATTATTAATTATCTCTCGAGTTCGGCAAGTACACGGATTTGTAGACGAACACTTGTAAACCATTAAAACTTCTGAAAACCCGATCGAATAATAGTAATAATAATCGTTTCTTATGATTTTTTTTTTAATCAATTTCCGTAACACGATACGTTTGCACTGAATTGAATTGCCGGGTGAACGAGATTTCGTAGAAGACGTTTTTTCCAAAAGCTAAAACGAGATCAACAATCACGAATCTCGGCTTTCGTTTCGGTTATTCTCTGCTATTACGGTACCCCGCACACCAGTCAAATATATATATATATATATATTGTTTTTTGTTGTTCTTGACGGTTATCGTTCGTTCGCCAGTCCGAGTTTTTCCAATGGAAATAGGATTTTTTATTTATTTTTTGCTCCTTAATGAAAAAACACTAAAACAACGAAGAACGTGAATTTAGCGCTCCAATTTACACGGGAAAATTTTAATTATACTTTTTGTGTTGTAATTTTTTTTTTTCCAATTATAATATTATATAGACACGCCGGGGCCCGTTGGGAAATTTCCTTACGTCCCGGCGGGCCAGCGCGTTCAGGTGTAATAAATTTACGTTCATGATGATTGTATACTTACCGATGAGAGTTCTCTCTTCGGGTGTTGTTCGGAGCAAAAAAAAAAAAGTTTTGAAAATTAAACTCGAAAATTCACTACTGCTAAATTATTTGTCGTATGTAAATATTAATATGACAGTGTTCGAAATACATTTTGTACAATAATCAAATCATCACTCACGATTACCGTATTTCGTACCGATTAAAACGAAATTTCAGTGCATTTTTTCTTCTTCTTTATTTTAACGAATAAAAATGCCTAATAAGTGGTCTGGTGGATGTCCGTCCAGATCAGCCCCGTTCCCGATCAATTCTCAGGTTAGGTCAGTATTCGAATGAATTGTCAATAATTACTAGAAAAAAAAAAAACAAAAAATAATATGGAATATTACGTAATTCAATCAACATATTATCCACCAATGCTGATAATTTCGTTGAAATGGATCGTACGGTTATTTTTAAATTGAAATTATCGGTCCGCGTTTTCGCTTATCGTTGCTCGTACTTATACATATATATATATAAAAAAAAACAATAGGAAAATAATTTTAGGGCTAAAACCAGTTGTTTTTACTAACGATAATTGCGATTAAATATTTAAAAACGCGCAATTAACGGCGTACTACTGATTATCCAGATAACGTTGTGTTCTGAATTTTTAACCGGATAATTTATCCGAATATTGCGCAACGCCGTTAACGTGTGACGACGCGAAAATCTTAAAGCAACGTTGCGCAATCGTTATATTTGGTAAACGTGAAAAACGTTTTATAAAAATAAAACGTATTTCGGTCGAGGACGTCCCGTTGACCACGCATATTATAATAACATATTACAGTCTTAGACTTTAGGAGTCGGTGGACAACAACGCTCTGGTTAGAGTTATTAGCGTTATTTATTGTACGATAGACGACTGACTAGTCGTTGTCGCCGTCGACTTTGATCGATTTTCGTATAATACGTTTTCCGGTGACGTTATTACACAATTACGCTGAAAAATACGCACAAATCGAAAAAAAAAATATATATAAATGATTTTCATTAATTCATTTTTCATTCCGCTTGTCAATAAAATGTCGCATTCAATTTATCAAAAAATTCGCTTCGAATACAATGTGGCGAAAATGTTTTTTTTTTTTTTTTTACAAATATTTAATAAAATTTCGCGAGATTAACCGGTACAAACGCTTCGAGACTCTGGATTTTTGCGATAATTTATAAATTGAGTTTTAGAAGAAGAAAAAATTAACGGTACAAGAACTTTTGTGTTAACCAATACTGGAAGATTAATTATGTTTTCGGTGGTTTTTCTTTTTTTTAATATGAGCCTATTTTAAAAAAAATTTTAAACTACAACGGTGTTTTTGATTACTTTATACCTGTTTACATACCGCTGTTTTATATATAATCATATTTTCGTTAAATTTAAAATAATCGTCGTTTTTTGAATAAAATAATATTATTGCCGTCAAATTTGTTCATCTAAAATTCAACTTAAGAAAAAATAGTGAATTGTGCGATGGAATGAAAAAAGTGGAGAAAAAAACATATTTTCTTAATATTTAAAAAGTTTAAATATATATATATATATATATAAGTTTCTCTAGAGCCGTAGCACACTTACAGAGGACGTCTACGCATGTTCGTCTCATGTTTGATTTCAGTATTGTCCGATCAAATTAAGTAGATAGATAGACGAACGGTCTTCGCATTAATAATAATAATAATAATAGCTGGCGATTAAACGTCTCGGCTGGATCTTTTACCATTTTTGACACATATAAACACGACGACAAATCGTACGACATCTATTATAATGAAATATAAATAATACTCATTTATAAAAATACAAAAAAAAACCCTTTCTCTTCACATTTATTTTATTTTATACCTATATATATATATATATTAATACAGTATACAGGGGAGACTGGCAAAAGTAATGAGTTGTACACACTTATCCGTCTTATTTCGCTCGAGCTCATATAATATAATGTATGTAATACATTGTTATTACTATTATTTTAAACTTATGAGCAACGATTAATAATACCGCAGTGTTCGCAAAAATGATTCCGAGTGTACACTATGTATTAGATGTCCACGGAAAGAACGTTTTAAATTGTAAATGATATAAATGTACATACATAAAACTACTATTAAAAAAAAATATATTTTGTTTTAAGTCACATAAACCGACTGAATGTCGACATAAATTGTGTTCTTTTTTTGCTAAGAGGCATCGTAATTTTTTTGTCCAGTAAGTGATACAAGTATACTTCACCATATAACCACCGACAACTATGAAAAAGATTTTTTATTTAATTAAACTATTTGGCGTGTAGTGTTTTAAATGTATTTTTTTTTTTTTAAAGTATAATTTCTAAAAACGCGTTGCGTTTATAAAAATTAATAATAAAAATAATAATAATTTCGCTACGTATTTTTTTTAACCGTATAATATTAAAAAGTCAGATCATATAATATTAACGGGTAAAAATTTAAATTACATTTAAATGAAATTTAAAAATTGTTATGAATTTAAAAATGTTATTATTATATTCTACTTTAATGAAAAAAAACGTTTATTAAAAATACATTTTTTTCTCTTTTTTTTTACTTATTTTGTAGAGTATATTAAATTTTCTGTGTATATTTATGTGTGTGTGTGTATAGACTTTCAAACTAAATAACTGGATTAAGGATCGCACACGTACATCATCATGTACGCAATTGTATAAAATTTAATAAAAAACGGATTTAAAAGTTTTTTAAAATGATCTATTTTAATGAACGTTTTTCGTCAGTGTTATGTATATGAAAATTATTGTAAAAAAGCGATAAATACGCCGTGATACAAATGAACGAATGGAATTTTTTAAGTCGGGCTTAAAGCTTTAACTGCGTTTCGAATATTTTGCTTTAATACGTTTATTATTTCACGTTTCTATCGTCATTCTTTTCCTTTTTCTTTATTATTATTTTAATAAGTTCTGTATTACCATAATAATAACTCACGGTTTACCGTACATATCACGTTATACAATTTCACCTTTACAACATAACGGATATGTATCTGTATAATGTAAAAATAATTCTATTTATAATAATAATAATATTAATCATCGTTTATGCGTGTTATAAATTATAATAACGTATAGCATACGTAATATAAGGAATAATTATTAAAACATTTAAAAAAAAAAAAAAATGAATAAATTTGTGAAATACTCTGCAAACGTATGATAATAATGAGAGTGAAGCAGAAGAAAGTGGTGGCGAGAGAGATACAATTGTAAATTGATTTGTTTTTATTGTGTTCCAGCGATTATCCGGTAAGATTTTAAACACGTTTCATTTCTGTGTTTTTTCATTAATTATTTAATTATTATTTGTACGCGGCTTTCAGAATCGTATATTCACTCCTATATTTTCACCTCAAACAGTTGTAAACTTTTGATTTTAAAAGAGCAATCTATTTTTTCCCCCGCGTTTATTTATACAGAAATAAAATATAAATGTATTCAAATCCGTTTTTATTTATTTTTTTCATACCGCATCTGTGAATTTCTGATAAAGCGTCTCCGAGATGGTAAATTTCTAGTATCTCCTGCAATACCATTTCACCGTGTTTTTTAAAATTCAAATGCGCTGCTCGTTACTCGAGAAATATTCGTCGGATTATACAAAATCAGCACGCGTGAACTACAACACGTGTTGATTCATTATGATTACCGTTTTAAAACATCAAAAGATGGTTATGGGTTGTGACATATAACGGACTGAGATGAAAATATGAAAATTATCAGAAGAACGGAACGTGAAAAAGAAGAAAAGTTTCTAAAACTAAATTTAACAAAAACCACTTATAATTCCCGAGATATTATAGCCATTTTCTCGTAAAATCTTTCTCATTTCTAGTTAAGATTTGTCCATGAACGTGTCTCCTCGTTCACGTTTTTCAACTCGACGGTGGAGTAGTCATCTCCATCTATTGATTAAATCCCCGTATTTCGTCCACCACGATAAAAAACGTTTTATGTGATTATATAATAGTACCTATATACTTTTTTTTCAGTTCTCTTATTTCTACAAATGTCGATTGAAAGATTATCCTCAACACTTCCCTTCCCGGCCAATATAAAACCTATATTTTTTCATTCTTTCACGAATCTCAATTACCCGATTTAGTTTTTTGTTTGTTGTTACGTTGTATTTTTTTTTATTAAATATCGTTTTGGTTTGTTTATTAATCGCACGTTTATACGGTAACTTAAACAAATTAAAAAAAAAAAAAATAATAAATAAATAAAAAAAATTTATCAACACGATAAGTTTCCGAATTTATACGAATTTATCGCATCAAGTGATCGAGTGATCGCATCGCAGATCACTTCGTGGTACGTACACTGACCTCTCTAATAAATTCTAATCTGAACCTCATTAGTCGTAAATATAAACGAATATTTTTAATTGTGTAATTATTTCGCTCGTATATTCTCTTAATAAAATATCATTTTAATTCAGTACGAGCAAAAGATAATATTGATTTTATTACACATATAAATGATTTTGTTATAATGGGTCGGGCCTAAACCAACAATATTAATTAAAACAAAAAAAAAAAAAAAAATTTTGATCTCGGGTTAATTAAAATCGACATTTTATTTTTACAATAATCAGTTTGTTCACGTGCATTAACAATAACGTATATTGAAAACGATATCGACGAATCGTCTGAAATTTAAATCGAATTCGTCGAAAGACTTGTTCGCGTCTTGATAAATTATATTAGTTTCATTTTTAAATCGTTTCGGGGGAAAAAAAAAATTACGCTCATATGAAAATAAACGTACGCGGGTTTTTAATTTTATTCTTGAAAAAATTGCACGAGTCTTACGTTTTAGCTTTAAAACTGTTGTATTAAAAAAATACTCATAAAAATGTTCATACATGACATTTAAATGCCGTTATAGTAGTAATACTGATTTCGTAATATAAAGCGAAAGTTCAATTTTCAGATCCATGTTGTTGGTCGTCGTTGGACTGATAATCCAAGGATTGGCTTTGGGTATGATTTGCGTGCCCACGTTCGTAGATTCCATGAGAGCTGCCTTGTAAGTAGTATATCCCTCTGAACAAAAGTATAAAAATCATTGTATGATTTTTCTTCAACGTTAATTTTTTTTCTTTTTTCCCTAGTGAAAGCGGTTTTCCAAACGACATTCACACTTACGGTTTATTGTCCGGCATTTGGTCGTCTTCGTTCGCTCTGGGCGCGTTTTTAGGCCCGTCAATAGCCGGTGTACTGTACGATTTGGTCGGATTCGAAAGAGGAACGTATTTCGAAATTTCATTACATTTGGCACTGGTGAGTACAAATACGGTCGTGAAGTAAGCTTAGAATTCGGATTTTGTGTCACACTACGCGTTTTGAAAAAAATATCTAGAAATTAAATATATACTATATATATATTTTTTTTTCTTTTACGAGAAAACCGTTCGAATAGAGTTTCCCGTCGTAAATGTTAACAATACTCGTGATTTTTCTTTTTACGAAAAAGTTTTCGCCGTCAATGCTTTTACGGACGACAATCGTTTCGATTAAATACCGAAGTAAATATTAATGCGCAAATAAATTATTACAACTATAATATTTTTTTTATATATATATAATTTTTCATTCATTGATTCGTGAATGAGAACAGTCTCGGTCGCGGGCTACCGGTCTAAAATCGGCGAATATTTTTCGTACGTTTTTTTTATAAATATATATATATATACACTCGTTATTTTTTTCCTTTAGGAATTCGTCAAAATCGCAAAAATACGCATTATTAAAAACAAAAAAACAAAAAATTGTAACGTGACTTTTTCAATACGTATTTAAAAACGCTCTGAAAACTAAATTTTATATATAAAAAAAAAAAAACGTCGAAATATGCGTCACGGAATTCCGTATATTATTTTAATCGTAAACGTCATTTATGCGCACATTACAATTCCGGACCCTTCGTGGTAATTGAATGATTTTGGTTATAATGTTATAATACATATCGGTAAAACGCCATTCGAATCCGTTTAGAATATCGAATGTAAATACACGCTTGCGGTTCATTAGAGTTTGATCGATTGAACCGGACATCCTTGACCTTTACTTTTTACTCAATTTGGCAATTAAACGCAATAAACTTGATTATTGTGTGTGTGTGTGTGTGTGTACACTGTAGTTTGTACGGCTGCGATAATAATAAATGCTTATTAATAATATGCGCAGATACTATCATCTATATATATATATATATAATTTAATTACTGATTACTACTGATACTACTAGCGTTCAGTTCGTTCTAGAAACAAAAAAAAAAACTATCGATACATTCGTGTACCTACAAAACGTCTCGAAATAACCGCGCGATTTACGCGTGTCGAAAATAAATCGATTGGAATATTCGTCCCGAAAACATTTTCCGAACATTTTTGGCGCGCAAACCGTAAATTTCAATACATTATTATTTTACCCGTACGTTTTGTGTTCGTAACAAACCGTATACCTCACACATAAGTTCGCAAAATAACGATCTATTCAGATTGTCGGTTCGCGTTCGCGGAGACCATTAAACACAGGGGTGTTAGTGCGTTCTTGTAGAACGTGCAGATCAGTGCTTCTCGACCTGGGGGCCTTGAAATATTTATTTCATTTAAAATATTTTCGATTATTTAGTTAGGCTAAACCCAAGGTATATGATTAATCATTATTTATTACCAAAAAACAAACATAGATCGTGCATTTCACAACAGTCATTAGAAGCATACTTGCGTATTGCAGTTACTAATATCACACCCGATACAAATAAGTTATGCGGAGATATTCAAGCACAACCGTCACATTAATAATTATCACATTTATTATTATTATATGTTTTAAGTTTTACACAACTATAAGATTGAATTTTTCAAAAATATATTAAAAAAACATTAATTTTCATTACATTTCAATAATTTATTTGTGTCAAATAGTGCATGTAAATTTAGTATATAATTAAGAAAAAATAATTAATGATTTTGACAGTTTTACATTAAATTTAGGGGGGGGGCTCTATAACAAAAAAGGTTGAGAAGCACTGGTGTAGACGATAGTACTGCAGGCAATCGAACCGCTCATCGTCATCTTACGGATTTTCTATTTGTATTTCATTAAAATAATCGGGGATTCGACTAGTAGTTAATACCGGAGTGCATACCCGCGGTGAACTTATTAAATTATACAGTCAAGCTTGTAATGTATGTACTAGACATGGCGTGGTTAATTCATTTTTCACGTAAAGTCTATGTAAATCGTGTTTTAAATAGGCACTTATCTGTTGTTTTTTTTCCCCTGAATATTAATCCTTTATTTTATAATTTTAAGCGCAATGATAATATTTTAATTTTTAACTATTAAAAAAAAATAATAATAATAAAATAAACACTGCTCTCATTCACTCAATTTTATCTGCCATTAATAACGGCATTAACTTTGACCGCCCTTCGTTTTATTTGTCTACGTAAATGAACGCTTTCACGTTCCATGTACTACATATAGTATAGTCAAGTGTAACCATTTTTAATAAGTGCAGAAAGTACTCCAATGACTAAAAGGGGATATTATTCGATTTATTATTATTATTCTATAACGTGAAAAAAAAATAAATAGCTTCGGAAAATCGCGAAAACAATGACGCCCATAATCATTCAACATCGAATTCGTATAAGGTTTTGATTTTGTGATTAAAGATGTCGATGCGTTTTTAATAACAAAAAAAAAAAAAAAACTCGCCTGACAGGAAAAACGTCTCGTAAAATTATTAAATTTGGTTTTTTCATTTAAAATAGAAATACACGTTTTACACGTTACGTTGGACTCTGTTTTCCAAATTTCAGATAATTTTAAACGTTTGAATAATCTCGTGTTTTCAGTGTACGTTCGTCACATTATTTTAACCGAAATCGATTTGATTGAATGCGAATTGTAAAAAGTCTTCTTTCGAGTGAAAAATAATAAATAATAATCCAAATTTGTAACTATTTGTGCACGAATCGTGAACATTTTTCCGTTACTGCGCATTCAAACGATATATGATTTATGGGTAGAACCGACTGTATATTTCCCTCTTTTAATAAATGGCGTCGCGGCTCAGACACGTTCAATAGAAAATAAATAAATCCAAAAACGTTGAAATTCTCTCAGATCATATATTTTCACACGACAATGTCACGATAAAAATTTCAAAAAAAAAAAGCATTTTACGAAGTCGCGTCGTATTATAAACCCCGACAAATGCGGCGGTAAAATAGCACAGCTATTTGGCATAGCTTTCAATAAATTTTCATAAGTTAAATTTGTTGTCGCTACAATAACAATATTAATGGTTATTTTATTTCGACTGCTATGACCCACAAATAACATTATATGAATAAAATCGTTCGTTATTTATTTTCTTTGCGAATCTCCTCGTAACACGTGCGATTAAAGAAGAATAAGCAATTGAAGAAAATAAAGAAAGGCGTGAATTATTATTGTTTCATTTAATTAACGAATTTAAATTTTAAAACTATTACTTTTTCTATGCGCATTATTATCATCCGGAAAAATTGAATGTTATTCAAAATATAAATATACATACAACAGATCAAATTGAGAGTGAATATAATCCGATTTAGACGTTTAATACAGATATTTTTCTTTACTGCATATGCGATTCAAGCAAAAAACTAAAGTTTAATAAACAGTGATTAGTACGATATCCGCACGAACCTGTGATCAATAAACGGTGTATGGTTATGGTAAAGTATTTGGCCACAGACTCGTGTACCCTTTTGATCTCGCGGTTACAATTACATAACTACACCGTAGAGAGAGAGAGTGTAGGCAAATTTTGGAAAACCGTTTACCGAAAATCTCGGAAACCAATCGTTGCGCGTAAATATAGAATTCGAATCGATTCGCAAGACCATTTATTATAATTGCTGAAAATGATAATTATTAGCGAAATCGTATACATATTTTCTTGTACACGGTAAATCGTTTCTTCTTCTGTACACATTGCTCTTGAGAGGTTGACGCTAAAAACGTGTCTTTTAACTTACAGGTCCGAAACCGAACTTGTATCCATAATCACAATCATCACGCAGAATCCATGAAATCCTACTTTTTCCCCCTCCCCCGATTTTTTTCCCTCTGCCATAATCTCAACGGGTGACACTTATCGTTCTTCGTAATCCAATATCATTAACGCTTGCTCGATTGTAAAACTGATCTATGATACGCTGCAAAGCGTGTACGGCCACATTTCAAAAGCTTTCCAAATCGTTTAAAATCCCACTCGTCCGATAGTATTTTCTCGTGCCGAACACTATTATTATTATTATTATTATTATTATTATTATATAATTATTATTATTATATGTGTGTACGCTGAACTCTGTCGCGGTCGTATCGATTTAAACTCTAATGACATTTTATTATTTCTCGTAGTATGACGTGTTCCGACCGTACTGAAAACGAAAAAACGAAAAAGAAACGCATTTCGATAAATTGCAAATCGATTACGTACATACGCGACCTATATATACGTATTTCAGTATTTGTGTATAAAATATAACGAACTAAAATCCAATAGTTTAACGCGAGCATTTGTTTTTTAGAATTAATTTTTAACTTCATGTCAATTTAAACTTGACGTGTTAACTTCATATTAATTGTTCGTAACAAAAGTGTTTAAATTAAAAATTAAATAAGATACGATATAGCAACTGCGAGCAACGTCAAATGCGTCGATAACGTACTATTTTTTTTTACGGATAAAAATTGAAATATATTTTAGGAGTGAACAAGACGTTGCAAAAGTCTTATTATTGCTTTTTTTAGGCAATTTTTTTTTTAATTTCCTGTTTTTTTTTTATAAAATTCTAAAGGAATTTTAAAAACAAAATATATTAATAACAGTTTCCAGCCTCGAATGTAACGTAGCGTTATTTAATTTCTGTATATTACGACGTTTCATTGCGCGAAAACCAACAGATTTAATCTGAAATTTAATTGAATCTCGTATTATATTTAATAATATTAAACTATAATACACGTTATTTCGGGATTACGCATTCGTTCTATTATTCTCGGAATAATCTATTATTATTATAAAATACTATACTAGTTAATATTATTTTGAAATGTATCTAATTATAGTACGTACACGTGTATATTTTTAAACGTTTGACGCACGCAAAGGTCGCGTGAAAATATATTGGACTGACCTTTAAACGGTTTAAACTGCAGTAAAATCGACACGTAATCTTAAGAGTCGATAAGAATCGATGTCAATGATCGAAAAAGAGAGAAGGAATAAACTTCGAAACGAAAAATTTCACCTTATTTCTATGCTCACGATGATCAGGTTTAGGACATCAGCTAATTATTATTGAATACGGATGAAAATAGCGGAGTGAACTAACAATTTGTTTTATATATCCCAAGTATATAATTTCATATCACATATTTTTAACGTTTCAGATTTTTAGCGCTATACTCCCCCCGAGTTTTGATACTTAATTTTTTTTCCTAATACACGTTAAATTTAAATTATTTCGTGTTCTTCATCGTAACATCTTAAGAGAAGAAGAAAAATTACGCTCATTGCTATTTCATTAGATGTTTCATGTTATAATCTAATTTTAGGTATTAAATTATCTCCGCAGCGATACACACTTTTCCCCGGATATTTCTCAGTAATTTTTAATGCTAAAAAATACCGGAAATATTTAAGTATAATACCTTAATTCGGTTTTTTATGAGTAACTAAGTATCGATCGATTCACAAAAATCGAGTATAATTATTTTGCCCGGCTTCATCCTAAGCTTGGCCATCTGTCGAAACGTTTCAAATACCGATTATCGCTCGCGTGATTATTTCGACATGTGATATATTTTATATATTCATATTTAAACACGTATTTATTTATTTCTTCGAGAAATGTCAACGATTCAATGCGGCACTGAACAAGTTCGTATAGGAAGGGGCAATATAATGAATTCACAAATTACAATAAAATAATACGTTATTAGAAAATAGTGATTCATTACAATGTGCAAATATATTAGCATTTACAAAAAAAAAAAAAAACGAAAGCCAAACCATAAAATTATACAATAACCACTATCGAAACATTTACAGTTCGTTGACCGGATTATACAAGCTATTGAAATTGTTAAACGCGTGTGTATGTTTTTCAAATAATCTTGAAATAACGAGTATTTTGTTTAACGTGCGATAGTAGGATTATATTTGTAACTAAATATATCATTGACGGAAATCGGGGGAATTAGGAGGACTTAGTCTCCTTAAAAATTAATTATAGTAAACTTAGCCTCCCTAAAAATAGAGGACTATACTTCATAAGTAAAATTATTAAATTTTAAAACTTTTTAAATAAATTATTGCTATTATATCTTATTTTATATATAAAAAAACAATTAAACATTTGTATTCATACACAAAATAATAATATATACATGTTTTTAATAAAGTGAGTAAGTGCTAAACAAAATTATTTATGTGTATTGTGTGAATTAATCAATTAATTTTAATTTTTATAATTAATTCAATAATTGCTAAAAGAGTGTTTGATATATCTTTAATATTAAAAAACAAAAATTAATTGTCACTGATTCCTCATCAACAACAAACATTAAAATCTGAAAATGGACAATTAAATATTGGTATAGAAATTAGTATAACTGCACAAAAAAGTATTGAAAACACTGTAGATGAAAATAATGTAGTTGTTGACTTTGTAACTTTAATAACAGGTCCTATGCGACCAATTTTAACAGTAAGAACAAATGTAGGTAAACAGAGTTTAAGTTATTATGTTATATATATTGCAGTCATATCTATGTAAAAAAAAAACGAGTAAACGTGTAAACGAGTGTAGAACGGGGAAAAATGAATACTTAAATTCATTTCATTGAAATACGCGAAATAATAATAATAATAATAATATATTTAGTATACGTGCATACGATTGATCGCTCGGTCAGCGTTAAACTAAACACACCGACAGAGCGCGCCCATCAACAGATAGCGATACGACACAACAAAGAGGGGGTAGCCACGCACGTATAAATAGCGGTCCGCAAACGATGAATCGCTTAGTCTTGCCACAGCAGGCGAACGCGAACGACATGACTATATGCCATGAGCATAGGCGCCCGCAGAAACATTTCTAGGGGGGGGGCAATCGTTCAACATATAATATATATACATTGGTTAGGTATAATAAATTTCAATTTAAAATCGAAATATACTAATATTATTATATTATATAATACAATATTACCAAAATGCCAGGGGGGGGCAAATGCCCCATCTTGCCCCCCCTTGCGGGCGCCTATGGCCATGAGGTGTGTATGTGTGTGTGTGTGTGTGTGTGTGTGTGTGTGTGTGTGTGTGTGTGAGGTAAACTAAGAGTAGTCGCTAGTTATTAGATTGAAGCGTTTAAAAATGTCTGTTTACGCTAACGGATAAAACAAAAATGTTAAGCCTCCCACGGATGTGACCAAATATTCCTAACCTATGAAATATATGTAGAAGAAAGTAATATGTTTTCAAATATCCGAATGCGAATATTATTAAAACAATAATATTGTCTAGTGTATTACTTATATTAGGGTGTTTGAAGTCATGACGTACTTGACGAATTTTACGAAGCTTCGAAGTTTTAATACGGATTTTTTTAATTCTATTTTGTATCATTTTGCTGTCGAGGAGAAACGCGTATTTATAAAAAAATTCCGCAACACGATGGATTTCTTTTTTTTATTCGTTTTTCCTCTTTTTTTCGATATCTATCGTTATGCAGTGCGCTTAAACGTATTATTCTTACACTAATATAACGTGTTTATACGTAATGTTCTTCGGTATTTACTATAATTATACGGATTAACGGATTCCGAAGTGTTCGTTATCCGCGCGGGAATAGTGAACACAGACAATAAAATCGTTTTGTGTTATAATCGGTCGATTGGAATATTTTGTTATTGCTACGCGTGCAATGTGGTGAAATAAATATACACCGGTTTTTTTTTTTTGTTGTTATATCGTCGTCGAGATTAGCACAAATCTCGGCGTCTTATTATGTAATAATTTATTTTATTGTTTGCACGTATAATAATAGATAAGTACGTATAAAGTACAAACCACTGCAAACAACGTTGTCATCGAATGTTATAATTTGTATAATCAGACAAATAAATTGTATTGTATTTTGTCGTAGACGGTGTGTACGCACACTTCAAATAATAATATAAAAGCCAAACCACGGATTTATAATAAAAAACGCGCGATTAAGTATAGATACAATTAAACGAATAAATTAGATAAACAGAAAAATAGTTAGACAAGTAATAAAATTTTGGTAAAAATAGCCAAAATAATAATAATAATAATAATAATAGAAATCGTAGACGTGTGTAGCAAGTTCTTCAAGCCATTTTACTGCGGCTGGTCCACCCTCGTGCAGTTTCACTAATCCTTCGTCAAACGTCGTACTTAGGACACCTTTCGACTATGAGTTTTTTTATTTTCCGCATTTCTCCACATTCGCAGAGTGGAGGATCTTTCGTGCCCAATTTATGAAGTGGTAATTGCACATCCCTTGTCCCGTTCTCATTCGATTGAGCTTCGTTGACCATTCAGCCCTTGTACTACTATACTTATACTTATACTACTATATATTTAGCCCTTGTACTACTATCCCAACCAGGTGTTCTTATAAATGGTTCCTTAAATCGGGTCCCTATTACGGATTCCCGTCGTCACCGTCCACGGGTCGACTTCTTCAGATTCTTTCTGAGGTTCTGCGTGCCACATGGGAGCTTTAAAGACGCAGTGGCGAGTGCTCGAGGATGTCGATCTCCTCATGCGTATTAAATCTGGCGACGATTTCCGATAACGTATTAATTAATTAAATCATTCGAAAACGGAACGTTTTTATGTGATCGCCGCTGAGCGGTCTACGAAAATACGATATCCGATCGGTTCTCGATTTATCATAAGACAAATTTTATTCGGGGATTTTTCCCCCCTCCTCGTTTTTACAAAACGATTGAAAAAACACACGAGCGCAATAAAAATGGCGTTTTTTTTTTTTGTTGTTTTATTACAATATTGAATGCGTGAATTTTATTATAAGTTAATTAATTTTATTATAAGTTTACGATATTCGTCGTTTGTCTTCGTCTCTTTCACGCGCGCTGTTGTCGCGCAAAACGACGAACCGGTGTTCAGCGACTCTCGTGTTCACAGGGTCTGTCGCTGCTGGCGTTCGTGTGCCTGGAACGGCGACCGTCCGACAAGTTCGTGGTGAACGGCATGACCGACTCGACGGTGGGATTCGCGGGACGCGCGGACGTGGCCGACCCGACGCCAATCACAGGGCTCAAGTCACCGGTGTACACCATCAACGGGCACCATCACCAATCGTTCCGGTCGGCCGGCGGCGCGCACCGGTTCGGCTCCACGTACGGCAGCTTCAGCAACTCGTGCCTGGGCACGTCCCTGTCGTCGATGCGCATCAACAGCAGCGACGTCAGGTCCGAGGCAAAAGGCAGCCCGCTCGCGTTCGAGTCGCGCATTTAGAACGCAATATTATTTTTATTATTATTTATAACGCGTCCTTCTCTCTCACACACACTGCACTGCACTACGCTGCGTGCGTATACGTTTACTGGCAATACTTGCTGGGAAAAAATATGTATTTTTTTTTTTTTTTAAACTATAATAACGCGTTTTAAACGCGATGAAAAGTAATACAGAGTCGTCGTAATTAATTGATTGTTTTACTAAGCGTTTCGTGTTTGTGAAAAAGAATTTTTTTTATCTTTACGATTTTAAATCCCGTATCGCCGTTGCTTTCCGTATATCTTTTACTTGTTTTTCAGCGTTTTTTTTTTTTATCGTTAACAGACGGCGCAAACGTTACTACCCGCGTTGTCGTTTCATATTTTACTCTCTCGCTCGTTTTCGCCACACGACCCCTGCACCACAGCTGAACGTCGTATTTTATTTTCTTATTACAACGAAACGATATATCTTGACGCGATAGTTTTTTTTTTTTTATTATTATTATTTTCGATTTCGTATAAAATACAAAAATAATTTTTTTCGTTGTTTTTATTTCGCGTTGTATTCTTCGCCTCGTGGAATAAAACGCGAAACGAAAAATAAAAATGATAATACATTACTTTTTCTTGTTTCAATTTCCTCACACACACACAAACGCGCATTTATTATGATTCCTCCCCCCCGCCCCCGATAAGTTTCGATTACGGTTTTTTCAGAATTTTATAAAAAAAAAAATAATAATAATACAAATTCCGTTGTTTTTTTTTTTTTTTTTATACGTTTTTAAACGTTTCGACGGCGCCGCGTCGAACGTATTAATACACATATTCATAGTGTTTTTTCCACGCCTTAATAAATTATTTTCTATAGTTTTTTTTTTCATAATAATAATAATAATAATTCCGTGTGCGACGACGAGACGGGCATATTGCGCGGTAACGATAAATTTTTACGGAATCGCGATAAAATAATGTCCGGTAATCGGAAATTGGAAAAAATTATATATTTTTTTTTTCTTAAAAAATACAAAAAAATTTTACATCCTTTGGTCAACGTGTAATAGTTTTTTTATTCTCTTCTGTAAAACGTAATGTGCGCCGTGCAGTGTACTGACGCAATGAACGAACACAACTCGAGGGGGGACACATACACACAAGATATACCGTTGACTCACGACGATACGCGTTTTTATATGATTTACTTTTTATTTCTGTTTTTTTAGTAAGATTCCGCAATAATTGTAATAATAAATGATATCGTATAACGAGGGGGTTTTTTTTTTCAGCCTTGCAGCGCCGGTAATTTCGCACTGGACGCGGCGTCATAACCGCGTTCAGGCGTTTCATCCGTTACGATAACATCGTATGACTCGGTTATTACATAGGATTACACGTTATAATTTAGTTAGTTAACGAGTTTGTTGTTGTACATACAATGCGCATATAATATTACGTATTGAAAAACATTTTAAGTATTGTCAAGTAAATTATAAGAAATAAATTTGTACAAATTACGGAAATCCGTTTGTATTTTGTTTTTTCTTTTGGTTTTTTAACTATAACTGGTGGTACCCTGCGCACGTCACCTCCCTCTCGACACGATATTGCGGAATATCGTGTTTGTGAACGTCAAATGGTCCTGTGAATCGACCGATTTTCCAGAGGATGCAACTTGTGGTTCAGGCGGTGAGTGTGAATACGCCTCTGACCCAACGTTATTGAATGTCATTGAACGTCATGAATGTGCAGAACATTCATGGTGGCTTCGTTCATCAACTCTTGCGATCCATCGAAATACGTTATTTTGACGATACGCACTCTATGAAAACCGTATGGCTATCGTTCGCTACTCTTGCGAATTGATACAAAAAACGCGAATTTAACGCGACAAAAATAGCGCTTATCCAAAAAATAAAAACGTAATAGTCAATAGGTGATCAATACGTGACTAATGTTTTAAATTGTGAATACGACCGTGAATTGAAAAGGTTTCATTCCGATTTCGTTATCTTTTCGACCTTTTTCCATCCAACTTCAGTATATTGTAAAAAATATTCATAAATGTTCAATACTTTACACTCAACGCGAACTTCGTGTTAGTTCGTTAGTTTAGTCATCAGATTTATGAACAGTATAATCACTTGAAATATTATTGACAATATTGGTGATTAGAGATGACGCTAATCACGTTATGTACAAAAAAAAAAAAAAATTACAAAATTTGGTTAGTATAATATACCGAATGAATTTATTATTACGAAAATTATTAAAATGTCGAGATTTCAAAAAAAAAAAAATATGTGTATACAATTTCTAATAACGTAATATTATCTCTTCTAATGATTGAATCATAATTTTCTCCAAATAAAAAAAACCTTCGGTAAGACGACTATTGGAACTCCATGACAATAATGCCATCAAAACAGGTTAATTCATTTAATAATTTCAAATATAAAAGCGTTGCGCGATTAACTGGTAATGTTTTCTTTATTTCTACCTTATTCCGTACTCGAGATTTCGAATTGTTTTATATGTGTATATATAAAGCCTATATTAAAAAGAAGCAAACATAATTGTCTCGATATTTCAGATGTAATATATGATTATTACAATATGTAATATTGAAATCGCTGCAACAAATACGAATTAATTACCATAATTCAGTATTGAGAATAAATATGCTATTGGAACGGCTAAATGAAGTCTCTTCTACCTCAGTTGCGCCAATGTTCATCTGTACAGACTCGCTGCTTTTCTTAGAGTTCGAGTAATGTAATAACATACAAACGGTGTCGTTGGCACCGGTTCGCGGTACAGAAACTTCGGTCGATAATTTACACGAGGAAAGTCGCTGGTGACTTATAGCGTACTATAACTCGGCATTTATATTTTCGTGCATTTCTAAAATACCAGTTTGGAATATTCCATACGCACGGCACGCTTTTAACTGCAAAAAGCATTGTACTAGGTGATGGATATTATATTATAAAAAGACGAAACGTATAATAACGCAATACGAACTCGTCGTAATTCAATAGAATTTTAGATACTGAACGAAACGATAGGAATTTGTTTAGGATTTTACAACGATGCGTTTTAAATATATTTATCTGTACTCAAAATTTCTCAGTCAGTTTTTATATTCTGAAACCATTGCGAGCTTGTCGGACGGTCGCCGTTCCAGGCACACGAATGCGAGCAGCACCAGGCCCTGAAAAAGATCGAGTAACCGTATTACGTAACATTGTATATTCGGATTTAAAATTTTCAACTATTATTAGAAAATAAATGCGTAGCAACGCTGTGGAAGGACGTCTACATAGTAGTATGAAAAAAAAAACCCCTTTTACTATATGAAACCTCCGCCCGGGGTAGCGGAATCAATGAAAAGCCACACGTTTCCAGCTGTAGCTCCTGTACTGTTGAACCTACGTAAACCTAACCACTTTTCATCCCACACGAATTCCCGACTTATGCCCTCTTTCAAACCAACATAATCGGATTCGGTTAGGTTAGGTTCGACAGTATAGCTCTAGGCAGTGGCGTAGCCAGGATTATCCAATGGTGAGGGGGGGAGGGTTGAGTATAAATGAAACTAAAGGTTTTTACATTTTTTGTCAGATCTGTTGCTCAATGCTCATATTCTTAATGAACCATACAAGGACCTACTTCATATCCCTGTACGCACAACCGGTGTTGCCGTGGTCAGAGGCGAACAATGTTCGCGTTTTGCCGACCCCGGTTGTGTATGTAGTGTGGTAACTGATAACTGGATAGCGGTAAGTGGTGTGTGTATGGTGGTGTAGTGTTGTAACTGGTAAGTGGTAAACTGTGTGTGTGGTAACTGGTAAGTAGTAAGCGGTAAGCTGTATGTGGTGTGTGTGTGTCACACATACGCACGGTGTTTTCGCTACGGACAGAAGCTAACAACGTTGTTCACCTCTAACCGCGATAAACACACCGTGTGTTATATAACGCACTTCTGGGCAAAGCTATAGGAAACACAACTGTTCACTGTGTCCGGAGCATCGGCGGAGCTATGGAGAAAATAAAGGTTTGAATAAATGTGTTTTCCTACTACTGTCGATTTAAACGGATCACTCGATTTTTTTTATTATTTATTGTTATAAATTCTGAAAACAATCGCGTTGCTTTCATAAAACAATTATTATTTTAATATTCTTTGTATTTTTTTTATAAAGAAAAAAAATAATATTTTTGAATAATACGCGTCGGGCGTTGTCGCGATGAAAAATGTATTGAAATTCATTGCAATACATTGCACAACATAGTAAATGTTTAAAACGTAAAATTACGTATATAAAAAAAAAAAACCAGCAAACATTTTATGATATATAGTATACAAATAAAATTAAAGAAATTTCGCTAGTTTTGACGCCGTATCATTAAACGTAAACCACGTGCATACGCAAATAAGTAACATTTGTGTTTAGGGATTTAACGGTATGTCGTCTGTACGTTCGAACCGATAAAGTTATTTTATAATATTTTTATTATTTTATCTAAAATCGAGAATTTTCTTAATTTCGTTTTACTATTATCGGATATTGATTTCCCTAAAGGAATAATAGTAGAATATTCTGAAACAACGCACGTCGCCGCGTCTTATTAGTTTTTCGTTTTAACTTTTTCTCTTGTTGAGACTACTACTAATGAAAATTTTTCAATTTAACCCGATCGAGCTTTATTTGATTTCGTAGGTTTTTTTTCTCTTTCAACGCACATAAAATATCTGAAGTTATCTAAATTTACTGTACACAATCGTCTTTGTATACTCACCAGTGCCAAATGTAAAATGATTTCGAAATACGTGCCGTTTTGAAATCCGATCAAGTCGTACAGTACGCCGGCTATTGTCGGGCCTAAAAACGCTCCTAGAGCGAACGAAGACGACCAAATTCCGTATAATAAACCGAACGTTTGCATGTCTTCCGGAAAACCGTTTTTACTAGAAAGAAGTAGGAGAGAAATAAAGAGAGAAACTAAACGCGTAAAAAATAATTTTATTCTCGGTTTACTTACTAGATGGCAGCTATCGAGTCTACGAACGAAGCTACGCAAATTATGGCCAACGCCAATTCTTGAAAAATCAGTCCCATATTGATCAATAACATAGATCTAGAAATTGAGTTATCGATTTAATACAAAGTGTATAAAACGATAAAAACGTCGAAATTATATCAAAACCACGATATAATATTTTATTTCTAGTCATTGATACGGAGACGGGTTTGCTGCGCGTATGAAATTGATTGATTATTGCAAATAATAATGAACTGTCATGGTCCCGTAAATAAATCATCTTTTCTGGTAACATATATACAATGGCGTAATTGTGTAGGAGTGATGGTACGCAGCATCGCCCGGGGATCAGACACTTATTATGGATGGTTCATTGCTAATATATATATATTTTTTTTAAATGTATTTTAATTTTTTGTACACGATTTAAATTCATCAGTAATAGGAACTTCAAACGTTTTATAATACGTTTTATATAACGTTCTATAATATTTCGTAAACTGTAAAGCGTGTTTGAAATTTCATTGAATGAATTTCGTGTGAAGTGTCTGCGAAAGAATTTTCGACTTCAATTCGTGTAGGCGCGTGCGTTAATACAGTTTTCCTCCGAAGACTTCTCGTTGATTTTCGCGCGGAATAAATATGCTTTTTATTTTTTTAGAACAATTCCGTACTTATCGAGTGGCACGAATGGAGCCGGGCCGACGATCGAGTAGCTGATGATGGTCAGGACCGATGCGAATATCATAGACTTTTTCGGGTTCAATCCTTTAATATTGTTGAATACGTATCCGGCGATTGGTGTGGTCACCACGTACACGCCACCGGTGATGAAAAACACGAAGCCCACATGGATGGGTGAAAGTTCGAACTGCGCGGAACACATTATATTATTATTATTGTAAAATATGTTTTATGATCAGTTATGTCTTTGAAAAGCATTCGTCGTACTCGAATACTATTCTAAAACATGTGAAATTCGCGTATTGAGCACGGAGAATTTGTAAAATAAAACAAATGGTTTTTTCGACTTGATTTCCCGAACTAGGGAGAGCGGCGGTAAAGATTTGGCTAAAAAAGAACATACCGCACGTACGGTGTGCGCCAATACACAAAAATGTACACGATTCAAAGTCGTTCAAATAAATAGATACATGTGCAACAAACTGTATTGGTCGTGAATTGGAGTTGACGGGAAGAGAAAAAAAAGTCGTTTACCACACATCGATACGTATATTAATAATGTCTGTGTACTCTCTCCGTTGTGATCATCGAAAATGTAAAAGCCGAGTGAGCGTTTTATGAAGTGATTTTTGATTTTCAATTCTTACGTATCGTATATATAATTTATTCACACGGTCAATGCTAGAATTGAAAGGTTGCGCAGGGTAGAGGAGCTCCTCTACTATTTTTTTTTTTATCCGCGTATACCAATTATTTTTTTTAGCAGTTGCCATATTATATTAGAGAATTAAATTTTCCCTATTCGAACACCGTGTACCTGTACACGACTAAATCACAAAAAAAAAAAGTGAACGTTTTCAAATATGTAAAATAAAACGATATCAAAAATCATCGAATACGTTTCGAAATCAATGGAATTTCAATTAAAATAAAAAAAAAGTCTATTTATTTGTATAACTATCGAAAAATGTGTATACGAATCTTGAATTTTTCAAATTAGCCGCGTATAAAAACGTTGTAATCGTCTCGCTCGCGATTAAAGAACTTACTGGATTGACATTTTTGGTACAATAGACTCGGCGATATAGGTCTGAAAACGATCTCCGTTAAGGACTAACCTAACCTCGCCGATCTTTCAAAACGTCGTATGTAATTATATATAATTTTAAATTAAAATCGACTTAATAAAAAAAAATTCCGTGCAAACGTTTAGAAAACATTGTATTATAACTCACCTCCCGAATATGCGGTTCCAACACGGACGAATAGTATCCCATAGCCGTGGCCGTTATTAGTGCTGCAGCGCAATCGACCAGTACAGTAGGAATGCGCAACATGTGAGATATGCTAACTGTGTTAAACATAATATTGTATATTTGTGAAATTATTGTTATATATTAAAATAATTTATATATTATTTTTTTTAAATTCTGAGACTAATCGATTAACCGGAGTGGAGGGGATAGGAGGGGCATCAAAATTCTAATCATATTTAAGGCTGATAACGCATCAGGTATAAGCCTGGCAACGGTAACCGAAAAATTGAGCAGCCAGTTATAAGTAGCCAGCTGACGACGGTTAGCCGTGATCGTACAGTCAAGCGAGATTAACGTGGAAGATGTTGTTTAATTTTAGTCTCGTAAGGACAAAACAAAAACATATCGGATTCGTCTACTGCTTCTGGAACGGCACTCAAAGAGCTCATTTAAAAATTATTTTAAGCAACTTCGATACCATCCGGATCGTTTTTTTTTTTTTAACTCCACACAGTGCAATCATCTAAAATGACCTTTCTGTATGGAAAGTCGTCGGAATATTTTGTGGAAAAGCAAAATATTTGTGCCTACTTCGATTATTGCGTGGAGACTGATGGTAGACACAAATAAATATTTACCTAGTCTCGCTTTGGCTGTGCACGGCCGGCTGTGTCTGCCGGGCAATCGTGCACGTTTCAATGGCTGCCGCTGCCTGGAATTATTGTCGTTCACGGCATTTTTTCCCGTACACAACCATGGGTCCTACAAATTTCCTATTCCTAGTCCTATTCAACCCCTTTAGGGATGGAATTTTCAAAAAAATCCTTTTATAACGAAAGCCTACAGGCCGCTCTTTAAACTTTAAATCCTTATTTAACCCCTTTAGGAGTGGAATTTTCAAAAAAATCCTTCTTATCGGATGCCCACGTCATAAGAGCTATCCGTACGCCATATTTCAGCCCGATCCGTCCAGTGATTTGAGTTGTGCCGTTAATGAATCAATGAGTCGATCACGTTTTCCCCTTATTACATGCAATCACACTTTCGTGTATATATGTACCATATCGCACTTACTTTTTTTAACATTCTGCGGACTTTCATACGCGTCTGTATTCAAGAAAACGCACACGAATAACAACAAGCCCAGAGTGGTTAGACCCATGACGGCAAACGGTAACAAGAATCCGCCTATCTGTGAATAGTATATATAAAAAAAGAGAGTTTTTTTTTTCATATTTGTCTTATTAAAGCGTATTCAAATAGAAATATAGATGTTACGTACCTCGAACAGTAGAGCGCCAATAGTTGGCCCCGAGATATATCCCAGTCCGTAACACGTTTCGAGAATGGACTGTATAAACAATATACGAGTAATTTTTTATAATGTATTATAATAATAATAATAATAATAATATACAAATACATATACTTTTGACAAAATGGCAGTGACTGAAATTTCAATAGAATAAATACGCAGTTGTGTTCACGTTTCGAGATTGCGTTTTACGAACCGAGTGAAACGACGTAAATCAACGAACAAAATATTATTATAGTAGCATACGTTTTGGAAAATCTTCTTTTCTCTTATCAATAATAACTAATCATACGAGACTTTTCGTGCACTTTCTTATTTCGCAACGCACACAAAATTCACTTTCGATTTATACTTATGTTCGATTTATTTGATAAATCAAACGTACAGAACAACGTTTGCCGGATCAGCTTGTATATTCATAGAAAATTGTTTTTTTTATTACTGATATGTACTAATAGTATATGTAATAGGAGCGTATAAAGAAAATAACAAATTGGAATGAATTTTTTTTTCTTTTTAGTGTTGCGGTCACAATCAGTGGCCAATTTAAGAATTAACTGTGAAACGCTTCGGGAATTTCGATTTTAATAAAACAACAATGTAAGTGTGAGCGTGCGAAATTTCCTAAAGAGAATCTGAGCAAAATAATTGTATCGAATGATTTTCAAGTGTTTATTAGACTCGTATAAATGACGTTTATCGTGAATATTTTTGTATGCCGAAAAAATTGTCAACGGAAATGTTTTCTAAGTTATATACGCGTGAATAACAGCAATCTCTTCTATTTTTTGTTTTTTTACTGTTTTAGTGTTTGTAATAATATTACTGAACCACGATTTCCAGATATTTCCAAAGAATTTCGAGATTTTCACCTTTCGGTCCAATCGCGTGTGTTTCTCAATAAACGGTCTCGGATACTCATATATATGTTATGTAAAATTTAGCAGGAGGAAAAAGAAAACGGTTAGGTTAGGTACGCAGATCGGATACGCGTAAAAATCTCAGTTATGACACTCAAAGAACGTTGTTTTCACAACCGACAAAACGGTAGTAAACGGGTTGATTTCTCATTTTTTTTTTCTTTTTTTACTCCTTTCCTCGTCATTTCATTTCAGTGTAAAACGATTAGAGTATAATACGTACGAAAGTGCTGGCCATCGACTTGGGGAAACAGACGGCCATCAATGAGAACGTGGCTACCATCACGCCCGTAGCACCCAAAGATCCTAAACACCTCAGAATCAGTGACAACACTAAGAACATTTTCCTGTCGTCCACGTAAATCAAAAATCTGAAACCAATGGAAAATCGAAATTATATATATATATATACGAGTGATATTATTATTGTAATGTATTTTAATTACATTACCCGTAGACTATGTTCGACACGGCGTTCACTACGATACCAAACACCAGCATATTTTTCAGCCCGACCTTTTGAATCTGAAGAGAAAAAAAAACAGAAAACTGCGCATAAATATTACATTCCGCGCGATAATTGTTATTTGGTATGTAAAATGTTTTTAATTAAAAAAAAAAAAAATCGTTACGATAAAACGATCACGCGTTTATGTGAAATTTTATTTTTGTTTTCCATTCCCTCCATTGTACACAACAAAAAACTTATAACTTACCAGACTTCCGAAAATTGGTGACGCTAGGAATACGATGAATTCAAAACATCCAAATACGAAACCATATTCCGTGGACGTGCATCCTTTTCTCTCGGCCTGAAAAATACAATACAAAATATAATAACGCGAAATATGGTTTTACAACAAAAATATTCTTTCCGCTGTTTTAAACTTATCGAACACCTGTCTTGTAAATATAAAAGTTATGAAAAGTATTCAAAATATACATCCGAATAAATAGAGAGAGAAAAAATATATATACAGGTAATTGATTTTATATACATTGATTTTAAAACACGAATGAATTCTACGAGTTACATTCCAAGTGTAGTGCATAATATGCGTAATGAAAACGCAAAAAAAAAAAATCAAAAATTCCGTTAATTGTTTTAAAATAAGTAGATATATAAAAAAAAAATTTTTTTGTAAATCAGAAAATAAAAATTCAAATAATAATTATTTATTTATTTTAGTAACGTATATCGACATGATAAAATTTGTATTTGTTATTTTATTAATTTAGCTAATGATACGAAAACTGTAAGAATTACTGATGGTGCAGTTAATATATTACTTTTGCGAAGAAAATGTCCCCTGTTTAACACAATATTGAAATTTATTATAAACTTTATAGAAAATTCTAATGTCACGTGATACGATTGAAAAATGAGTAGATTCCTTGGTATCTAGTGAAAACAAACAAAAGCATACATTAAAATTAAAAAAAAAAAATTCCATCGATAGTAATAATCAGTTTATTAGAATAAAGTCACCTCTATATATATATATATTTTTTAGATTAATAATAATTTATTATTATTATTATTATTGTTCGGAAATTCTGAAAATAATGCATACATCGATCACAAACTTACAATTTGACGTTAAAGGACTTCTGAAAAAAATCGACAAACTCAATAAACCACACACTTCAAATAATATATACCTACAGCTAATAAATATTCGAAACGCATTTTAGGTGCAGACGCCGTTTTAAATCATCAATAAATGATGGATCAAGGTACGGTGCAAATCTTGTTCATAGCACCGTGTTTTTGACAAAAATGAATACCGAATTTTTACACGGGTTTAACAGTGCCATGAAAATGTTACTATTGATTCAAACACCGTAGTAGTATTCAAAATAGGCACACGAATCAGTGTGCGTTTACAGTACAATATTGTCAGTGAAATATCGACTTGTAAGTTGGACCAATTATGTTATGGATATGCTCCGTTTTCACAGCATCCCACCCCTTTGAACATCATGTATAAGGCTGGAATAAGTGTCCCACCACGGCTACACGTCATGAGGCGCTGTGTGTGTGTGTGTTGATGTTAACCGTTGCTCTGAACTGAAAACAGTACTCAAACATTTTGTCTGAACCATTTAATTTCCCTCGGTGCGATCATACATTTTCAGCACGGTTTAGTGTCGGGAGCACCGACTCAGGACTATAAAATGTATTTTTTAAATATCGTGTTAAAATTTGAACCGAAACACTACAACGGTTCTCGATTGACGGTTCATGAACCGTGTATAAACTGTTAAACTGTCACGATTATTATAACCCGGAATTGAACAGCAAAAATATTACCCGGGTAGTGTATTGAATACACCATTGGACGAAGACTCGTATTGAATTTTCCTGCAATTACCATTAAAGCGCCGAAAGGAGTTCCGGACAAAAGTTTTTGACAACAAATTTCAAGACAAGTATTATAATATTATAATTCGCCAATTATACGTCCCGTAATGTACTTATTGTGTTATAAACAGATCAGTACATCGTATAGAATAATTTATGATATATCTATAAAGATAATATTTTATAATTATATCGTAAATAATAATTCGTTGAAATCCATGTTTTCTAATCTGCTAATAATGTAATTATAATAATATAATTTTTTTTTTTTTTTTTAACCCCCAAAATATATTTTTTTCTGCTTATTCTTAAATATAATTTTATTGTGCGGGCTGAATATTTTTCTATCTGGACAGGTGTAAGAGTATCAAAATAAACATTTAAACGTGTATTCGAAATGAAGCCCGAGTAAAATTACTTATATGTCGTACACCGGCTGTAATAATTATTATACGCGATAATATAATTATATATATATATATATATACTAACTTCTATGGGATAAAATGACGCCTGTAACAATATGCAATTGGCGATGATGAAATACGCGAAGCCGACCACGACTAACAATTTCCATTCGGACAGCGTGTACTTCATGGTGTCTGAGTGCAGATCATTAAGTTAGGCCTCGGTCAATTGATTACAGCAGCTTGCTACAAGCAAATTCGAATCTCAGAAATAATAATCGCATTTCGAATGAGCATTCGCCGCCGCGCCACTGTTCGCGGTTTGTGCTATGTGCAAGTGTACTTATACCCAATAACATTATTAACTACGTGATACGGATCGATCGCGATTTCGACGACGGATTCGCCGAAGAATAACAATTAACGTACAATCAACAGCACGTAAAAACAAAAAAAAATTGACGCTAAGCGGATTCAAACAGGACGACCATCTAATGACGAGACAAAGTCGCACTGTCCGTAAAAGACGTCCAATGAAAAGGCGTTTAGGAGAAAATTTAAAAAACTAAAATTTAAACAATTTTTTTTTTTTTTTTTGTTTTTTCAACGTGCGACAAAAATTTACTGATTAAGTAAGAATTTTCGTTTTAAACATTGAAAATCGGGATTTTAGATAATTTGTCGTAAATATTTTCTCGACCGCTAATAATTGCAGTGTAGAACGGAATTGCGCCGCCGAACCGCTAAGGACTCCCCGGGAAGCGTCCGAAAAAAATTTTAAAGTTAAAAACAGAATCTATATACATATTATTGTACAAAAATTATAAATATCGTAAACATTTAAACCATAATTTAAATGCGAGCTACAATTAGTGGTAAATGTGGAAAGGAAAAATAAGAAGATTTATATATTAATTATGTAATAAGGATACTGTCAATAAATGATGCCGTATAGAAGAGGTCGATTTGCACACAAGCAACAGCCGCCTTCCTCATAGCGATTCAAAAAAACAAGTTAATTAAAGTTAGTAAAACAAAAAAAAAAACAAAAATTATAATTATTTTAATAGTGTTAATATATATTATACCGTTTGTATTTGCACTGTGAATCCACTGATGAAATCCTTTGAACCGAAAGTCTCGCCGCAAAACTGTGTGAAATCGCTTTTTTGCGCTCCGCACACGCAGCAACGCAGACTGCTGTAGACACGGGATCGCGGCACACACACACACACATACCTATATGGCAACGACGAGACACTTCAACAGGCACAATAAAAATAATAATTGTTTTATGGTTGTTGTTTTTCTTTTTTCTTTTAGTTCAAAGTATTATTTAAATGAGATATTACGCGCTACAAGCAGTCTATTTCTGTTGCACATTAATCTATAATCGCGTGTAATTTGATTATTACCATACACGATAAATACGCGCAAATCGTAAACATAATATACGTTCGAATGACCAATAACAGTTTTATGACAGAACAGTCGTATCACACTGTCCCTGATGAGAAACAGTGGCTGAACCGCTCAGGGGCTGATGGGGCTCCTAAAAACGTCAAAGTTAAAACAGGAAAAAATACTGTGCAAACAACGGGACAGATTGTAACATAGCGCGTCATTCATTGAAACGTAGAGTAGGCAAAGATTTTTGCAAAACTCGAAAAGTGCTTCAAAACTTGGCTACTTACAAAACTGAATGCGCGTAAATCGGCAGCAATTGGTTTTCACTCGAGCAACCGAGAGAACGATGAAGATGATTTCAGGCAGTGTTAAAATCAGTGGCAAACTCAATTTCTACCGAATTCTGGTGCACGTAGTGCTAATCGACCTGAGAAGAAGACAATTCGACCGGCCGTGCGAACATCCGAATCACGTGAGAAAAAGCTGAAATCGGGAAAACCCGTCTGCAAAGTTCTGGACAACGTGTAACGGTGTACTCGTCAAACGTCCAAACAAGAAAGCCCTTGCATGAATTTCTATTCGTTAATGAATGTGATTAAAATTAGAAATTAAAACTGAACAGAACACGCGTGCAATTATTATCAAAACAATGACGTGCGGGTCTCCTCTCCGCAGTAATTGTGAAGAAATTCAAACGGTAAAGCACGTTGTGCGTAATCCTTTTGTAATCTCGAAAAGTATTGCGGAGGAGTGCTTGGAATGTTTTGCACAGCCCGGTGGACCATCGCAATATGATGCGGTTATAATCAATCTGGATGTCCGACTTTAGCAACAGACTCTGCTTTTATCAAATATTTAATATAATTTACTAAATATTTATCTCATTACCCTGATTAATTGATTTACCTGATTGATTTATTGTCAACATTATTATATTAAAATAAATTCCGCGTGCCTATTTGAGAAGAAAAATTGTTATTCGTTAAAGTAAATTCTCGGTAATCCATATAGAAAATAAAAATTATCGTATAAATTTAATTAACGTCATAATAACTGTCGAGAATTAACGTTAATCTTCGGGGACACTCGACAAGTCGTTTTTCAATCTATAAACAATATACATAATATTATAATTTCTTTCAATGACACACGCCTACAATATTGGATTTTAGTTTTAATCTATGAAAATATTAAACTTTATCTATAAACCGCGTACGTGTGTTAATATTTTATTATATTTACTTTGAGTAAAATAAAATTAGATAAAAAAAAAAATTAACATATATAATCAGATTATAACTGTTAATCGAATAAAAGTAATTGAGTACTTATCAATATTCAAACAAGTTAAAAACCATAGATTTCACGTTCAAATATTAAATACTATTTATAAAATTTAACTCGAGAAATCTAAAGTAAAAAAAAACCCCTTATGATACGGTGACACCTTTCCATCGAGTATTATCGTTTCAACAGATTAGACTCCATATATTGTGTTAGGAGGCTCTTCGTAATAATCCCCGAACGGTTTTTCATGGATTTTCTATCATTCGTCTGATCGTAAAAGTATTTCCTCTGCTAAAAAATATTTGATGTACCAAAATAACATATTATAATAAAATATTATTGAATTATACTTGTATAGGTACCTACTCCACAATTTTGTGCGAAACAATAAAAAAATCGTGTAAAATAAATGTAAATATTTATAAATACGGTATGATATAAATATTATATTTCATTAGTCTACGTAAAGTATTATTTTACATTTATTATGAGTTATATTATTTTACGTACATAAAGGAAAAAAATGATATTATCTTTAATTAAATTGGAACTTGACGTCCACGCGTAAAACCTTCACTTTTCCTTCCGAGTTCTATTTCGAACAATTTATCTTTCTCGTTTACTTGACAACGTTTTCTACAAATTAATTTTGCTCGTTGAATCAAACCTCTGTGCGATGCACGCCTTGAGAACATAGTCAAGGCACATTCGATTTTATTGAAATATTGTAATAATAATAATAATAATAATAATAATAATAATAATAATAATAATAATAATAATAATAATAATAATAATAATAATAATAATAATAATAATAATAATAATAATAATAATAATAATAATAATAATAATAATAATAATAATAATAATAATAATAATAATAATAATAATAATAATAATAATAATAATAATAATAATAATAATAATAATAATAATAATAATAATAATAATAATAATAATAATAATAATAATAATAATAATAATAATAATAATAATAATAATAATAATAATAATAATAATAATAATAATAATAATAATAATAATAATAATAATAATAATAATAATAATAATAATAATAATAATAATAATAATAATAATAATAATAATAATAATAATAATAATAATTTGTTCATTAAATATTGTGACGAATGAATTTCCAGTTATTGCGATTTTAAAAAGGATATTAGCCATTGACGGTTTATTGCAAATTTATGAATAAAATGTCATATGCAATTTTTCTATAACGTATTTTACGGTTTTTTTTTCTTTTCTAAAAGGCTATTTGTTTCGAACAATCTATAAACAATTTACTTATATTGTTTAACAACACGAAGTTTTATTTAGTTACCAAATCTCAATGGTTTTGTTTGTTTGGAAATAATCGTTAAAATTTATCGAAAACTTATCGCGACACTTTAAAACTATAACATTTGAATTAGCAGCTTTGTATTAGCTAAACATTTCAATTTGTATCGTTGTTTTTTTTTAAATTTTATTCATTGCACTTAAAGGATTATGTTTTAATGTACCAAAAATAAGCGTGTTTTTATTATATAATTTATCGGTTAATTTAACATTCGAGTACCGATTATCAATATGTATATAAAATGTACGTTTAAAAATAAGCTTAAAAACCATTTATAAATATAGTACATCAGTTCTTTACCCGGCTTCGCTATTAGCATATTATACATATTGAAGTGTATAATTTATTAATAGTTATTTTGATCTAAAAATAAGTTTAAATATTCTATATTGAGTGTTGAATTCCTTTTTATTTGATAAACGTATATTCAAAAATATATTACATTGTTATTATCCATATATCGGTGTTCAGTAACAAAAGCCATTGAATATTTTTTTTAAAAAAAAAAATCTTTTTTAGAAATGATATAATAATATTATCGTTTGGCACATAAACTGATTGTTAATATGATAAAAAACGAAAAAAAAATCATCCTATGAAATCTGAATTTCGTTAATTGAAATAATTCCTAATTGTATACGAATAGATTTCAATTCATATTGCTTCTTATACGTGGACAGATATTAATTAAAATTTAATATATAAGTATATATATGCTTATATTTTTACAAATTTTCGAATGTCTATTTATAATTGATATTAAATACATATGTATAATTATAAAAAATAATAAATATATATATATAATTCCCTGTCTAAAAGTATTTGTGAATTTTACATATATATATATTAATTGTGTATACTCAATTTACTATTATAATATTTTTACCCGAATGGTTTAAACGTTTGAACGAAATGACATCTGACAACACTTACTGGGCGCCTATGGTCGTCGGATCGCGGGACGTCAAAAATTATATAAATTCTTATACTTTTACGAGTATATTATTTTTATAACCGTAAAGACGCGAAAAAAAATTATCGGCGCTTGTTGAAAACGATGAAAATTATATTTTATAACTCAATGTACACGAATTGGAAGAAATTTCCTTACAAACGAAAATCGTCCAGACCCCCTTCAATTTTTATTCGCCTAATTTGCACGCCTTGGATTATGACGAATACGTCTTAATTTACTTTCGCGCATTACTTCCGTTTTAACAATACGTTTATTTTGTTTTAAAGGGGCTGCAAACGATTCAATTTTAAAGGAGTACTGGTATAGGCAACAGTGCGTGTTTGTGCGTCAAATCGAGGTATACGAGTTCCCATAGGTAGTAAATTTTTTCATTTCATCGTATTCTAATAGTATTTTTTATATAAATATTATTGATTTGCATGTACTATTCCACAGTGACGTGCGAAGTCTTTTAATATCGTGAGCTGTTGGTGAGTTTAAAATAAAATGTATTAATTTCTCTCTCTGTCTCTCTCTCTCTTTTTTCGTCTCGTTTAAAACCTTCCGGCAAGGTTCTCTGTACCGAGAAATGCCGAGCGTAATTGAAAACAGTATTCTAGTGCGCCGCTGCGCTGTTTAAAATATTAAAACATTTACTGTATCATAAACCTTAATAATTATCGATCAGTGCGGGCGGTAATATGAAATGAAATAATACATCATTTAATTGATTTGCTATTTGTTATTTTAAAAATCAATCCATTATTATTATTGTTATTATTATTATTATTATTATTATTATTATTATTATTATTATTATTATTATTATTATTATTGCTTAATTGAATACATATTATACGGTAAACGTTACAAAATTGATATGATTTTATTACAATTGAAATTGAATCGTTACCGTTATTTAAACGACGTTCGCATATTTGGTACAACGGACGACGCGTGTTGTATTTTAACAGAACACGATTGACTTGCACGCGAGATAAATTGGCGATTTCAATAAAATCAATAATAGGGTGTATCAACAATTTTCAAACGCATTTCTCCCTAATTGTATAGTTTGGCCCTTGTGAAAAAAATAAAAATATTTTCGATTAATTTTTATAAAACCGACGGTGTTTTTTTCCTTCAAAAATTCAAAGATCAAAACGATCTGTTTTTGCGCGAAATCAATTATGCCTTACCATTAGTCAAGAATAACGTGGTTACTTTACTGGTAAGGGAAATACGGGATTGTTATTATTCACAACCTATCAAAACAGTATAGCGATATGAATACAGTGGTAATTTTCAAAACAGTTTGAAACAGTTACTGTCGTCCGCTCTTGTACGAATCAAAATTATTATTACACCTAATTTACACGCAAAGTATTTTTAATTTGAACGTGACAACGAATTAACGATAATAAACAAATTTGAAGACGTTATCAGTCTAAGATTCGTGATAAGACGTGACACCGAGTCATGAATAATTGTATCTTATCACAGTGGTGACCTATAGAACCTGGTACGCGGTAAAACACGTTTGCATCCGCGCCAAAACCGATGGTTTTGAATATTTTTTAATTTAATTATTTTTAAAATTAATTTGTGAAGGATTGAAGAATTAGAATAAAAATCGAAAATCATATTCGAACTCGTCGTGTTTAATGCGATAAGATACGTGTATTTAATCAACAAGTTTTTTATTTATTTATTTTTTTTTTTTTGAAAGCCGCAATATTAAAACAATTCAAGAAAAGCCCCTTTGTAACATTTTCGGTAAATAAATAGAAAATAAGTACAAACAAAACTGTACATAACTTTTGTATTATTTACTACGCGCTCGCCGGAAGGTTAAGGAAGTCCGCCATAAAAATATGCCATTGATTCCACGCGATATTATTATTATTATTATTATTATTATAAATACATTCATCATTGGCGTTATTTTCTTCCTGTAATTAATTTCTACCGACACACAATAAATATTAAATTATAATTCAATATAATAATATAGACAATATATTATATTTACGAACAATTTTCTTTAAAAATTGAATATAATAGTAAGTAATCAATTCAAAATTACATCTGAATAATAATAATAATAATATTATTATTATTCATTAACTCATTGTCAAATGATTCATTGGTGAAAAAAAAACTTTCATTTTTTGTGTACTCGACTACACAATATTCAATTGATTTAATATTAAAAATCGCTTCGATTAAATCCTAGAAGACATGACGTTGAATACAAAACTGTTTTCAAAATTCAAATCGGTCTAACACAAGCTCTTGTCTAACTTTTGGGTCGTTTTACGTGTGTTTTCTTTTTTTTTTATTGTTTACAACCGCCTTAAATTTTAATATGAATTATAAACTTTATATAATTCGTTTAAAAACAACATAATATCGTTTTGTACAAAATATGTAGAAGATTATCGTCTTTTAACTTTTATTACTAATAACACCAACTAATACGAAGAAAAAAGTGAATGTCTCAATTAACGGGGATATTTTTTTATTATTCGAATAGAAAAATCACAAAAATAAATAACGCATAAACAATCGATTATCCCGTACGTGAAAGTATAAGGCTATATTCACAACACGTGTATGTAACGAATTTATTTATTTTTTTTATGCGGACTACTCGAATTCAAAATCTAAAAATCGGTTTTCTATTTCAAATAACCGAGTTGTACTCGGTTTTGAATTCACAATAATGAGTATATATTAATATTATACTTTATTACAAGCGTTTCGTGTTTTACGTTTGTGATGCGTATTACGTACACCGCTGTCCCAAAAGTATCCGACCTTCGTCCATTATTCCGCGCCGGCTTTATTCATCATCATTCGGCTCGTGGAATCCTTCAGAATAATCTCCATTCGATTGAACGACGCGTTCCCACCGGCGTTTCCACATCCCGAAGCAATTCTGGTAGTCTGCAGTTTTCGGAATAGCCTTCAGCGCACTCGTCGCATTTTTTTTTTTTTTTTTTTTTTTAATCGTCTCCGTGTCATCAAACCGACGCCATCTGAGCGGAATTTTCAATTTCGGGAACAGCTAAAAGTAGCCATGAGGACTGTTAAAAAACCGGCAGAGTTGAATAATCGTATGTCTTGCCAAAAACTGCGGTACCAGATTGGGCGCGTTATCCGTAGTAAATAAGTCAATCGCCACAGCGTCACGCGATCTTTTTATCAGAACTTCAACGTGAAATTATCCGTTGATTGGCTGACGACCACACGGAACGTATTCGTGGTGCACCAGCACCTTCGTAATCAAGGAAAACAATCTTTTGCATTGCTTCGACTTTGACGAGCGTTTTCCGACCTCGGACTGTTGTTTTGTTACGGGATCAATGCCGTAGTTGAGGTAGTGACACCAATGCCAAGTTGTCCCGTGCAACTTCAAAGCGAAAATCGATAGCGTCTCTCCGTCATTTTCAATGATAACAAACCCCCGACGAACGCAAAAATATAATGTAAAAACTGCGCGCGAATTAACACGTGTGTTTTACAGGTTTCGTGAAATTTTGTAAAAAAAAAAAGAACAACGAATTCACGCGCAATCAATTGTCAACCCGATAAATGTTATGCGGACACTAAAAACGTTGTATTATTTCGAGAGTCCATTATAAGATGTGCGCGAGAAATGTCTCGACCTAAAAGAAAAAAAAAAGATATCTCTATATCCTCTAAAAAAGTATTATATATCGCACTCTCTATTATTTCACAACAGCTATTATCATTAAAATATTATATCAATATATACATCGAATTTTCACCGACGGTATTAGCCGAAAAATGAAAAAAAATTGACGAGACGACGAGTCGAGATGAAATTGAACACCTCATGAGATAAAATGACGCACTCTGAATTAATTTATTATTTTATAAGAACATATGTTTTTATTTATTATTTTTTTTTTTTTTTTTTTTGTCAATGGATCAATTACTGCGCGCTTTTACTCCCGAACCCGGTCTTGTTCCAATACGATTTATAAAATTTAAAAAAAAAAACGTTTTGTTATATTTTCAGGATAATCGACATTTTCCGCTACATTTCAACATTTATTTTTGTCGTCTACTATTAAAAACCAAAAATAATAATAATAATACGATTTTAAATTTAAAGCGACATATTATAACGCGATGCTAACAGTTATTTATTACCTGGACACTACCGTTGTATGCAATACATAAATATTACATCAAAAGATTAAGAATAATACTCTGTGATGCGAGAAGTCGATGAAATAAAACAACATTTATTCCCCGCGTTTTCGACGTAAGAATAATCTAATTTTTCCTAATCCTAAGACCTGTATAATAGTTTTTACAGTAAAACTGGCCGTATTTTTGATCCCCTCCAAAAATGTACCCACGTACGCCATATTAACTGTTTTGACAATTTAATACCTTAATAAATATAAGTAAAAATAAAATTATAAAAATTATATTGAATTTAAGAAATCTTCAACGATTCATTAAATAATCCCCGTAAACAATCGGATTTTTTTTTTTTATAGTGGCTTTTTTATAACTTATTGATTATTGCACTTGTTTGAATCGTTGAAAAACGAACGGAAAAGTATAGCTAGTCTAGTTCACGTGTTCTTTTTCCATCACAAACGAAATTGGTGAAACTGTAAAAGTTCCATTTGTCGTTTAACGCGCGATTAATTATTAATTACAATTTATCGAATCTGTTTACGAAAAAGAATAAATAAATTATTTAACTAGTTTGAGTCAAAGGTAAACTATATGAATATATCATGCGAGGAGCTCAGAATGTCTCGTCTTTTATTAATTCTTCGTTTTTAGCAATTCGTAGGTCAATTCTCATCATTACGCATATATTGCATTAAACAATCTGCAAATAAAGCCGAAAAAAAATAAATATTTTTATGTAATAAATAAATAAAAATTTTCTACATTGCAGTTCGTTTTGGAAGATTTTCGTGTTTTTTTTTTTTTTAAAAAAAAGCTCGAAATCGAATACACGCTAAAACTGAATACTTTAATACTATTGTACTACCATACCAAGTACTTTGTTCAGATTCGTCCTTTCCAATACGCAATGATTTCGTGTCTCGTTGCTTGCTTTCGATTTCATAATACAGTGTGTAACAATAAAATTCTAAAATCTCAACTGTCTCATATAGTGTTCAAGTGCACTTGAACCTGAACTCGAGACGAGATAATTTGTTTTTTTTTTCCTTTTCCTTATACACGCACACACACGCGCGCGTATTTTCCCTATTCCACAATGAACGAAATTTCTCTAATATAATAATTAAGCGTATACAATAGGTACACGCGGGATGAGATTTTTTTTTTTATATCATGATGAGACCTCTAGTATATATGTTATTACGCATACGCGTATTCACATAACTACAAAACACTGAAAACGGCCTCGAAAAATATTTAATTGTTAGCGCGAAAAAATGCAATGTAAGAGAATGGAAAATTTCGCCAACTTCCTATAATATATATATAGAATCTCGATTTGAAATTTATTCATCTCGACAATTTAACGACCGTGACGTACGGTTGATGTGTTGTAAAAACGGCATTGAAATATTTAAAATCGCAACAATTCGCTGTGTCGGTTTTTCAAACCAGAAGTTTATATTTTACATTGATTAGTTGCCATCATCAATCAACGATTCTATTATTACACTATAACGATTTATTTAGTATTTATTCGAAAACCGAATCTTTATAATATATATATATATGTACTGTTTAAAATAGTGGAATTTTTATAAAAACAATTATATAATTTAACGTTGAAAAATAGTATTTAAATCGCCGCTTTTTTTTTCTACTAATTTTACGCGGTTATAACGTCGAAAAAGAAAAGGGGTTTCCGTGTTATAATTAATACCTACACAAGTGTATGTGTAATACGTAATAACACTATAACAAGTAATAATAATAATATGTAAACGCCTCGTTCGGTATATTATATACATTTATTAAAATAATGCGCGCATTACGTGAACACGACTATTATAAAATATATAGAATTTAAAATTCAAATGTGAAAATAATTACGAAACTCGCCTAAGAAATGTTTCGATAATATCGGCAAATTTACACATATTAATAGAACACGGCGCGTGTACGAAAATTTCTTCTCTACGCAATAGTTCAATATAAATTTGTCCGAGGCCCAAGTGAGTGTGGTCGAATTCGAACGTCCGTTTTCGACGCGGAGATAAATATTTACGTAATGCATTTTCCCGTATAAGGGGATTGTACGATTTTTTTTTTGTTTAGTCAGTCAGTTTCTAAAGTATGTGCCTTGCCGCTTTTGATCACCACTCATTGTTTATGGCAGCTTCCTTCAAATGGCTGTAGTTGTTGGAGTTCAGAGAATGTTTTGAAAGAATGGATTGCCTTGGTCTTCCTTTAGGTCGTCTTCCTAACACTTTTCCTTCAAAGCTGTGTTCCTAATGAAATTATTATGTATCTGATAATATGCACGCAATCAATCTATTCCTCCTTTATCTCATATACTATTATATTATATATAAATTTCTTTGTTCTCCAATTTCTTCTAAAACTCTTTCATTCGATTTTCTTTCTATCCAACACGTTTTTGTCGTTAAGATTTTTTTTCTTTTTTTTTTTATAACGACGTTTTTAAATATAACTATTTGAAAATATCGCTCGAAATTCCATCAGCAGCTATATATTAAAACAGGGAATTATTTCATCCGTCTTTTCCACACGTACGTCCGATAACGAATAACGCGTAGTATTGCACGGAAACGAAGAATAGCTCGTCTCTTCGTCATCCTCCAGAAAAACGAAATAATTGACGAAACGGTAAAAGTTGTTCCTTCGCCGTTTCGTGCGATTATTAATTATTTATCAAATGCGTTTACGAGAAAAAATAATAATTAAGTTATTAATCTAGTTTAATCCAAATGAAACTATATGAATATATAACGCACAACGAGGAACGTCTCGTTTCTTAATGAATTCTCTTCCGTTATTATTTGTTATTGTACCTACATTGCACCACGAAACGAAAGCCAAACCGTTTTTTTTCTTTTCAAGCATTACAATAATGTTTTAATTCGATTCATTTCAAGAAAATATATATATATAAACTATTACGTTATGTTTGTATTTTAATTCGAATTTCTACGAATAAAACGTCGCGAAACGTTCGGATAAAATATCGATCCGATCCGAAGGATTATTCGAAATCGCTCAGTATTTTTGTATACGTTTAACACGGATGTATTTTCTTATTTTTTTTCCATGTGCGCGAGATTTCAATGTCAAAAAACACGTGTTTGTAAGAACAGAATCGCGCACTCCGGCGATATTAAATTTTAACACGTTAAGGAGCTGAAATGGTTTTTGAGGCACGCTGAATGATGCCGAGTTAATTAAGAAGATATATTCCTAGGAGAGTCGTCGGTTGTAGAACGAAGTCGAGACAGAGAAAAAAAAATCATTAGAGACCGTTAACGAGTTCAAATGGAGGTTTGTGGAATAAACAAATATAGACGGTTATGGTTGTGTGTTGTAGAGTAAAAAAACAAGAAAATCTGATACTACTTATATGTGGGACAACGGCGAAGAGAAAGACGAATCGAATAATATTAATAAATTACCGACTGTAAGTAAGATTTATTTCTCCGAAAGTAACGAGCTCAAGTGATTATCAAATGTTTTTATATTTGATGAAAAAGTGTTTTACAGACCAAAAAGAAAAAAAACATCGTCTCTTGGAAGATAGTATTTAAAAAAAAAATGTTTGTTAATTTCTTGACGCGTAATAATAATAATAATATGTATAAGAGTTAAGAAGAAAAAAAATATATATTAAATTTGTCGTGTAATCGAGCGTAGTATGACGGAAGAGTTTGTAACAATTTTAGCACGCGCGCAAGACCTGTTTATAGTAATTGATTCGATGAGAAATTAGAAAATAATTTCCAATGGACCAAATGTATTTTCCACGCGAATATTTCATTATATTTTATGTACTGGTAAACGCGCTTTCCGCTGTACATATTATATTCAATATTGTATTTATTTTTTTTAAACTTCTTAGACGATGCTTTTCCTTAGTTGAAAACTCGTTTCAAATATCATGCGAATCTAAACAACTAATTATTATTTTTTTTTCCATTTTCCGGCTTCGTTTTTCTCGACATTTTTAGATAATTTCCAAAAATTCTGAATGGCGAAGGATCTTCAATCGAGTGTTTTCCCGAATGACTTTAGTGTTGAAGATTTGGCTCATTTCACAAATTCACTTCAGTGTAAACGAAGAAAAGTTTTCACCTAAACGTAAACATCACTCCACTGTGCGATAATAATTGTTGTACGTATTTACTATTCTGACGACATCAAACGTGCTCTAGTAACAATCTAGTGCAATGCAATAATGGTTCGATTGGACCGTAAGATTTTTATGATTCGTATTTAATGAATTTAAGAGAAAACAAAAATTATTTTAAACCGTTATTTGTAATAATTCTTTAAGGTGTTCTTTTTTTTTTTTTTTTATCATTTTCAAATCGTATTTGCTTATATTTTTTTTAACGTCGTCGACCGCCGAGCTCTATTTATATATAAATAACGTGTATTTAGCACACGGTGCAGCTACTGAGAGAGGTCACGAAGAAATATTTGAAGTCGAACGTGCACGTGGCGGCGGCTAATTCAACGACGCCGTAGTTATTGGACACGGCAAACGCGACGATCGGAATAACGCCATTATAAGACATTATAAGTCGTATTGGAACGATTACCGAAATAATAATTATCGTGTAATAGTCGTGCGTTTTGTAGTGACGATCGTGTGTCACGACACCGAATTCACGTTCGATTTCCAAAGTGTACTTTATGAGACGAAAATCCCTGCGGAACACTACGCGACGAAAACCAGAATAACTTACTTTGCTCGATATTTACATATTATACGGCGTATAAGTGTCGACGTGACGAATAGTGGGAAAAAACGTTGACAGTGATTCTTCCGTTCGGACGTTTATCGATTTATTCGCAAATATTATTATTTGTAAATAATAGAATTGAAAAAAGACTTCAAACGAAACAGAAATTGATACTATTCTTAAGAAGATTGAAAACGGGCATATTCTCTCTTCGTCTTACACACACACACACACACACGAAACATAGCGAAATAGACGTGTCCCTACGATCCGGTGATGCGATAGGAAATTTCAAAACGGATTTGAATTCGTCGTGTGAAGTCTACTTGAGTTCGACTTGCCCGGATTTTTAATTTTTTTTTTTTCACATAAATCCTTAAAAATTAATTGAACAATTTTAAAACATGAAAAAAAATTGGGCAATAATCAAAAATCTTAAAGGTCTCGAGATAAAAAAAAAAAAAAAAAAAATGAAAAATTTGGTTTTATCGTACCGCTAGACCGATCTCGTACGTTGGAAGTAGGAAACGTCCGTTTTGCTACGTTTCGTGTGTGTAAGACGAAGAGAAAAAATGCCCGTTTTCAATTCTTTTATTTACTCGTATATCGGTTTCGACGAAGAGTCATCGTCGGCTAATTTAAACGAAAAGCAAAAATAAATACGATAACCGAACAACTGGTGTACAAAAATCGCGCGAGAGAAAATTATGAAAACAAAAAAAAAAAAATGTAAAACGGCGAACGAAATTCGATACATTCGTTTCGTTCAAAAAACGATAAAAAACACGTCGTGTTATATTATAATATAAAATATTACGTGCATTTAAATGTCGTAAAACGTCGTACGGGTTTTTCAACGAATCAAGAAACGTTCCTGTGTGCATGTTAACACCAATCCCCGGATGATTAGTATAGTAATACAACGACGCGTCAATATATTATTATTATTATTATTATTATTATTATTATTATTATTATTATTATTATTATTATTATTATTATTATTATTATCGAGTTTCGACGATCGAACGTCGTTAGTTTAATTACGATTTTCGTTTGTTGCGACAATTATTAAATGGGAAGTAACACAATAATACAAATAATACAATAGTACCACCCGCCGCAGTATATTAATACGCGTGGACCTTGAATGAAAATAATAACGAAAAAATAATAATAATAATACGACTACGGAGATGAAAAAAAAACGGACCGTTAAGAATTGCGGCAAAAAAAAATTGAAAATTTTTGTTGGTTTTTCTACGTGAAAAAAAAAAATATTCTGTATGAAAAACGATAGGGAAAAAACAATTCGTTCGCGATTTGCCAATATCGCTCGTTCGTATTACGCGTCATAAATAATTAGAAATATTTTCGCGCGATACACGTGTAGTTTTGACACTTAATTTATACATATATTGCGTTAAGGTCAAAATACATGATATAATAACATGAAGTATACCGTGGTTTTCACCAAGTTATTACCACCACGAGCATAATATTATAAACCTATTATTCAAACGAACCGAGGGAGTTTGAGAAAACAGTGCTGGCTAGCGCACACGTATACGCGGTGTATATAATAATAATAATAATAATAATAATAATAATAATAATAATAATAATAATAATATTAGTCCGTGGAATTATTTTGTTCACAACGCGTTATCGTCGGAAGATGTACACTGCAATAATAGGATTAATACACGCGTATGTAATAGCGTGCAGAAGATAATAAGATTCCGTACGTCAGAACCAGATGGAACGTGAGTCCAAAAGTAACATTTTTGACACGTGTAATCCGTTTTTCGTCGTTGGAAGTCCGGTGAAAAATCTCCATTTGATCATATCACGAGAGCCAAACGAGGGCGAGTCCGACGTAACGTCGGTAATAGCGACACGTTCATAGTTTTCAGTTATTGTGCGAAAATTTACCGTGTAATGTGACTCACGTTCGCGTTTGGTTCTGATGCACAGAATTTATTCGATTAGAAAATGTGTTAGGAACGTTTACGGGTTATAAAATATTATCGAAACGTACGGACGAAATAATATTATTTTTTGTATTTTCAAAGTGCGTAATACGCTTAGCTTAGAGATTTTTTTTTTTTTTTGACAACGTTCAACGCGTTGATTAATTATAAATTATAAACAAACTTACCATGAAATCGCTATGGGAATCGTACTTTTCAAATACAATGCTTTCAAACGCGATATATAATAAATATCTCTGTAACTCGGTTGATATCGTCGACAAATGGACGTAATTTTTCTTTTTTCCATGTTCGAATACACGTTTTTTTTTTATTACTTTTTAAAAACACATTCTTTACCATACCGGGCGCTCGGATCAAATGTGCGACGTACGAAGTGCTATTCAACGATTTTGTTTAGCCTTATTTTTTATTATACATATATACGGACTTTTTAACCGAATTCTGTATACAGCGTGGACGACACACTGTTTCAGTCGGATCCTACACCAGAGTCGAGAAAAACCGAAAATAGTTGCGACGATGTACCAAAATGTAATTAATACGCGGTGTACAGAATTATCGGTCGTTTTATTTATTAACAGAAAACAAAACGTTTGATAAGTTCTAAACAGTTTTTCGTTCGAATAAATAATCGAAATACGTTTTTGGAAAAGCGAACGAACGAATTGCGAACGGGTTTTCCAAATAATTTCTTCGCTATTCCTACGGCGTGTTTAATTTATTATATTTTAAATGTCTGTTTTTTTATTTTTTTTTTTTTTTTTGAAAAATGCGTATTCCGCCCGTGATTGCGATTATACTCAGACGAAGAGGTTATTTTTATTTCGGATTTCTAAGCAACGGTAAATCGATACAGTCGGGGTAGTAATTATATCGTGTGAGTTTAAACAATAAAAACGTAAAAAAAAAAAAAAAATACATTTTCGTACAACTCATTATGTCGTACGCGATCATTTCGAAACTTTACTGCGCGTTTTCAGTCGAAAACGAGTTCATTAAATTGTTATGATGTAAATAGCGAGTGAAAGAGTTTTTTAATTTTTTTTTTTTTGTTTTTTTACTTCATCGAAATCACTAATTAGCGTTAGGCGATTAGTAAAAAGAAAAAAAAATTCAAATACGATTTCGAATAATGATAAAAGAGGCACTCGCGGAAACGAACAAAACGCGTGTAGTGGACGAATTTATTAGTCTGTTTGACTTATAAAGAGAGAGGCGGCCACATGCCTGTTAAGAAAGAAACAGTGTTTGAAATTGTTAACAATCGCAAAGCCACAGAGTAGCACGGGTTACGTATTAAAAATAATCATTAAAAAACGTTAACGACACAATAATCGTGTTACTTTCGTGTTAGATCGTATACGGTTTTTTACGTTTGTTTCGCGAAAACAATAATACAATTCATGAAAAAGTATACGTGCGGTTCGTACCACGTTCTTGGACGGTCAATTTTAAAATAGTTGGAGTTCTCGAAATTCGTTCGAAACTTCGTATTCGAACGAGCGTTTATTATTATTATTATTTTTTTTTTTTAACAAAATTATAATATTATTATAACTCGGAACGGTGGTGATTTTTTTCCCAAAAACCCATCAGATAGAAATCACAATTATTATACAAAACGTAAAATTCTATTTCGATATTTCACTTGTACTTAATATAATAATGTTTCTAACGAATTATCGCGCGCGCATGGATTCGGACGTGATGTGGTATTGGTTTTAACGGAATTTTTTATGAAAACAACGAATTTCGCCAAGTCGTAGTCGGCACACGCACACACGCTCCATGTCGAAATTCTCGCGAGAATAGAAGGAGGTGAAAAGCGCAGTTTTTTTTTATTATTATTATTATTAAATATTTCACACCGTCAATATTATTCGACGCGATAATATTTTCTACCGCAGTCACTCGTAACATGTCAAAGACAATGTGCGATTTTCAATTCGTCAACGGGCGACAATATTATCCAAGAGTATTCGCACTAAAAAAAAAAAATACGCGTGTTTAAGCGAGGCGATTACAAGTGCGCGTGTTCAAAACGTGTTTTTTTCTTCTTTTTATTTTGTTGCGATTCTGTAAGAAGCTTAAAACCGAACGCGCGCATTAAGATTACGGTTGAACAATAGAAAACACAATATATTATTTACACTCGATAACGGAAAAAAGAAGAAACACACGCAAAAAAAATTTGTTTTTACATTTTCAACCATGTAGTAAATTCATAAAGTCATTTGTTCTTTTGATAAATACTTTTATAAATACAGTCGTGTCATAAACATTACTACGTATTATTATTGTTATAACGAAAACGAATAGTTGGGTATAAACTCGTTCAAATATATACGAATTCGTTAAATTTTTTTTAAATATACTCGTATAACGCGTATAAACGTGTTTTTTTTTTTTTTTTGTATATTCCATACAAAGACTCACGATACTACTGTTACTGCAGCGAAATGAATATATTTAATTTTTTTCATTAATTTTTATAATACTGTCAACACGTGTATCTGTATGGATCGGTTTGAAAACAAATAGAATTTTTTATAATATACACGCGTGGCGAAATAAAAATCAAAAACTCATAAGTACCTTGTGATTTATTAACACGTAATAATACGGCGTTTTCACTTTTCCGGTGTACATACGTGGTACACGCTCGGAGATTTGTCGGATTGACTGAAAACCGTCGGTTATATAAATCGTATATTATTACGGTTTACATTAAAAATTTCACCGAAAATGATACTATTCGATATATTATTATTATTGTTATTATTATTGTTATTGTTATTGTTATTGTTATTGTTATTACATTCAGCCACATTTCCAACGACGACGGCCTTATATAATACATAGACATTTGCTCAATATTATATATGAGCTTAATAATATTATGTCTAAATAGTAAGACGTAATTGACGGTTAATTAAAAACATTATACACGACCTTCGGATAAATGTGAAATAACATCTTATTATTATTATTATTATTATTATTATTATTATTATTATTATTATTATTTACTAATGTTTTTGACGCATTGTTGTGTTCGAAAATCGATTTTTGATCGGTTCCATCGCGATTATAATGCGATAGATTTTTTTTCCAACATAACCTACAAACAGTTTTGTCGAATATTTTATAAGTACACGAATGACGTTTAAATAGTTATTATTATTATTATTATTATCTCGTATTTATACGAATATAAACCGTATCTATTATGATCTGATAAATAAAATAATAATTTAATTCTATAGAATTATTAATTTATTATTTATTATAAATGAATATACGTCGTAGTGTTAACGATTCAGTAATAATTGTGTTTGTAAATAATCGTTCGCTACGGTCGATTTCAATTGATACGGAAAAAAATGAAAATGAAAACGTTTAAAAAAAAAGAACCAGCGTTGTACGTTTTATAATTTTATTTTCAAGTCGTTTCGATAACTACGTTAACTACTAGACTGTACTTTTATTCCTCCCTCCATCCCCCCCCCCGTCTCATTATTTAAGGTAATATTTTATTTCATCGCCTAACCCGTCAGCGTTACCTGCTGTTAAAGTATCATCAGTGAAAACGTTGCTAATACGGCTCTTCGCGAATATGAAAAATACGCGAAATAAATTGTTTCGAAATGTCTATTCGTTAATCGCGAACGCAAATTTACGAGTCCGCCGCCACCCACCACCGATCGTTCTAATGTGTCAAATCGTGTGAATTCCCGACGAAAAACCATCTCCCCCCCGGACGGGTGAAATATTTTTACCACAAAATGATTAACGAAATTTCGATCGTTCTTCTGCGTCTGTAACGCTCATCCGATCGTGTCCGATAAATTTTTTAACCGCCTTTCAATCGATAAATTAACGCGGATTTTTTTGTACAAAAAAAAAAATGTCCAAAACGTCTTACGCATTCCGATAAAAAATAATAAAAATATGTTCTATATGAGAATTTCCGTAATTAAAATCGTATTAAACCGAAATTGATCGTTTCGAAATACACACACTCGCATATGATAATAATAATAATAATAATAATAATAATATAAATATATTATTATTATTATTGATACGCGTGTAACGTGCATGACAAATAATAATAATAATAATAATAATAATACTGACAACAATAGCGACGAGGGTGTGAAATAATCGTATGGAATGGAATGTGAAGGGGAAAAAAACGCTTTCTAAAAGAAAAGAAAAAACATATCGTATTATATTTGCCGAGAAATACGGCGCGCGTAGATGAAAATCGTCTTATTTGTTTAAATTGATATCCGCGCGCGTATTTATCACGAGCGTAATAACATTGAATCGAAATCAGAAAATTCCTTTACAATAAAAATCGAATATTCCTCCTACACTCGGTTATTCGAGTGTTAAGTCGAAAATTCCGCCGCGTACCTCTGTATTCATGTGTGTTATATACGCTGTTTTTTTTTTCTATTGACGTGAAACCACTTAATTAAGCACGGAGCGAGTGAAATCGGATTTCCGACGTGCACGCGAAAAATAATAACGACAGGAAGAGGGGAAAAAAATTGTTTTTTTCTTTTTTCGTAAACGTTATACGCGTATGTAATAACGAAATTCGGCTCGTAGACGTTTCGGCGAAAGAAACGAATTAACGCGCGCGCGTTACGTACCGCCCGAACGTACCGCGGATTTAGAAATTACGATTAGCAACGCGTATCTACCAGCTCTCACACACTACACGCACCTACGCGTCAGAAATCGTAAAAATTTCCGGTATTTTTCTTCCCTCCCGCAACAAGAGTGGTTCTGATTTTTTATCCGTTTATTGACTGTAAATTATATTATAAATACAATATTATATATTGTAAACACATGGTTAGGTACGTAACGCGCAGAGCGTTGCTGCGAAAGAAAAAAAACACCTCGTGTTTTCTACAAACGGTTTTCAAAAATAATAATAAAGTACTACCGAAATTACTCGGCACTTGTTTAGATTAAAATTATTTTTCTATATAATATATAATGTACGAGTGTTTTATAAAAATGAGTAATCCGATAACGGCGTAAAAAAAAAAAAACGGAAAATATTTAAAATGTTTAAAACGTTCTCTTCGTTCAACGTTTTACGTTTTCATACGCAATATTGGCGTGTATATGAATTATTAAAAACAATATCTATTTCTTTCGTTCGTTCCAACGACCAAGACAAAATAATCCGGTCTCGACATTGAATTATTATTATTATTTCGACGATTTAAATTTCGTCTATAATAATACAGCTGTCCCGCTCATCAGTGTACGCAGAGGACCGCATTTTGAGCAAGGAGAGCTACAACTGCGTCGAAATTTCGCGGTCGAAAATTTGTTCACTCGCGAATCATTAAAACATTTGAAATCGAAATTGTTTTAACGCCATAAAATGTAATTATAATTGTTAATGTGTTGTTTGAAATTCAAGCGACCAAAATGTCTTTTTTACATAGCAATACGCGGCTATCAGCAGCGACCGGGAATAATAATACATTATTAAATTCGCATCCCGCTCAATAATAGTTTCTCAATCGTTTTCCCGAATCATTTGCCGTGTGATTCAATTGGATCGTAGAGACGCGGAGTTGATTTTAATAAAATACTGTGTAATTTGTAATCGCGTGCGTCCCGTCTACCACATACGTAGACGGGGAGAGGGATTCGTGAAATTATTATTAATACGATATTAATTGGAAAAAAAAACGCGCACGAATATTCTTTTTTGTTTCAAAATCTAAAAGATCCGCGAGGAAGATCTATTTCCCATATTTCCCCTGGCATCGGAGCGCAAAAAGTCTAAATACCGGCACTGCGTATACACGCACATCGGCTGTAGTCTGTGAATTATTATGTTATAGAAGAAGAAAAAAAGAATATTTATTTTTTTTTTGTGTCTATATCCGATGCCAAATTATTTATAACAGTTCTACCGTAGATATATATGTACGAAGAACATTTGTGAAAATCTCATCGCAATCGGTTCAGTTTTTTTGTCCCCTGACTTTGTCGAAGACCGCAGAACTTTTTTTCATCCGTTCCGCCAACGTCTTACGGCAACACAAACGTGTACACTATAGTGATCCGGTATTTGGTCTTCCCGTGAGAAGATGTACCCGTTGCCACGACATCAGGAGATTTTTCCGGGCTAGACAACACAAGAGCAGATCACATGTTAATAATCGCCAGTCGTGTTAACTATTTCTCTAAACCTATAAGAACTTTTGAGTGTTGTTTGCCTTCGAGCTTCATCGGCCGTTTATTTTTTTAAACGTAACGGTGGTGCGCCTTTTCGATTGGCAAATGGCGAATCCGTCGTACGTCGAATTGAAACAACTCCTTATTTTTCCAGTCACAATGAATCGCTCTTGCAATAATTCAACGGAATCATCATAGCCGTTGCGCGTTTTTTTTTTTTTTTTTATCCATTTTGTTAATTAGTAACTTTCAACCTCGGTTCACGGGGATGATCACTCTTGTTTCGGTGCCGAAGTGTCGCTCTTTTACTCGACCTCGTTCTCCCCGTTACTGCACGGTTCAAGACAATTGTCACCGACGAATCCCTCTGCGCTACGAACGACGGCATCAGGCAGCGTCGTGGTTCGCGATTCAATTCAATTGGATTTGAATCGATCAATTGCGATTTAATTCGCGTTCGCACGACGATTTTCAAAAGAGCAGCCCTCGGTTTACTCGCGTATTACGCACTCGTGTTTCGCCGTTATACTTGTCCGTGTGATCGCGTCGCGGAATGCGCGGCAGTCGGCGGCGGATTCTTTCGATTCCCAGCAATTCTCGTTCAAATCGAGTTTCCGTTAATTTTGGCGAAAAAACGCTTTCGCGCGTGACGGCGGTAACAAGGGATATTATAATATTGCTTTGAACGGAGGTAAATTCGTGAGGTAAAGGCGTTCTGAAGTATAGTACAGTAGTAATTGACAACATTCGTATTTTTCAATACACCCGATAAACCGAATATTACGAGAGAAAAAAATTTTCAACTCGTATTTCATCGGGCGTTCGTGTATATGCGGTACGCAGTAATAATAATCGAACGGCTCTTCTACAGGAGAGCCTTTTCGCACGGTCAATCTCACGATATTATAAAATTTATCATTTTTTTCCCCCGTTATTTATTCTCTGTTATCCGGAGAAACGGGCCACCGTCCCACCTAACCTGACCGCCGCTCGTCGTGGAAATGAGCTTAAAAAAAAAAAAAACTGCGCACATCGTCGTGTAATATATACTCGTACGCGTAACGAGAATCAACAGACCGTATCACAGAAATAAAACGGTTTTTCCGAGAGATATTACGTGTTTTAGGATTAAATTATTATAAAAAATATAATACATATTATACACACACACGCGGAGTTGGACTGGTTAGTAGTGGTTACTACGAGTCGTACACGTATAAAATATAATATAATAGGTTAGATAACCACGCATTATGTCCGAACGCGTAATATATGCTTTTATATATTATTATTATTATTATTATATTTTATATAGTTAACAACAATAATAATTCGAGACGAAGGCGCGGTTATCATCCGGCTTTGATTATAAAGTTCTTTTTTTTTTTTTTAAATAATACCAGTTGTCAGCGTACAAGCCGGTCGTGTATTAACACGCGAGGCGAAATTGTCGAAATTAATTTCTCATGCTCAATAATATTACTACTGATCCTATTCGAAAGCGTGTTTACGTCGAATTAATTATTTATATATATGTATATATATAAAAAAAAAAATTAATTCCGAATTCAGTTATGTCCTATAGCCACGATAAGATCAAATGCCACGCGTTTGTTAAATCGTATTTTTCGATTTCCAAACACGTCCCCGACTGCGTGTACGGCCGATGATCGATCCGGTGATACGAAAACGAAATCCGGGAAAAAGGATTTAAATCGACCGCGCGAGAAAATCCGTCGACATCCGAATTACTTAAAATCAATCGGGGAGCAATTGAAAAATTTTAAAAACGCTTTCTCGTAGGAGAAAACGCAAAATAAGAAAATCGGTCTGAAATCGAGTGTTACGTAAAGGCGCAGCTCGTTCGCGTTCGCGTTTAAAGGGATCATCGGTATAAGGAGGAGGAGGAACAGTCTCGGCCGGCTATGTTTCCACTCGTGTTGCGCACCGGTCGACCCTTTCGAACCGGGTCGTCGACGTATAAATAAAGTTTTCCAATTTGAATTTAACTCGTGTCGGAAACCGCGACAGCGGCGTTTGTCCTCCTCCCTCCGACACAAAAGCCAACACAGATTTCGCAACGAACGGATGCGGATTTAACCCGCCGAGCAAAAATGAATTAATACCAGGGACTGGAACCTTCATGATTTTATCGGTTCTGGTTCCGGTTCGGTTCTTTTTAAAAAAAAAAATTCGGTTCCGGTTTATGAAAATATTGAATTTCGGTTCCGGTTAATACCGGTATTAACCGGTTCTTCAAATTATCGAAATTATAATAAGTTTATCAATTTTTTTTTATTTAAAAGAAATTCTGTGATGTTATATTAAACAATAAATTTCGACAATTATTTCGTTACAACAAATTAAACATTACTATTTTTTTTTTATAAAAGCTATTTCATACAAGAGTAGGTAAATATCATTTTATTTCTAGTTCATGGTAAAGTTGTTGATTTCAATTTCAATTTATTATCTATAACAAAAGTTAACCAATTACGCATTTACCCCATACAAATAATTGTCAAACGGAGTAAGTGCAATTACAATAACAAAATAAGTGTAACTAATATCTTTACACTTGCCCCATACACACAAATTATGTTCAAATTAACTTAAATTTTTTAATTATATAAAAAATGGTTCATATACATGTTTGTGTGTAATAAGCACTATATTCAAAAGATGTTTTATATAATATGACACTGGGCACTATAAGAAGTCACCATACATTACATTTTTTAGTTAATCCTTCTTAGGAGTGAAGAAACTTACAAGACTGATTAATTATTAGTAGATACCTACTTAATTAAATTTAATTGATTTTGCAAGTAAAGAGAGACTGATAATCAATTCCTACCTAAGTTTATTATAATTATATTTAAATTTAGTTTTAAAATTGTTGTTCTGTAAAATACCTTTAAAGTATTATTTATATTAATAGTTATATACCTATATATATATATATATATATATTACATAAATTACTGCAAATGTATTACTTCACAATTGTAATCATAATAATAAGATAAAATAAAAAGATTATTTAAATTTAAAATGAATATTTTGTTGTTTTAATTAAAACTAACAATTACTGCATGCTGTTTGAAAAAAGTATGAACTGTTGTCATTTTAGTACTTTTCAAATTGATTTTGATTAAAAAAAACAAATTTTAACTTTCATAGTGTAATTTTAAGCAATTACCCTTTATAGTTAAATACATATATTGAAAATATTTTTGGCCACCTGAAAATGCACCTGCCCAAAATACCGGGAAAAATGCAAATATTTTTAATTTTTTAATATAAAAATCTCAAAAATTAAAATTTTTAAATTATTTTTGATAACAGATACAAATTTCTCATAAGTTATTAATACATATGAAGAAATATTATAGAAGTGGTAGAGAAATGCATATTTAAACAATTTAATTCAAATTGAACTTTTAAAAATCCAGTCTACACAAGAATTGACTCAATTTTTTTTCAGTAATATTAAATAAAATTACACTGGGCTTTACTCAAAAGTTATTTTAAATATATTTTTAAATATTTCGTCATTACTTTCTAATATTATTTATATATATATATATATATATATATACATACATTCATACATCTTCTTACCTGATGTGAGAAGGGCTTCTCTCAGTTTTTATTTTACTTATTAATTGTAAAGTAAAATTAATTAAAAATTCAAGTAAGAATAATTATAGGATCCAACAAATTGTATATTTTACATAACATACCTTTTTACATAATTGTTTGTTTATTTTTAAATAATCTATTAGAACGTATAAGTAATTGATCTTCTAAATTTTTAGCAGAAACGTTACTTCTATATGGCGATAGCACAAACTTTAAACTTGAAAAAAGTCGTTCGACGCTCACTTGAGTAGCAGGGACAGATAATATTATATTTGATAACTCAAAAAGTTCTGGATAAATTGCCTTTTTAGAATCCCAAAATTGAAGAATATTTGTTTTGTGATTCAATCTTTTATTTTCTATGTAAAATGATTTTAGAAGTGTTTCGATTTTTGTTCCAACCGCAGATGTTTGAGAGTTTGAAAAATTACCGAAGTCGGAAGATTGACTGGAATCGTCTTGGTTTCTTAGATAAATCTCAAGTTCATCAGTATCTATGAAGTCATTTAAAGTTTCTTGTTTATCAATCATTGTGGTAGAGCTTGATTGCATTCTTTCCGATTCAATTTGTTTTAAATAAATCCAAACGTTTTTTAAATGTTTAATAGCTGTATCCGATTGTTCTTGACTTAATATAATATTAAATCGAGAATCCAAAAGTATAGCTGCAAGCAACACAGGATTACTCATTATATTTTTTTCTCTTTTAACCATCATTTGTACTAATTTGGCAGAAAAAGACGAATTCAGAACCTCTGTTTGAATCTTACATGAAATCCACGCACCAAAAAAATCTGTGATTGTCAGCTGTTCCGATTGTAATTTTTTTGAACATAATTTTGCAGGTAAAAGAGCTTTAGAAATACTTTCAATTTGTTGCCATTCAAAATTATTTAAGGAAATTTGTTTTAATTTTTTATCATTTTCTGACATATTTTTTATGAAGTGTTTCAAGTATTGCAGCCTCTCCAACATATCCAAAGTTGAATTCCAACGAGTAAGACAGTCAAGAATGGGTATTTTTAATTTTTCTTTCTTAATGATATATAGAAATGTCTGATTGCGTAATTTACGAACCAAAACTCTAACTTTATTTAATAAATTATTAATTGCAGAATCCTTTAAGCTATCCAATACAGCTAACTGAAGTGTGTGAGCAACACAACGAACACCTATAAAATAGCAACAAATAATAATAGTTGAAGCTATAAAAAGATTTATTTAAGTATAGGAAACAAAATAGATATATAAAAAAATAAATAAATATATATTTATTTATTTAATAATTTTATTTATTTGTATTTATTATCACGAGTATTAACTTATAATTTTTTATTTCTTTCTTTTTATTTATTTATTTTTTACATATCCTTTTATTTTTATTTTTCTAAATTTCTCATAGTTACTTTGTTAAAATAGATATATTAACAGTTCATAGAATAAACTACAAAATAAAATAAAAATTACCAGTAAAAATTTTATTATCACCAATCTCTTGTAAACCAACATCATTTAGTACATGTTCTGATTGTTCATACTGTTTATCAATGTCATTGTTACAATCATCATCGAGAAGATCACATATCTGACCTTCATTGAGTAAACTGGATTTAAAGTTAACAATTGAATTACTGAAAATAAGTACAATATTATAAAAATATAAAATAACATTTGTACCCAATTTATATGAAAGTTGAATAAGAATAGAATGTGGAACATTTAAGAGGAGAAAACTAAGAGAAAACGTGAAAAGATAGCAGATAGTATTAAAAGTTAAAACAGTGGCTAAGGAAGTCATTGGCAAGAGATGAGTGACATAAATTTAAATTTACCTTGTTTCATCATCAGAATTATTATGAAGGGAATTCTCAGAATTTCTTTTTTCTAAATTTTCAAAAATGCAACCGTCGACTTCCTCAGTTTCGTTTTGAATATCACTAGATACTAATGAAGTTTCTTCTTCAAGTAGACAAATAGCACTTATCATATTAGCACCGTTATCTGATGTTACAGTATATAATTGGTACGGTTCAATACTAAATTTCTTAAGAACATCCAAGATAGCATCTTTTAAATAAACACCTAAATAAATAGATATTACTTGCTACATTATTTAAAATGAATAGGTATCATAATATATATTAAATATATAAGATGAATTAGAATATTTTGACAAGTGCAGTATCTAATATATATACGAGTATATATATATAAAATTATTTTATTAAAAACGATAATTTTAAATAATACATAAAATGTATACAATTATGATGTAGATATATAAAAAAATTATAGTAGTTATAATATTGGTAATAATTTATTTAAAATTAAATTGTAATTATTTTAATTGTGGTATATATGTGTAATAGTATTATCACTAATTACATAATCAATGATAATTTAAAAAAATACATGATGCAGGTATATGGCAATAGTTTTATACTAATTTAATACTTGAATAATTAACTACCTGTATGCGACTCAGTTAATTCGATTAGTCCAATGGTTCTAAGTTTAATAGAACTATTTGCTATATACTGTATATTTATACCCAAAAATCCTCGATTTATCCGTGTAACAGCATCAATTTTTATAGAAATAAGTTTGAATTTAATTTCATCAATTATGTTTTTTTGTAATTGTAAAGATTCTTCATGTACATATTTCCTTAAATAAAATTTAAAAATTAATATTAATTATAATATGGATTCAATAAATTAATTTTTGTTAACTTTAATTTATTGTAGATATGTACTTACTTAATAGAACTAGAATTCAAAACAACATTATTTTGTATTCCACTTAAAATTGAATCAATAATTTTTCGAAAACCTGTATCATCCAACAGACTATATGGACGACCATTAACGGTAACCAGTTCAATGCATGCATTTATTAAAGTCTTCATATCAGTTTTTACTTTAACATTAGGTTTTAACATCTGATACAAGTTAACAGTACTTTTACTAGGTACAGCCGGTACAGGTGAATCGTTTGCATTAGATTTGCTCAGTTCATCTAATATATATTCTTCATATAATTTATTGTGGGTTTTTAAATGTTTTTTAAGATTTGTTCCATGTTTTCCCTAAAAAAAATTAAACGTGGCATACCAAATTTATTTTATCAATAAATAGTGTTGTGTTAGATTTTGAAAAAATATTTTTTTTTAATAGGGGAAACTTGAGTAAGACAAGGACTAGAGATAAGATGGTAAATCGATGTATTACAGAAACTATTAACTTTACAGAAAAAAATCATAAATTATAAACTATTTTTTCCAATATAAAATTTATTACAACTGAAAATTAGTTTATAAATGCTATAATTATCATAACTGATAGGATTTTTATTTGTAATTTTATTAATTTTATTATTAATGGTTTGAATAGACTTTTAGTTTTAAAAGCTACCAATTTTTACATTATTATTATTCCTATTTAAAATACTAACAATTTACCTGACAAGAAGTTATGACATTTCATTGGACAATAATTAAATGCATTACTAATTATAATACATCACAAATTACATTGTATTCATTATTATAGTTAACGGTGGGCACGTGCCGGCAAACTGTGTTTCTTTCAAACACTTGTCCAAGGCCCACCCGGAGAAAATTTGAAGAATAGTAAAGAAATACCAAATATTAGACAAATTTGTCTGTGGCGTATTTACGGGGGGGGGGGGGTCAGGTTAAAACCCCCACCAGAACTAAAAAAAAAAAGCTAAAAAGTTATACAAAAAATTTTGTGTATTTAATAATTTTGTTCACAATAATAATAATAATAACAGACAAAGGTAATAATTATTACCAAAAAATGCATTTTTCTCGATGTAATATAAATGACCCCCCGGTTTTTTTCAAATGCCCCCCCCCGCCCCGGAGAAAATTGTCTGAAAGAAACACTGCCGGCAACATTTTGAGAACCAACGTAAAAAATATGTATTTATAATATTTCTATCGACTTGTACATCTTCGCGTTTATCGAATACATAACGTGTAAAAGAAAAATCGGCGTTTGAAAAAAATGTACGGCCGTCAATGCCATCCGGACACTGGAAACTGACCACCGCGCGGATTGAAATTGCCTAATGTTAGCGCATTTTCCATTACGCTGGTGATCGTTCCGTGCGACGATTGTTGAAGCAAGACAACGTCGTCCGCGCTTGATTGCTTGCGTGAACCGATTCCGTTTTGTACGCGGACACACTCCTTAGTTAACGTTTCGGACGATTCCCCCCCTGTTCTCTGTACGCATATTTTGTTCGCAAATGCCACGGAAACAGCTGGCGTGTCCGTCTACCACTGCCGATTTCGCAGAGAATGACAATCATGTAGCCTATATGTAAGGTACACGTTAAAATTTGAACTCTAGAGTATTTGAAAAAAGAAAAAACGTCGGACAAACGCATTTCGAACGGCGATAATTCGGTTACAAAAAAAAAAAAAAATCCCAAAACTCCTATCGTATTTTCCTGACGTAAATACGGAAAAAAGTATAAATACGTCGTCGCGCATCCCTATTTATTTATCAAAACTCAATCCACGTGAACAGGGCCGCGGCTACACGTTTTGCCGGGGATGACAAAACCCTAATATTGCCGCCACTCCCATCACTCAACGCCAAATAACAACTTTTAATCCCAAATGCCAAATCGGTAAAAATATCCCGAAATATTTTATAGGCAGTGCTTAGTTTCAGATGTTATACGCCGTTAGGATGGAATTGCGACGTAATAAAACGGTTTAATAGTGTCTGAAAACGGGACTGAGTGGTGTGGCGAAAAGTGTGTCCATTATGCCCGGGGGGCAAAAAACTGGCCCTGCACGCGAATACATAATATGCAATAGAAGGATACAGAATTAAAGGAAACTAGTCCAAAAAAAAAAAAGGCAAACGAAATAGAAAAATGTTTAGCTGGTGCTCATAGAATTCGAATGAATCACACTGAGGTTCGAGTTGAAAACGATTCATCGCACGGGAAGCGACTCGAAAATCGGAGATTTTATCAGCCGAAAGAAAATACAATTCTGGATTCAGATGAATCGTCGAAATTCGAGATACGAAAAGAAAAATTGTGTGTTTCATTCGTGTAAAAAATAAAATTTGAATTGACAATTTGAATATGGAAAAGGGTATCGGCAAAATCAGTGCGAATATGTGTTAACGGCGGGCTAAACGGATCATCGCGTTGAAGTGTGCTTGGAATTCGAAAAATCGAATGTCTATAATGATCAAAAATTTCATAAAATCAATAATTCCGGGTTTGCGTATACAATTGAAATCGTATTTTCTGATAAGTACCTCTGTATTGCCTCAATTTTCGTATATAGGACAATTTTCGTTATTATTTGCTTTACATCATGTTCGTTTGACGAGTCGAAAAATTAATCGGCACGCCCGATCTTATACGTATAAAAAATATAGCTTTTCTCAAATCCTCTTTACACAAATTCCTGGCCGTATATAATCGAGTACGATATGATGTTTTCTTGAAAACCGACAATATTCGAAATAATAATGTCAATATAAATTTTAACACATAAACGCGTTTGTATATATGGGAATCGTACGAAAATCTCGTGTACGATATTCCGAGTAATGAATATTGACAATAATAAACACGTTTGCGTTCTAACACCACGATTGTATTTGTTTTTGTCATTAGAAAAAAAAAAAAAGAAATCCATTGCAATAGTATCTGTTTTTAACGCGTTTTAACGATATTGTAAAGTACTTGAGTGTGCGCGTGTGTATAATTTGTATTTATTTTACGGACATTCGACAAAAATACATATTTGCTAAAATTAAATAAAAAATACCTGTAAATCCCAAGGAGAATATTAAAAATCATCTTCTCAATAAACACATATATAGAAACCGAACACTTTTTTGTTTTAATACAAGGTCGTGTTAGATCGATTTTGTAAACGTTTTGTCGCAGCGGTTAACACATTACACACTATCAATATTGTAAAATAAAAATAATTTGCACAATGGCAAAACGAAATTTTGTAATAACAGTTTAAGTATAATAAAATATATAGTAACGCATTAACTATTTCAGTTAAAAATTTCGTCCACATTGCCCGCGTAATATTATACGTATTATATACAAATAGACAATTGTATACGTTATAGTAATCGCGAAACTCAGAAACCGAAAGAACGAATTTTGATGAAATTTTCACACACACTTATGATCTCCTGGAGGTCATGTCCTATTTCTCATTTGTTGTATACCGTTAATTATATTTTATTATATGTTAATTCATCGTCAGCCAGACGAAATCCGAAAATAACGGTATGGAGACCGCACACATGCCGACGGGGTATCAGTGACAACTGAACGTATAGCAACAAACGATTTTCACAAGTCGTACGTCGAGTGAAAGAGTTTAATTGACGTTTTTATTTTGTTAACGGTGAAAATATGTTTGAAAATCTGTTGAACGAAAAATATTGTGATGTATACATTTTATATTGGTCCGTTGCTTATTATAATAAAAAAAAAACACTCTACACGGTTATAAAAATCACGAAAACTAGAAGAAAAAGAAAGGAAATTCAATTGTCTCGAATGAGTTTGAGAAATTTGTCTCGTTTTTTTTCGAAAAAGCAGTGCAGAATAAGTATATAGAAACCCGGACGGACGGTATAATCTTTCAGAAGAAAATTTTCTTTCGTACCGCCGCACATCCTTATAATTTCGTTTGCTTTACACTTTTATTAAAAAAAATTTCAGTTTCCCGGGAAAGGATTTCTAAATTACAAATACTGTACCTATCTATCGTATATACGATTGAATACACGTGCATAAAAATCGATTTTTAAACAAATGTCCCCCCCTCCCCGGTGAACGAGTCGATTAGCGAATTTCATTTAGAACAGTCGATCGAGCGGATGATCACTCAACACTTACGTTAAATGTTAAACGACCGAAGATCGATGAGTTTCGTTCAAAACCGATATAGACAAATCAATTACAAGCACGCACGTGGTAAATGCGAACAACCTTGTTCGCCTCAGACCGCGGCAAAAACACTGAATGTATACGTGTGATACACATATACGCGGTATTTTCGCCGAGGTCAGAAGCGAACAACGTTGTTAGTGTATGCCCGCCGCGGCTACACTGAGCGATCCGCTGGTTTCGGACCGCTATTTATATACGTCTTGCTGCTACCCTCTCTATGTAGTGTCGTAGCGCAATCTGGTGATCTACTTTCGTTTCCTGTTTTATCGCGGTTAGACTGACGTGCTACGTTGGTATACGCGGGTGTAGTTTAGTTAGACGCTAGTCGAGCGATCAATCGTATGCGCGTTTATTATATTTTTTTTTTTTTATTATTATTATTATTTCGCGTATTAAAATATAATACGTAATGATTCATCTAAACATTCGTTTACGCGTCTATTAGTTTATTTTACATTTTTTACTATTTTATTAACTCTTACTGGTTTATTCACATAGTCACATTCACACGTTTCCTGGACCGACCTAATTTACTGTCGGCTAAGCACTAAACGCTCGATCACGCGACCGATGATCGGCGCATATGATATGCGCTGATCGCCGGTCAAGCACTTATTCTTAAAATTCAAAGGGGTGGGGTGCTGTGAAAACCGAGCGCAACCATAACATAATTGGACCAACTTACAAGTCGTTTTTTAACTGACAGTTGTACTGTAAACGCACACTGATTCGTGTGCTTATTTTGAATAGTACTACGGTGTTTGAATTGAAAGTTACCACGTTACTACGTTTTCATGGCACGGTTAAACCCATGTAAAAAGTCGGAATTCATTTTTGTCAAAAACACGGTGCTATGAACCTGATTTGTACCATACCTTGAACCATTATTTATTAATGATTTAAAACGGCGTCTCCCCCTAAAATGCTACTCCGGAATGGTAAATGGTGAATGTACTTAAATGGACGGCATACACACATTTATTTTTTCTCCGTCTAATGGACACCGTGACAATATCATGCTACGCAATTCTAAAATTATGGTGCTTGGAATAAATTTAGACTTTAAACATTGAGTATAGCGAATTTGAAGAGGATAACAAAACTAAATTCCGTTTATTATTTTTGCACTTTTTTGTTTACGTTAAATGAAATGAACAATTTCCGTGGGTCCTTTCGGGAAACTCAATCTCTTTAAGTGCTAAGGTGACATTAATTTTCCTACGACGGCATACGTCTTGTGATTAGCATTACCCTATACAGACCACAACACTATTTCGCTTAAAATATTAACGTTTAATAACATAATTATTAAACTAATATAATATATGTAATCTCATCATTTGCAAATAGAGTATATGAAAATAATTATTTCCTGCGTTATAACGTAATATAATATATATATATATATACACACAATGAAATTGCATTATTTTGATTTTTACCATATACGTCATGGAGTGCGATGATGTTATTCTACTGAAATCGGAACACAATAAAAGTTGCAGATCACTAGTATGTGTGATATTACGAGTATTATAAACGTTTCTTGAAAACAATAACTTCTTTAATGTCATATCAAGGAAGAAAAAAATGTAATATATTATTATTATTATAACAAGAATATATGCGTCGTGGAAACATATAACATTTTTGTAGATCCATTTGCAGTTTTAGATTTTATGCTAAGCGCTTCATCTGAAATACGTTAATTTCTATTAATAAATTAGATTTATTCGACGGTTTTTTTTCACTCAATGGTTTGACCGTAAAGAAAAATTACCGAAATTTTTCATCAAATGTTATGCAAATTCGTAGTTAAATAAAAATAATAGTACAGCTAACGCGTTTGTTTATATCAGCTTTTAACAAAATGACTCTCCCTAAAATAAGGCGTAAAATGAAAAAGCTGTTGTAATAATTCTATTTTCGGTAGTGTATAAACTCTTCGAGAGATTACCGTCAAGATAAATTGTACCATTATTAGAAACTATAAAGTACATTACCTAGGAAACGAGTAGGAGCTAGAGAAACTGATGTGAACAACAACTATACGTAGAGCTTTAATGACGCACGTTGAAAATGATTTTCACAAGAAGATAAAGTCAGTGTCTGTGTTTCTTTCTTGGCCAGCCTATGTGATAGGTTCTGAAAAAAGGGACTTTTACTTAATTGAGCAAAAAAAAAAAAACGATTTTCCGATTGATCGAGCAAATACTGTCTGACAGAAATTTCAAAGTCAGTCTAAATGTCGAAGTAAACCGGAAAAGTTAAACTCGTCAATCATATCATACGGAAACTAAATCGAGGAAATTCATTTATGCGGACGACGCACATCAACTAGTGTGGCTCATGGCAGTTCTTTTGAACAGGCAGAAGACACCCTGAACAAAGACTCCGGGTCGTCGTAGAAAACGATTTCGAGTCAGAGCTGGCGTCTGAATGAACGCTAAACAGAACCGCGCCTTTCACTTGAACAATCGTGCAGAGTCAACAAGTGAACTGCAATTGTGAATCAGCGAAGTTAATATTTCAAACAGAGATTGCACCATATAGATCAGACTTGGTGTCAAACTCAACAGGACTATGACCTTCAGGCAATAACTGAAAGCGGTAGGAAAAGGAAAAACGAATTTCAATTCGCGAATCAACATAATATTTATAAATTATTGTCGTGACTCTGGGCGGCGGAATTCAGTTAAAACAAATTTAATAATTACTATCGTTAGTGTACAATGTTATTTCTCACGTATTTTTTGGAATTTTAAACGTTTTTATTATTACAAACTCGACCGTAACACACCTGCATCGTTATAACCTGAATAGTAATAATAATAATAATATATATTATTATCGTCGTGGGCAAACATTAGAATTTTTATACGTTTTTTTTTTTTGTTATAAGAAATACTTAACGAATATTAAAGTCGTGGGTGGTCTGTAGATAAAAAATTAACCCTCCAAATACACAAATTACTACATCTGCTTCGATAATAATTCTTGAGGTATTTTCTTTTTTCGTAGTCATAATCGTCGTATTTTTTTTTTTCGGTACGCGCAATTCGTATATAATAACAACAATAATACTCGTAATGCGCATAAAACCGATAAAACTACGCGTGTCGTGTGAGATCTTCAATTTACATTTCTTCCAAAGATAACAATCGCGTTTTTTCATTTCTTTTCACGTACGAGCATGTCAAATAAATTTTATTTTAAACGTATCAATTCGAAGGAAAATGTCTTTAAATCCCGACGTTAACGTCCGTTTGAAATGCCATTCGAACGTCTACGGTAATATGCGTTTTCGTTTTTATGTTATGTTTTTTTTTTTTTTTACATTAAATAAATTTAATGGCGGAGTTCGATACACACACACACACAAAACGCGTAGAATATTATTACATTATTTATATACTCGTATAAATTAATCACGTCTAAAATTATTACATATAATTTGTATAAAAGGGACCTCAAAACCTTCTTTTTTTTTTTAATACCTAATCTAACTCGTAATCCGCGTGTGATTAGTAGTATATCGTAATGTAAAACAAAAAAATACTATATTACTTTATGGAGAAAATTATAATATTTTCCCGTAGTTTATCATTCGGAAACAATGATCATGAATTTAGAAAAACCGATGGCTAATTATCTACGTAGGCGAATTAGATATTCTCGTACGCGTGAACAATTTATACACCTTTTCCATGTTTTTAGACTGATGATATAGCCATATTAATCTCTCGCTCTCTCGTTCAACTCGAAAACGAACTGTTAAAATCGTCGAATTGTAAAAGATTTTATGAAAAAAAAAAACAAAAAAAAATATTTATTAAAAATAAGTTTGTTACACCAATGAAGACAATAAACAGTATATGGATGCGAAACAGATATCAACATTATTCGAATAAACGAACGTCGCATAAATGTAACATAATGGAAGCTGCAGAGGAGGAGAGCGGAGTTCAACTAATACGCGGATTTTTTTTTTCTGACATCATCCCGGGTGTTATTCCCCGGAAAGAAATCGCTACTGTACGCATGTGGTGAATATACAAAGAGTATTATGTAAAATAAAAAAATATAATATAAAAATCGTTGTGTTAATTTTCTTTTTTGTTCACTACCGATTTCGACAGTTTTTCATCATCGTGTATTAAGCGAAAAAAAAACGAACAAATTACATGGAAAAAAATTATGAACATTACACAATAAAAAGACATCACAGAGTTTCAAAATACAAATAAAAAAAAAACAGCTTTGTGTACAAAATGCATATTAAATTGTTAAAAAAAAAAAACGTTATTAATATTATTTTTAATATGTAACGATAGAGAAAATATAAACATTTTTACTTCTTCTTAATCTGTTTGTATCGTATTTTTAAATTTATTACGTAAATTTAAAACAAATTAAATTTTAAGTATATTAATTATTATTTACGAGTACAAATGTATAGTTTTTCTTTTTATTTCTATTCCTTTCCGTCCCTTTCATATTCTTTTATTTATTTTAATCCTTCGCGTTTACTGTTTAACCAAAATATCGTCATATACTCGCGATGGCGTGTCCTGCAGCTCAAAGTATTCGTGTAGGCCCGTTGTGTTCTGTACGCAGTATTAGAGTGAAAACATTTGTAAAAACGACTATTTTAGAAAACAGCTCGCTTTACTTTATTAGATTTTTATTTAAAACGGAGTGTTACATATATATATATATATAAGTTATCTACGATTGACCATTCGTTGCACATTATTCTACCTGACTAGATAATAATTATGATAAATAATAACGCTAGAACATATAGATAATAGTTAATTTTATTAAAATATTATATTTTTTATGATCTATACGCAATGAATAAACCATATATAATAATTCCGATATATATTTAACTAAATTGATTTTTACACGCGACTAAGAGTTCGAATAGAAATTGTCTGCTTACCCTGTAAACACGCCACTGGCGATTCGCATATATACGCATCATAAACAGTGTCATAAGTGAAAAATAATATTACGACATCATTGTCGATAATTTCGAAATTGTAAACGCCACAGCAATATTCGTACGGGTTTCATGTATTTACATAGCGTTCGCCGTTTGCGTTCACCTTTTGAACGTAAGAGATTTTATGTAACCGCGGTTGTGAACAGCGCGGAATAATATTATTTCGCTTCTCAATACACGCTCGTATATTATCGAGTTGTTCGTATTCAATAAACCGTTTTTAAATATTTTCGTCTAGAAATATGCGCAAACGAATCGTTATTACGTAATTTCGAACTTCAATATTTAATATCGATAACGCGATGTGTACATAAAAAAATGATATGTCGAGTCAAAGAATTTATCGTTTTGGCCGTGTATAAATGTCAACAGTATTAACAAAAAAAAAAAAAAAAAAAACAAAAAATCGTTCGACTAATAACTTGTTTTTAAACGTTTGAATTCCGAGAGATTTCGCAGAACAACCGTTGCGGAGTTTCTCCACTCGGATTCGTTATTATTCCAATGCAACGACGATATTTATTTTGAAATTTAAAAATTACAATTGAAATTTAAACACACCACCGCGTGACTCGAACTCGTCCGTGATCCGTTACACGTATTTCGTAACATTCATTAATATTCTATGCCCCGTACGTATAGAAATAAGTAACAACTGTGTCCGATGGGAAATCCGTGGGAATAAATAAAATCAAAGCGGTGTCCGTTTGTCAGGGCCGAAACGGCCGAACCGATTTTCACGTGCGGTTAGAGAGGACTTTGCGCAAACAGTGGTCTTAGGCTTCTCTTCGTTCCGGAAAATGTTCATGTTTGCAAAACTTTTGGAACATTACCGAAAACATTTCAACTGTCATCAATAATAACCGCCTAATTTAATATAAATCGTACAAAAAAAAAATATATATATATATAAAGTGAAGTTTAAGGGATTTAAGGTTAATCTAATTACTACAGCGAACTGATAATAATCTTAAACATATCTCGTTGCACAGTGAGCTAGCACAGCGTTTCGTTTCAGCGAAACGGAGAATTCTAAACAAATTTTCCTTTTTTCACTTTTTTCCAAATTCAACGCAAACCAAATCGCCGGGGTGACAACTGTTCGTATATAACGTGTGTGTGTGTGTCAATATGTACTTTACCGATTCCCGTCCGTAACCTGTGAATTTCGTTTTATGGACTTCATAACATGCGCGGGCTTATTTACACCGTACAATATGTGTTTGCTTTCCCATTAAAAACCAGCAGAGACGCCTTCTCTTCTCTCGACGACATTTGACTACGTGTACACGGTCTTGTGAAGCGTTTAAATACTTTTATGGTACTCGAACACGTATTTTTAAATACATTTATTAAGAGTATTTGCAAGTAGTACATATTTTAAATACTTCTTTTTTTTTTATCGTCTGTATTTAAAATCGAATACGTTTTTAAATCTTTTTTCGTGACGCGAACAAACGAAACGTTTGACATTTCATCGTAACAATTATTTATGATGAGTGGATAAAGAAACCGTTTTGGTCGTGGGTATCGATAACCAGTGCTGCCGAAAGTTACAATTTACAAAATTGCGCAGTTTTTAGACAGGCCACTAAACATTTTTGTAGCGCAAAACATATCAAAGCGTTTTAGCTATACGCTAAAATAAGAAAATTTTACAGTTATAACAATATTGAATAGTCACGCATCAATGGGAGCATTGGTTTTACATACCTTTTGAAAGTTTTTGTTAAATCTGGCTCATAACTCGTTTAACACGACTCCGAATTTTTATTTGTTGATCTGCTAATGTTTGATGATCGTATTAATAATGAGTTATTTTAAAATTCTACGCTGCGGCTATTATCGATCGCTTGTCTTGTCGTCGCCGACCGATACACTCGGAATTCGCGAAATAATATTTTGTGACCGACCATTGCATGATTTCGTCGTGCACAGTCATAGTCATAGGAACTCGCGCGATAAACTCGTCGGGGTAATCCACGTGAAATTCGTTTTTTAGTTATTACTTTTTTTCTCTCCGTACGACCCGACTCGGTCTCTCTCGCGCATAATAAAATACATTTTTTTTTTCGTTTTTTTGATAATAAAATTATTGGTTTTCGCGTATGGAACTGATGAGCCGCAACTTTACATCGAAACAGCCGCAGGTCGACGACCCCAGAAATAGACCGATTCGAATGTGTTAGCCTCCGGTCGCGATAGATCAATAAGTCCATTGTTAATCGTTAATATAAATATCAGCCAGTTTCATCAGCATTTGTTAGAGATTTCTATTTTACTCGTGTGTAGTGTTCTCAATATAATTCCTATATTTATTTGAAATTGTAAGAATATTGTAATAGAACGCGGTTAAGTTGGTTTGAAATTTGTACAATTTCTTTTTTTCCGAGTTATTTCGATTGTATAATATGTTTACGGTTTTATACATTGAGTAATGAATATTCAATTGTACAAATCTCTTTCGTACATATTGCCAATAATCGATTCGTAAATACATAAATAATTTAAATTTTTTTCAGGAACGTGAACGGGTTCTTTAAAAAAAAATATATATATGTAATGTACGTGAAGGAGTTCCTTTTTTGCTCATTAAACGAATTCAATTTTCAAGCGATGTTCCCAACACTGTGCGCATATAAATTGATAGATATGTGTATTCAATTACTATATAATAAATATCTTTATATCAATTAATACGCGATTTAAATATTTTTAAAAACAATTACCTGTGTTCTAATATTTGAATACTTTTAAAATGTGTCTTTTACACGAGACTGCATAGAGTACACAATATATGTTACGATAATATGATATTAGCCGCAGTTATTGCGTGAAAATGTTGACGAAAAGTCAACAGAACGTTGCGTACGATTATGGTTTATAAATCAAACCCAGCGATGCGACAATGTCGAGCTGCGAACGAGAAGAAAGGACGCGCGAGTACGTGTCAACAAGACAGCTTTTAAAATGTTTGCAGACCAGCAATTTTTATACGCATCATCGTGTCAATACATATATAATAATGTAAATACAGGTAAAGTGTCCATCGGCCCAGTCATTGTTGTTCAAATCTTGAATTCGCTTTACTGCTTCGTCCGTAACGTAAAACGCAATGCCAATCATTCATAGCATAACGTATAAAATAGCGGTCTAAACGCGCTAACACGGCGTGTGACAAAACTGAATGACAATCTCTCTTACCGTATAACTGTTTCGCAGGGGTTTTTTGGCGAATATTTCCGAATTTACGTTATAATATATTTATGAAAAATAATAACTATTCTAACGTGACTTCTTAACTCGTTGACGTCCATATACACACTATGGTTTTCCTAATGTCAAATTCACCTCTTTGCTTATCTCGTGCCGTTCATCTGGACATACTCCTCCGGTATCTTCTTTATTCGTACCCACGTTTTCTCCACACCTAAAATCTTTGTGTCTTCGTTGACTCGGACCTTCCTTCCCGGCATCGTCCCTTAGCCACGTTTACTTTTGGGTTTCAACTTCGAAGTGGAATCCCGTATTGAACGTTGTCTTCTCGCTCTCCATATACGTGTCCTGACCAGCTCAACCTCTGACTTTTAAACGTATTACACAATACCAAATCGAGTCGGTCGTCAGATTTAACGCACATCTTCGTGACTATTCGATTGTCGGGTTTACGTTGTTCACTCTGAAGTTGTGTATACTATTTTCGAGATTCAAATCTCTTATAATTGTATTGTGCTCTCTGTAAATGTTCTACTCGAATGACGACCGCGCGCACCACTCACTTTCGTTGATGGTCAGATCGATATATTTCTTCTTTTTTTTGTTTTGCCACCCTCGTCAAATCACATTTCTCCGCAATAATTGTCTTCTTGCGATAATCATCTGTTACGGCCATCACGACTACGTCGTCTGCATACGCCACCGCCAATCACGATTTCCTATTCGATAAATAATTTACTTTTCGACGTTAATCATTGCGAATAATATGTAGTGTTAATTTATTTTCTCTTCTTCTTTTTTTTTTTTTTGTAAAAAAAAAATACTGTTTAGCAGCTAACACAGTATATTTGGTAGGGAATATTATTAACGCGTATTCCCCGCACAACAACGAAAAATTATAATACGGTTAATACCGCGAAATATACGATGAGATTATTAAATACGAGCAATTGTTTCGCCGGTCCACATAAAGATTTCACCATATAACGTGCACACGTGTCTTCAACTATAACAGTATACTCGTATATATATATAGCAACAGATGCGCCTTCACTTTATTTCGAATTCATGAACGCCGCGCGTGTATAATAAAATACGTTTATTGTAGAAATCGACGTTAAAAAAAAAACGCGAAAATCGTAAAAAAATTTTTTTATTCTTATCAATTACAGTTAAAACGGGTTTTAAATCTCACAATTCCGACGCTGGAAACGCGTACAGAGTGTAAAATGTTTCAGTGTAAAATGCGCTAAACGGGCTCGAACAACGATGAAAAACGAGTTGTAATTCTATTATCAAACCGTCGTTTGATTTTTAAAATCCTTCGAGTTTTTCAAAATTTCTAAGTGTCTTCGATAAAAAAAAAAAAATGATATTTATTTCGGTTTTATAGGATTTACGATAAAACCGATAGTATTTTCCGAAAATGATTTTTTTTTCGTAATTAATTCTCGTTAAGGTTATAAAAAGAAAAAAAAGTTTAAATTTTGAAAAAAAAAAACACATTTGCTCTCGTGTATTCATTATTAGAAACAAACGTTTGTCGCGTTGCGCGAAAACTTTTTCATTTCACGGGCTTTTAAACGGCACATTTGGATTTTCGGTAAACCTTTACGTACGGAAACGCCCATATCAAATGTCGGAAAACTTGTGAAAAAAAAAATGTAAAGCGTAAAACGGAGTAAATTTTTAATCAACGATATTTTGCAATTTTCGAACAAAAACAAAGTGTCGTCTTAATGGAAATCCAATGAACTTTGCGACAAACGTTTTCGGTTTTAATCTAAACTCCATACAGACCAGGAATAATATGTTGAAGAAACTAACGGTTTACTAATACAAACATTTGAAAAAAAACTCAAAGCGTTTTGAAAATCAGACCGCGATTTATGTGCATTTAAAATTCCTTTTTAATATATCGTCCTACTCAGTTTACCACGAATCACTCTGTATAATATATATAATTATATACATACACAGTAGTAGATCGCAGTGAACCGTCTTTTTGCCACGGCTCGCGATTTAAACGCGTATTTCCAAAGTGTTACCGAAATTTCTGGCCGTTAATCGACACACACACGCGATATTCAATTGGAAAACTTGTTAAACGCTCCGAGTAAAAAGCAAATTTCGAAAAGTCAATTATAACAGAATTAGTCGCATAGAATTCCGTTTATCCGCGCGTCGAACACGCGTGATGATAACTCACACATAAATCGTTCGAGCCTTAATGCTAGAAAGTATTATCATTAACGCAATTCACAACTAATGAAAAGTTATTTGATTTATTTTCAATTCCATTTCGTTTGTCAGTCGAAGAGTGCCTCGAGAGACGTCGTCTGTGCCTATTGATTTACATAGCGATACACGTATGATGAAATAAAAGTACAATTGAACGATACATTTTTTTTTTTTTTTTTAATCTAAATTTATGAAACCGCTGTCTGTAAAAATGATTTCCATAATTTATCGTGCAATATTTTTTTTCGCGAATAAAAATAATTGTAAAATCAAAAACGAAAACTCGCGGATAACCGACACTTGTCAGGAAAATTCCTCGAGGATTGCTCCGTCCTGAATAAAATCGAACGTAGAAAAAGTTATAAGTAAAGACGGACGATTTGAAACAGTGTCTCAAATGTAGCGTTAAAGACATATTAATTAATTTACCATATAGAGTAATATGGGGTAAAATGACGCACGAGGTAACACGAATTACGGTTATAATAACTCGTTAACTATTCGGTTTCTGGTCATTTTCTGTAATGTTATTGTCATATTGTCAGCTTTTTTTTTTTTTTTGGTATTTGTGATCTGAACATTTATTGAAACATTAGGCGTATAATATTTAAGGTTTTACCGATATATATTAAAAAAAATCGTAACTTTTTTCGGAAATGTATAAAGTTTGAATTTTGATTTAACTACAAAAAAAAAAAATAATAATAATACTTAAACAAAATTGTACTCCGAATCGTTTTACGAATAAAATGAAGAATTATCGTTGCGTTTTTTTTTTTTTTTTTTTTGTGGGTTTACAAAGTATATATTGGATTTAAGAATGTACACAGTAAATAATAATAATAAAAGTACGTTTAGAAATTACTCATTAATTTTATTCCTATGATAAAAAAAATGTTTAAAATGTGCAAAGTATTTGTGAAATCCAATACTATACATATTTATATTAAAAGTATTTTTTCAAAGATAATTTCACATCCTATAATAGGATTTATAGTATAGTTATGACAATTAACGTATGAATTACGTAATAACTAATTTTAAAATTGTCCATGTTGTGTAAAGTATATACTCAATTTACTCTTAAGTTTTCTTTAATTAAAAAACAACAATTCGATTGCGAGTGTATTAAAATATTATTCAAAAACAGATTTCTATTCGATTAAAGGCTACTTCTGAACGCATTTTTTCATCAAAAAGAATAAAAAAACTATATTGTTATTTGAAAAAAAAAGAAAAAATACGCGTCTGTGACGTAAATCCTTTTTATTGCTTTATGAACGATGTTTTCTTTTTGAATTTTACCCATTGAAAATAATATTATTACGTGAATTTACGAAAACTTATTAAAAGTGTTATGTAATAAAATGTATTTTTCTCTAAAAAGTGTTCGTACAAAGTTTTCTTTTGGCTGCAGTGCATTCATTCATTTTTTTTTTTTTTTGTGTGTGTAAATAGTTATTAAAGTCCTTATTTCGGTTAGTAAATTGTTTGAGTAACAAGCCTTATGACGTCACTTTTATTTTAAAAGTATGACGACATCAAAAGATAAATATGAAATCGTTTGTGCCTCGGAAAAATTTAATTAAAAGAAAAAATATACAACTTGTTACGTTATTTTTTTTCTCTAGATTAAAAATATCAGCATGAATTTAGAAAAGAAATATTATATTATAATAAATTTATTATGAAACTATAATACCTATGTATATGTGTACTCGTGTTTTATTTAAAATTTCAGTACATGTTTTTTCCATAATCATTTTTTTTTTTTATTTAAAAAATATGTTGATAAGATTTCTTTTCAGCGCAATTTTCCAATAGATTTTCCCTGAAACGCTTAAAAAAAAAATCGGCGAGAAAATCGCAAAACGCGTCAATTAAATTCGGTAACAACTTTAATTAAATTATCTATAGGAAAATATTCTTATTACACGTAAGAATCGTAACACCAGTGCTACACGGAAAAAATGTTTGCAGACAGAATAAGAAAAAAACACACACTATTGTAAATGATACCAAATAACTTCTTCGTTTATCTCCGAATATAAAATGTATAACGAACCGCTGTTGCTGTGTATGTCGGTTCAATCGCGTACAACATAGATTTTATAATTGTATTACTATTATTATTATTATTATTATTATTATTATTATTATTATTATTATTATTATTATTATTATTATTATTATTATTATTATTATTATTATTATTATTATTTAACGAATTTTCGATCGATGACATTTAATCGTTGTATTCGAAAAAAATATTCTGGATAACTAACTATTTCAGTTTATTATTAACTTAACCGGACATGTCTCATAATGAGATTAAATTGTCAGTTCTTATATCCGTAGTAAAACATAGAATTTAATATTGTTTCAAACATACAAAAAAAAACAGCCGAAAATCGTTAGAATGTTTAATGTTCTATATTAACCATAAGTACATTTCAAAACTACGTAAAAGAAATACTGCAATAAATACTTGGTTTAAAAATGTCAAGTAATTCGTAATTTTATTTTTGAAATTACAAAAAAAAAAAAAATATTCGCTTCGTTGAGAAACTATAAAATTAATATATTTAAAAAAAAAAAAATTTAAAGAACGCATACCTCGCATATTGATTAAATAATAATAACACCAAAAAATATTCGTAAATAAATATATTTTCTTTTTAGCGATAAATACAATATAATATAACTGACGAAATATTATTAAATAACACAAAAACCAGTCTTTCTAAACATTTGAATTTTACTAAACGAGTCTTCTTCATTTCACTGATATTTTCTAAAGTGTATACGTACACATTATATAAAAAAACAAATAAATAACCGCGCTCGGTTATACATAATTCGTTAAAAATAATTTTCTTTATATATGTATACCAATTAAAACTGAATAAACACGAACAGACAATTTTTAACAGACGCATTAACTACGAAACTATTAAAATGTTGCATTGTTATGTAGTTATGTAGTGGTCATTAAAATAAATATTTGACGGTAATTTGTTTCAGTCGCCTGTTTTCATCGTATTTACGAACACTGGACGAATATAACACTGCAGACACGTTTCTAAATTATAATAACACGTTAAACACGTATTATTATACACCTTAAACGACACTGCGTCGCATAGGTTTGTACAATAAATTAATATTTTTAGGAAAGATTGACAATACTATTATTTGGTAACAACATAGCATCTGCTGGTATGATATCGATTAACCACTTGATTCAAATAACAATAATAACGTAATTTCTTCAAATATAGAAGAATAGTAAAACTCAATTTGTTCAAAATAATTCATTTGTACCTATATACGTATATACGAGTATACGTATAAAACAACAACAAAAATGTACTCACAGACAGAAAACCACGTATGTAATTGGCCAAACTGATTATCTATCCAAAACAAAAATGTCTAAGACTCTCACACAGTAATAATATAAAAAATGTAAAAAACAAAAAAATTAAAGCACACCATTTGAGCCGCACAAAACGAATACACTATTTAAACAACATTTGATACGAAATGCGTGTCATCTATAACGTTTATAGCTATAAACGGTTCAAATGTAAATTATTTGCTTTATTCTACCCACAAACCAAATGACACAAATTTTATTCGTATAACCAATATTTACACATTCAAAAAAAAAAAAACCCCGTACAAAAACGTATGTCATTGATTTCATCTTGGTAAACTGCAATGTTTTGCCTCCATCGTCCACAACGACGCCATAATTTTCATCAAAAAGTATTTGTCGTCTTTTTCAAATAGATGATGATCATATTATGTGTCATAATTTTGTTTCACAGACGGTCACTATTAATTGATTTTTATTTCCATCGCATCAATAACTCTAAACATGGCGCAAATAAACGAACAGAAGTTCAAAACTCGACTAATGTGCATATGTATTTATCAGACATCGGAACATTTCGTTTTTAGATTACGTGATATAATTTTTCACGGGCTATAAACCTATGGTAAAACGTCAAATAAATATCATTTTTTTTTTCCGATAAAAACATAAACGACATTTTTGTTTGTATTATTTGAAGTATAAAACATAAAGTATTGGGGTAAAAACGAGTGTTTTATTCAGAAGATTTAGGATATACAAGGACGCTGAAATATTAAAAAGAAGACGTAAAAATCAAACACCGGGTATAACGGCAATGATGAAAAGGAGTGTTCATCAATTATTTTAATTAACGATTAAAAATTAATAATTTAATTTGTATGTAATAGTTTATAAGATTCGTGCTTGAAATTCAAATAGAGTGTGCGAAAAATTTCACAAAAATCATTTACGTTATTCCCGAAAAAAAATCATTCCATTTTACCTATATAATTACATATTTTAATATTATGCAGATTACGTGCATATATATATATATATACCATAACACACATTATAATGACGTAAATTAAATTTACATAAACGTAACATCTACGTATATAAATATATATTATATTTTAGGTAATTGTAAAAAAGATAATGAATTCCGTTCGAATATAATATATGCGCTCGCGTACATAATAAACAAGTTCAGAAACGCTGAAATTAGTTTTATACACGCACAAAGGAACATATATATAAAAACATATAACACAATTTACAAGTAATATAACAATTTTATAAATATATTATTATTAACTTGAAGTTTACATTTTTCTAATATTACTCAACAGTAAATCACCATAAAACGTTATCACAATCTTTCGTCTTACGTCACGATAATATATAATATATCAATTATTATACTGGATAATATATAATATATTACATAATATAATACCACAACGTTTATATACATATATTATTATCAATTTATTTTTAATATAATATAATTCATACGTATACGCACGAACTATACGTGTTTCCGAATTGATTATCGAGAATATTATATACTCTATTAACTGTTTATACCGGATGATAATAATAATAATATTATTATTATATAAATGTCGAAATAACTCCCAATAATTGTTATAATTTATAATGAGTACAAATAAAAATGTAAATTATTAAATATATACACAAAAACGTGTTGAATAAAATTTCCATTTTTTGGTCTCTCGTATTATCGTGTATATATTTATATATTTATACCTATAGAAGTAGCCGAAAAAACAAACAAACGCGTTATTACAAATATTTAAATTTAAAGAAAAATGGATTTTATCTGTATAGAAAAAAAAAATTTATATATTGAAGATCTACGAGAAATACTTTGTTATTGAAATAAAAACGTAAATTTAAAAAAAATTTTCAACAGGAAAATAGTTTAGCTATTAGTGCGATTGGCTAAAAAAAAAAACGCGAGATAAGACCCGAAAGAAGTTCTCAACGATTCGTCCGATAAAAATAAACGCTTAAAATTTTCATTACGATTTTCCGTTTTCTACGTCCTGACACACGTAAATATATCGCGATATAACTAGAGTTTTGTGTTACTCGACGAGTAAATCGTTAATATTCACAACACTCTAATATTTTCTATATTAATTGTAATTTATAATAGGCAATGGAAAAAACAAAAGCATTTTGACTCAAAATACTATATAAAATCGTTTATAACGGTGACTATATTATAAGATTTATTTTAAAGCGATCTCCCGACCGGAGAGAAATGAGAAAACACCGCGAGGTATTATTATTATTAATAATAATAATAATAATATTATTATTATTATTATTATAATTATTGTTATTATTGTTATTTTTCGAATTCTCTCACGGTAAAACAATAATATTCCAACGTCCTGTAGTCTTCAAAAGTATTTCCCGAGTTTAATAACGAAACGTATTTAATCGGTTACGTTAGGTTATTACCATACGAAAACGGTGTGTAAAAATATCGTTCGAATTGTACGGCGTTTATAAATATCTCGCGTGTTGCGTAGTACGTGTATTTATTTATTATTTTTTTTTTTATATATATATATATAGGAAATTCGGGCGAAAATATTAATTTTAATGTTTTTTTTTTTTTTTTAACAGGAATATTTAAGTTTCCCGTGATCGGGAATTTCACTAAACGTTTGAATAATTTAAAAAAATAAAAACAATAACCGGGGTAGTGTTTTAAAATACGTACGTTTATTTATTCTATACCGAACATCCGATTAAAAATTACTTATTACGTGAACGAATATAACGGTTTCGAGCTCATTCCCCGTCCACGTATCTATAAAACCTAAATCGATTATTAAATACATTTAATATTAAATAGCGGAAAAAAAAATATCTACATCATCGAATTTTTTTTCAAATATCGTTTTAAATCTTTTTATACGCGAAAACACGTCCTAGCAGCAATATTATTGTTATCCGATGAAAATACCGTTGCTTTGTTACACTCGTTGATCATCATAATTATTCTGGACAGGTCCATGGCCAGAATAATAAATCCATACAGGTCTTTTCCTCCATTTAATCCTTTTATCTCCTGTTTCCTGCTCCATTTCTTCGTATCCGCTCGCATTTTTCAGTTAATCCTGCATCATGTTTCTCTTCCTTCCCCTTGGACGCTTTCCTTCCAATGTGTTTTTCATAAGATTACTAACCTCTTGTTACACGTTTAATCCAATTATTCTTTTTTCTTTTTACAGTCTTCAATAATCCTTCCTTGTCTTCTCAAAACTTCTACATCAGTTATCATATCTGTCCGTTTCATCTTCTCAATTCTCCTCCGCAACCGTATCTCAAATGCTTCCAACCTACTGATAAAATGATTATAAAGGAAATATATGTGTATAACCATATACATATATGTTTAAAGAGAAAAAGTGCCAAGTGAGGAGATATACCTCAATAAGCCATTGGTCCTACTGTGTACAATATAACATTATATTATTGAATATTACACAAAACGACTACGAAAATTTCTTAAATTTCGGTTTTGTTTTTCGTTTTTTATCTACTCTATACACAATATATAGAAAGGTATAATTGAAAATTGATGACGGCTGGTCTCTACGCTTATGTCAAGTGGACAAACGAGATAATCGAGGGAAAAAAAACGTCATTAACCGGGAAGGTATCACACGATTACCAGACCTACCGAATACTAGAATTTCTACCGACCAAAAACGAGTTAAAATTACACTGCAGCGATGCTTACGTAAAACAATTTTATGGGAAACCTTCCGCAAACGTAAGCAATCAAGTAGGCCCCTCAAATCGATCGTAATATATGAATAATACGTAAAATATTTTATGGACGACACTCGACTTAATTTACTGGCTTCAAAAAACTGATTGTTTTTGTATAAAATTTGTAAGAAGTTAATTTAACAAACGTTAAATTAAATTATGATTTATTTTTCTATAAATACCATTGCTAACCCTCCTCTTCCGTTATATTTAATTTGAACATATTCCACAGTCTTTTAATACTTTTCTTTCTCTCGTAATTTTATAAAAATTCAAAAGTACTACTTGCAGTGAGAATTTAAATAATAATAATAATAATAAACGTTTTCGGTATGTATACAGAATGTAACCGTAAAAATATATTTATTTTTATATAAATACGCTATACTATACAGATAATAAAACTTAAGTTAACAATTCGAGTACATGTGTATTTTTTAATAATAAAATGAACAAACTCAATTCCACAAAAATGTATTTACTTTTATTTGGTAAATACGTATTTCAGTAATTGTGTTATCCAAATTATCAAACCAAATATCAACATTTTTTAAGAAATATAACGTCGAAATTGAATCATCAAAAAAATAACAATCTAAAAAGCGTTATCGGTAGTGCAAAAGGTAAATTACTAGAAAATCAGAAATTTACAGTATTCAATGCACGGATTGTTGTGTAGGACAAACTAGAAGAATAACAGGTATCAGATTTAAAGAGCATTTAAGAAATATTAAAAATCAAAAAGACGAAAAATGTCCTATAGCAAAACGCGTATTAGGAACAAACTACGAGACAAAGTGAATTAAATAAGCCAGGTTCTGAAGTCAGTTCACACAATACTGGAAATATTTTACGCAAACAATTTTCACGATTTTTAAATTTTCATATACGTTTTTTTTCCGGGACTAAAAACGATAATTATTACGACGTCACGCCTATGCTTCACATTTATTTCTCATGCCATCTTCTCTCCACTCATCTACAGACACTACTACACTCATGCTCTGCTCTATTTTTTATCCACCCCCTCCCTAACACTCTGAGTCATACAACGTAGTTGGTCTCATTGGAATTCTCCTTTGGCACAGAACACCCAGACACTTCTCTCCGATTTATTATTGTTAAAATACATCGTTTTCTCGTGTTAGTCATCGATCTTTTGTATTGATAATACGACGTTACGTTGTTTTTCTTTTTGTCGAACGCGTTTTACTGTCCAAAAAAATGTTCGGATCAAACAATTTATTTGAATTTTTAATAACGTAATAAATTATATTATTATTAAAAAAAAACGAATGTATGTGTGTGTTAACGCTATGTGGTGACTTCTTTCTATTCCTGTTACGGTGTCTCTTACAAGTCCGTTCTTCCTTTTTCTACATCTATATTTCGTACCGATGTCATTTATTTAGATCGTTCTTCTTGGTCGTTCCCCGTCGATGTGAATATTTCGTTGGCCGATAGAGTTGGCTCCATTTTCGCCCTACTCCTCCTCCTCTTGAGCATCAACGCCACTCTACGATATAGTGTATACGCCCTTATGATCCGTGAAATTCGTATGAAAAAAAAATAAACGTACTGACCGATATCTTAACTACACAATAATATAGTTAACACTAATAAATTAACTATGTAGTTACGTTAATTTCGACTGATTACTAACTACTCGTATATATATATATATATATATTGCCCTTAGAAGGAAATGAAAGAGTTCGTATGGTCTGTCATCGGGAGCGGATCTGGAAATGAAAAAAAGTTGGAGAGAGGAGACTAGACGAAAAAACGTACTTTATTTTCACGTGAATACAAGTTAGGTCTGAGTGCGTCGTGACTTTTATTCCGCGGTACCCGTCCACGGTCTAAAAAGACCAAACAGGACTTATAAATTGTCCCTCGTATTGCTCTTGTACGTTTTAACGGAAAATTTTTGTAAATTTTAAAGGCACGTTAAATAGCCGAGGAGAGACGTTTCAGCCGCCATCCCGTTCGTGTCCATCGTTCGTGTCTTTCGTTATGACATAAGATCGACTCAAGTCCGTCTGAAACGTTTGATACGCCTATAATAGTGATCGTCGAGCTGAAATGAGTTGCCGGCATAGACGTGTCCAGACCTCCACGGCTGGGGAGGCCAGTTATAAAATTTAATTTTTTCACCTACTACAGCGATCTATATTCAATATCTATATTTGTGACTTTTTTTTTTTTTTTTTTTGTACGGCAATTATATAGCACCTGGAATTTTTTCACCCCGCAAAATTAAAGATTATCTTGATCTTAAAATTGGTTGCCCATGCTATGTTACAACTATTAAATAAGGCCAATCAACTAATGTGCCACTTAGTTATAAATATTTATAAATATTTCATCAACTATGCATCAAACTTCTCTACACGTCTTATTACAGTTATTACACAAACTATATAAATATGTAAACATGATCAAATTCGTGGCTCGTGCACGGATATCACAGTATGATACAGAAAATATCTAAAACACTATTTTATACATTTAAATATTGTATTAAACTTGTATAAATTTCTTATAGAAATTAAAAAATCACGCTGCATCGCTGTTATCAATAATTTGGCACATGCTGCTGCGGCTTAACATTAACAAAACAAACCGGCATTCTTTACGAAAACCACGGTCCATGGTTTTAAACGTTATCTACGAGTCACAATCGTGGTCGCGATGAAAACTTTTAATCATTGAATATTGATAAAATTCCTTATCGATCACCTACCGTTATTAACCGGGGTACGTTAAAAGCACGAACTATTATAATACTTGGTTCGCGTAATTATTTATAGTCCCGTGATTAAAAGCCAATCAGAAAATATTATAATCGCAGATTTTATCTTATCTGTTGATATAATGTTTTAATATATCGATAATGGATATAATGTGTATTGTGTTATATATGTTATTCATATAGTCTGCGCTATAATCGTGAATAAAATATTAGACAAACCGATATAGCTGTTTAAAACGTATAGTTTCAAGCCACGGTAGGTTCTCAAACATATTTCATACACCGCCCACTTTGACAATCAAAATTTTTTTAGTGCCCCCCAAAATTTTTAAACTTACCAATTGTTGTTTATTTTTAAACAATTATTATATCTAAACATGCCATATTGTATTTCAGTGTTCAAACTTACATTTTAAAGGAGCATTTTTAATAAGAGCAATTAAAACGTATACTTAATCAAATTTCAATGTATTTTTATTAAAATTAAAACAAATATTTGAATTTAAATTTATCGAGCTTACTTAACGTGATGGATGAACCTGATGTAGTTTAATCAGTTTTTTTTATATCAGGCCCGAATTTACTTAAATACAGTCGTAAGTCGCCACGTTCGGTAACAAGCAGCAGATTTCTTTTTTTTAGTTATTAGTGTTGTTACAGCACTAAATCCACGTTCGAACAAATACGATTATGGAAACGCTATTAGATATCTTTGAACAATCGACTATAATCCAAGGTAAAGTTGCGGGATTACATCATTTTTCGCTTTTTTAATCAGCTATCGCCCCCCCCCCCCTCCCAGACCGCTTCAACGCCCCCCAAACTCCTTTTGGCCTTTTACCGCCCCCCTGAAAGCCACTAACACCCACAAGGGGGCGTTATCGCCCACTTTGAGAAAGAATGCGGTAGATCATAAGCCAAGAGGCCAAAAATTAAGTCACTGGGGGGGGGGGAGGCCGGTGCCCACCCTGCCAACCCCGTAGACACGCCTACGGTTCCCGGCTCCCCCTCTCGACAACAAGATCTAGGGACGTCCCCAGGCCCGTATTTATGGGTGGGCTCGGCGGGGCAATTGCCCCTAGCGGCATTATTAACAAGAGATTTAGGGGCGACGACATTTTGAAAGGTCATAAAAATGTATATACGTATATGTTTATATAAGGGGGCGGCAAATTTTATGTTGCCCCTGGCGGCGATTTTTGTAAATATGGGCCTGGACGTCCCGTCCCCCCGTCCCCCCCCCCCGATTCGCGCGTTCGTTAAACACGTGTAAATACGCCTAAATCAAACGACGAAATACCCGTATACCACCGGGCCAAGGAGAATAGAGACTGTCTCTTTGTTTTCTGGCGGCCGGGAGAAAAAAAAAATAATAATAATAACCGGGAGAATATTATATACATTTCGTGTGTCGGTTGGTTCTCGTGCGGTGCAACAACACGCGCGCGTCGTCGACGATACAATTTTTTTTTTTTCTCTCTCTCTCGTACACGTAACAGCGGTGGACGGGGGAAGAAAATAACACGAGCCCGCGGCCGCACTGCCCCCGCTGACCGCCGCTGACGACGACGACTACTACGTCGGGCGTCGGCGTAAAACCGGTCTCGGTCCGAACCGGCGGCGGCGGCGGCGGTCGGTTACTCGGTCGGCGGAGTGTGCTCGGGAGTTGACGACCACCACGCACGACAGTCGTTTGTTACCCGTAAACCGTTGCGGGAGTCCCGCGTCCGTGTCCGTAATTAAAATTCTCTTCTTTCTCTCTTTCTCACTCTCTCTCTCTCTCTCTCTTTTTCCGACCCGCCGCCCGACCATCGCGCGTTAACCGCCGCCGCCGTCGTCGTCACCTGTCTTTTGTCGGGTTTATTACGAATTTTTTTTTATCTTTCGCCGCGCGTATTAAATTCTGTGTTAAACGCGACGTGCCGTGTACGGACAACGCGGATATAATAAACACAATAATATTCCGGAGCCGCGTATTCAGCCCGTTCGTCACGTGTGGTGTGTGTGTGTGTGTGTGTGGAGTGCGCAAGAGTCGATCGGACGAACCAGGTAAAGAAACAAAAAATTAATAAATAAAAAGCGCGCTGTATTAAACGCGTAGAGCTTAAAACATTATCGGCGACGGAAATAATGAGCGTCGGGGAATTTTCCCGTCGACGTTTCACCTACTCGCGTAAGCGATAAATCGTCACGCGTAAACAATTTATCGTATCCGTCGTTCGGTGTTGTTGTTGTTGTTATTATTATTAATAAACGCCGTTGGACCCGGTAGGAGGTGCTTTTGCCGAAATACCGTTCTCGACGATTCGCCCGGGGGCGATGTTTTCCTCCGACTGCCCGAGCGACTTCAATGCTGGTGTCGGCGGCGCAAAGGTTTCGCGCGATAAACGGGAGGGACGTGTCGTCCGACGGTTTCCAACGCATTTAAAAAAAAAATAATCAAAAATCGTACGCAACGTTCGGAGAATTCGATTACACCGCGTTATCGGCAATAGCCGCCCCGTCGTTTTCCGTATAAATCGGTCAGTTTTCGCGTATTTCCAATAAACGTCGTTTTGACCTAACGGCGGCGGCGGCCATCGTTTTCATTCAAATTGTCGCGGCTCTGTTGTAGCTCCGTTTCAATAGCGGCGGATAAACGGTATTTCGTCGGCGATATAAATATTACAATATATATATATACGCCTACTTATTATTGTTCACGTAGATCGTCGTCGTCGTCGTTGAAACGATCGTTAAAAACGATGTACGACGCGTTTCGCGTGATTTTCACCGGGGATCACGGTAACTGGGGGGGGGGGACACATTATTCGTCTTATAGGAGGCGGCCCCGGCGGCTCGCGTTATTATAAATTGAAGATGGGGGGGAAAAAAATAAAAGTCCTCGCCGACTCGTTTTCCCCGGAGTCCGGCGAATTGCAAGGGCCGGCCGGCTACCGATTTTCACTTATCGTTTAATAAATTCGACGACTTTTTTTTTTTTTAGAAGTAACTTAAAACGCGCTTCGTACAAAAACGGTGTTTCGAACCGTTTTAAATCCTCGTCGCACCAACGTTGTCCAAACGACGTTCGTCGGTAAACGATTTTTTTTTCCGCGATATTTTCCTACGTATAAAATAAAAAAAAAAAAAAATTCTTTTCGCCGTTAACCGCGTGTAAAAAAATAGTCGATGAATTTTTCTCTCTCTCTCTCTCTACCGACTTCAAACAATGAAATATATACGGACGGAGGGGAAATAACGAAAACTGGACCGACGTTCACGCGTACGTACACCGCCGTTATAACACGCGAATTGCAACACTCTGTATTAGTAGTAGTAGTAGTAGTAGCGGGCGTATAGAAAATATATGTTATTTGGGCGTCGGAACGATATTATTATTATTATTATTTTTTGTGTGTGTGTGTGTCCGATTAAAAATAATATAACGCGCTCGGAGCGACGGCGGTGTTTGGTGTCGAAATTTCGTACTCGAATCGAATTTACGATTTGTTTTTTATTTGTCGATCGAGAGTCATATATGCGGATCGCGTATGCGCGCGCGCGACGGTTAAAAAAAAATCCTTGAAACGCGGAGGATGCGTCCGTCCGTCGAATTACAATGTATATATTGTTTTGTTTTTCAAACGTTTACCATCGCCGGAAAAACGTATTTCGATCGTTTCAAAAAAAATAAATAAAATATTTTATGTTACGAAGAATATCGCACTGTTACACTCGCATTCGCGTTTATTGTACGTAGACGTCGAATTCTCGATGAACGTTTTCCTTTTCGATTCGTTTTTCAAATACCGTCGGTGATTTTTCTCGACATATTTCACGACACGTATACGTCACGCGGAAATGTGTTTATACGAGAGAGAGAGAGAGAGAGAAGAGTTAATAAACACCGTTAGTACATCGCGAGTAGTAGTTTTATTTCCTATTAAAACGCTTCTATTTTTTTCCACCGTTCTTCGAGGACGTCTCCTACTCGCGTTGTTAAGGTTTTCGTTCTGTTCGGCAAGGGCGAACGGTTATAGGTTCAACGAGCGTGTTCGCTCGCGCGTGTGTTTTTCGATTAATTCCATTCGTAGAAAAACACGGCTCGCCGCTTACAGAGTCCCGGGCGTGTGTTAATTGCTGCAGTGACGACCTCTGAACGATCAGAAAACGAAAAAAAATTACACCGTCGCCCTGAGAACTAAATAATACGAATAATTTTTTTTTTTCAAACGTATTTCATGACTCGTTTTCGATAATCGTTCTCACAACGTCCAGTTCATCGTCGTGACCTGTCCGCGGCGATATACTTTTTCGAGTGGAAAAAGCGTCTTTTTTTTTTTTTTTTTTTTGGACGGTATGACAACAATCCGTGTGTCCGTGGAGGGATCCAACACGAAAATTCCTCCTCGTTTTTTTTTCCAGCACACGCGCGTCCGGGAATAATTTTCACGCACTCGTTCCGTTACGAATTCCAAAAGACACGCTTGATGGGAGGGCGGGCGCTCGAATAATTCGAAGCGAATGACGATTTTTCGACATCTTCCTTTTCCCCCCCGCAATGTTTGTCGCGTTTCATCCTCTTCCACTTCCTGTGTAAATGTCCGCAGGCGGTATTATCTAACGACAATAATGCAAATTCGTTTGCGAGATCATTCGCCTATTGTCTTATGTGTGTCTATCCGTTCACGAGCGCAAGTTTTTAAAGGCAAGAGAAAAAAAAAAAATTTTTTTTTTACACATATATATATGTCAATGTTCAGCAATAGTGAGTAGTCCTTCGAATAACACAACAGCAACAAACAATAATAATAATAATCTAGTCGTCGTGTGAACCCTGTCGTGCATTACAAATACGAATACACGAAATTCCTGCTGGTCGTCGATGCGATGTCGCACGAACCGATGGAATGGCGGCGGGGAAACGGTATAATACACGACGATCGAACGATCGTTTTGTACACGTCAAATATTATAATAATAACTATACACGCGTTTATACGACGGCCTTGTCGAAAAGCGCACGAATTAATTTTTTTTCTATTTCTCTCCTCTCGGTTTCCTCTCCCGTCGCCTCTCGAAAACCACTCGACCGTATTACTACTACTACTACTCGTTCGACCGTTGTGTTTAAAAGACACGCCGAAAGAACGTGTGGGGGGGCTCGCTCATCGACTCTCATCCCGTGCCCGTCGCCGTTGTTTCTACGAACCGGTTAACCGGAACCGGTCGATTCGTAAACAATATTTTCGTGTTCAATAGAAAGTGAAGGCGATCGCAGCAATATTTGTCGTCGTCCGCCCGATATGATAACGTACGGTTTTCGTTCGTTCGAGAGAGAGAGAGAGAGAGAACGAGGGGCACTGGACCGCGAAAAAAGTTATTACGTACACCGCTCTCGACGTTACGCGTGTTTTACACACGCGCACGCACGCATTCGATAACGTCGAGACGGGTGTGTTTTCGAGTGTGTATTGGATATGAAATATAAACATACACTTATGTATGGACAGCCGTGCAGCAATTCGGTCCTCTTTGAGTACGTCGTTTTCGAGAAGTTCTAATATAATATTATAAATAAACGTGAGCGAGTGTTCTTGTGGGGAAAAAAACCCCCCCACCCCGGGAGGAGTGCGAAAACCGCATATTTTGTTGCTCGCCACTCGTAGTCGAGTTGAACGCGACGGACCGCCGCGCCGATTACACACAAGGCGAGTCGAAAACATCAGCAGAGTAACGGTCGGAAGATCTTGACGGTCAACTCGCGGTGTTTAATTCAATGGGGCTCGCAAGACTTTATTTTCCTGTATTTTCGCCCACCACAACCCGCGTGGAAGAACTTCCATTGGCTCGCGTATACCGTGCAACGCGTAGCCGAAATACGATTTATGATCTGTAGTTACGTTTCACGCGAATCGCGAAATTTTACAGTACTTATTTATTTATTTTTTGTTTTCTTTGTACGGGGTTGACGTACTCCGCGTATAACAGAAGAATATTTCATTGTCGTGTAGGTGTACGGCGCTCGTGAAATGAAATTTTACGTGTATTTCGTATTCAGACACCCTTGGCGTATGAAGTCGGGTCAGGTTTATCTGTAACGCGTTATAAATAATAACAACGAATATTATCGTCTCACGCCGGCCAATAACGTTCTCGTCGTTGCGTTCTATATACGTAGTTACATATACGCGCGTTTCAAGCTAAAAAAAAAAAATACGCGAGAAACCGTTTAACGTTCGACAGAATATACACAACATATACGTGAATTAATTTTAGACGGCCTGTACCGATATATTGAAATTGTATTGGGTTATATAGTGAATGGGTGATATATGCCGCTGTGAAATCGAATTGTCACGCGTAACGTGTGTTATAAAAATAAAAAACAGTATCCTAAAATATATAATCATTGAATAATACGTGCGTTTACAAAACTATAATAATATAAATATCATAACTACGATATTGCAACGGGCGGTATTATTGTAATTCGGGCAAATAATCGCGCGGTGACACGTATATTTATTAATCTAATTAGGTTTTTTATCGATTTCTCAATTTTATCGATTTTCAACACATCGGTTTCGTGGTGAGTGTTTGAGATAGCAAAAGAAAAAACTCCCCCGAGTGTGTTTATTTAGTGTTTTATTAACAAAAAAAAAAAAAACGTATAAAAATGTATAAGTCGAGAACACCTCGTGTGCAATATTGCGCTTCGTCGTACATGTAGAATGACACACACACACGACTTTGTGATAAGAATTCATAAAGCGTTATTATAATAATAATAAAATATCGGTAATACGCGTAATATTGAACGTGCACTTTATTTAACGACACGATTGAAATTTATTACAATATATTCGATATTAGTTGAATTATTAACCAGCTTCGCCCGTCGACAGTTTTGCCCGGTATGAGATGTGCGGTGGTTAAGCATGTAAAACGTAATATCGCTCACACTCGCGTACAAAAAACGTGGCAATGGCCGAAGACACGGAATTTCAAAAACCCCGTTGTGGATGGAATTTTCGAAAATTCCATTTATTTATTTCTTTTTCCTATTAACGGACGCCTACTGTAATCCGTACGCCAAATTTCGGCGCGATCCCGCGTCCAGTGGTCCGAGCTTGTTCGAATAGATCCAGTCGGTCACGTTTCCCTATCATATATCGTATACTCGTATATATATATATATATTACGTGTTTCGCTGGTGTTTCTTCTTTTACACTGTGTTTTATATCGTTTTTGTAACACAATCTCGAACCCATAGAGATTGTGCGCTATTATTTTGTATCGATACATTATAATCCCCCGTCGTTTCACCTCGTCGTGAAAACGAGAGTGCCCGCTCCACGCTTCGTACTGCACGAGAGACGGACGTCGTTTTATAACACACACACTAACACTATATCGGTTAGACGGCTGGTAGCATTTTTCCATTACATAACTATCGGTACAGTATTTTTATGTGTTTCGAAAATCGTCATTGCGTGACACAGGACCACCCCGCCGTGTTCTATTCCGCGTCGAGTAATTCAGTTTAGAAAATTTACGATTTCGATCGATCGACGCGTCAAAAAAAAAAAACCACTCATATATATATATATAATACGAGATCAAATAATTTTAATTGATTGTAATGAAAATTTTAAAAAGTAAGTTGAAATACAACGCGTACGCGCCGTCGTTTAGACAATTACATAAATTAAATAATTATTGAAAGGTGAAATATTCGAAATGCGCAGGTTTTTTTTGCTCGACGAAATTATATGGAAAAAAAAATGCGATACGTTTTGTCCATACATATGTGACTTTTGTAAACGGATTTATCAGAATCTCCGCCGCGCTGTTCGTCCAGACACCAGACGCTCGTATAAGAAAAATCGCGTCGACTTTTCGAATAAGTTAACTCGGACGATAATTGATTTTTCAATCGTTTCCGCGCGGAGTCCGTTGTACTATAATAGTTCATTTCGCACAAATGTCTGTCCTAAATATCATCGCGCGTTGTATTATTTATATATAAAAAAAAAACCTTCACTCGGAAAAAATCGCGTCATTAAAATTCTTATAGATTAATATAAATTCGATCGTTACAATATCGTAACCGCAAGTGTTGATAAGCATTGAGATTGGAAAAACGTAGTGCATAAAGTTTTTCGTTTGTTTTACGTAAGACCGTTGTGTATATTCTATACACTAATATATTGTAATTATTCAATAAGAAAACCAGATTTTACGCGTGTTCGTTTCGTGACCGGTTTAACCGACTTCCACAGTGTCGTGTATGAACGCATTTTTTTTTTGTGACACGTTTAAACGCCCGTTATGAAGGTATTTGTATTGAATTTACGTATATATATATATATATTGAGTAATGTTGTTGTGTAATTTAACGAAAACAAAATATTTCTATTAATCGTATATAGGCGTGTATAGATAAAATAACGCGTTTTTAACGTATTATTTACGTTAAATACGTTTTAATTTTTAATTTCTATATGTGGTTATAAGATTAGAAATGTGCGCGTTATTAGAATGAGAAAAAAAAACGACCGTGAATTTTCGGTATATATATATATATATGTGTGTGTGTATAAAATCGTGGTAAAACGCGTCGTTATAACAATGACTCGAGGAATGAAACGCAATGAGAATTCGTACTCTCTTGTATTTATAATTGTACAATAAAAAAAAAAATCATCGTTAATTATAACGGTAATTGACCTCAACGTGTAATGGTACAAAAAAAAAAAAAAAACTGTATTTTAATAATTTAATAAACGCGTTATATTTTTATAACGAATACTCGTTCGGTTTATGTCTAATAATATCAAACCTTGACGAGGTAGTAGGAGTTACCTCTGGTGTGTATTATTCCCGTGGTCTGCAGCGTTTCAATTCGTAATAATTAACGAACGAAAATAATTACGACATAAAAATCTCGTAGCACGCGATGTTTTTTGTTTTCAAATCTCTTGTTTTCGTGACACTTTTTAATTTTTTCATAAACACACAACACTGTAATATTGATGACGTGTATTTCTCGCACGAAAAAAACCGAGCTAAAACTCGTTGTTAATAATAAAATTATATCGATAACGCGTAATCTCCGCGTACACGTACAGTGTACACGTAAGTAAAAATATATGCGACTTTATCCCAATTAGCCTACTTATCGCGAGGAACATTTGTTTGTTTGTTTTTTTTTTCGTCATTATTTCTAATAAATTCACTCGCAATTCCACGTGGTAAAAATCGTCAATTAATTATAACGAGTAACGGTGCGTAACGTTTTTCCCCCCCGGTAATACAAATTTATTTCATTTCAATAACAGTGTCGATAAATACGTCGCGAAATACTTGAATAACGATTGTTTTCGTATCGTGCTCTCGCGGCGAAACAACACTTTTATGCGATAGAAGGAGGTGTGCCCCCCCACCCCCCCAGTGGCGGTACTACTTCAAAAATGTTTTTGAATCGATCCCGTGGCCAGTTACGATTAAAGACTACGGACTGTGAGAGAAGAATACGAGAAGGTTTGACGGAATTCTCTGTAGAGACTGGACGCGAGAGCGAGGATTTTCGGGATAATTCAATCGTTGTGTGAAGCGTGAGATTGCTGACGTCGTACCAGGGTTAGGAGAGTCGCGGAGGATTGAAGAAAAGCTTGAAATTCGTTAAGGTTTGATTTTTATTTTTTTTTTTCTGTTGTTCCCCGAAGTTGTATTTTGAAACAACATCATAGACGCAAAACTTCTACATATGACTCGGATAAAATGTAGTTTGCATAGTTACGTGCCAATATCCGAGTATCGTACCGCGGTATTCAATCGTGAACAAAAGTCATTTTAAACATATTTTATTCTTTTACCGTTGACTGCAAATAATATAATTCTGTATAGTGAGTGTCTGTCCATGTTATTTTTTAATTTGTTTTGTAAATTCCGTAAACGTCACATGACGCGTTTGGCCAATCGTTTATCGCACGCGTACACACACAAGCACACACTTCTATTAGGAATCATCGCGAATTATTTATTATCGTTACCGGACTCCATAAAATATTATTGTCCCCGAGACACGTTTTAAATTAACAATTTGCAGCAATACGGTATTGTAATAAATAACCGTGTATTTATTTAGTATTATATCATCATCATCATTATTATGTGACCACCGTGCAAATCCATCGTATATACTATTCCGGTCGTGCCTTCGAGACCGTCGCGTGCGTCGCTAATATGAAATGACGCGTATATGTTTTCAGAAGAATCCTTCGCGCCCAACACAATATCGTTGATCTATCTCGTATGGATCTACTACTGGAATAGGCGAGATCTATCGGTTAAAATAATTTTTGTTCATTACAGCGTGGCGATCTGACGACGACGATACGTGGTGGTGGTGGTGGTGGTGAACTTTTGTAATAATCATTTTCAATAAATAGTCATTACTACTATTACGATTCATTCGTATACAGCTTCCGGTTGAATATACATAATTTTCCCGGTTATCCGACACACTGTCGACGACGACGTCGTTACGTATTAATTAATTGATTTTTTTTTTTTTTTTTAATGATATGTATATTCTACACATTTGGATTTCGTTGTATGGTAATACAATTATGATTTCTAACTTTTGTTCAATATTTAAAATCAAAAACGTATAATTCTACTCGATAGAAAGACGATAATGTGACGATGGAAGAATAGGAGCGGTCGATGATATGATGGTTCGGTATTACCGCGCAATGAATTTACAAACGACTTTTACATATAAGTATTATATACAAATATTTAAAATAATCAAAAAAAAAAAAAAAATATATATATAGAAGATCGCTTAATTTGTGGTAGATCTATCCGCGACCGGCTGACCGAAACAACGTAATCCGTACGCGTCCACACGTATTAAACCGTGTTGTGTATAGTAACGAATGTTTATATGTATAAATAAATAAGAAGAAAGACGAAAGTAAAAAGAAAAAAACCACGATCGAAATTTCGGACGTCTTGTTTGCGAAAGAAATGGATGAAAAAAAAATTCTCATTGTTATATACATTGTGTATATTTAAAATTTATAGATACGCTTATTATATCGAAACGTATTTTAACTTTTTTTTCTGTATGCTGCTAGCTACTCCGTTCGCCATTTTATAGACTGGAACCGTTTACACAGTACAGCAGCAGTGATGATGGTTCGAGTCCGTTTTACCGGAAATAATGCGATTTGCGTATTACACGAAAACAATAATACAATATTGCGTTGTGCCTCGAAAATCGTTCATTGTGTTCCGCGAGAGAGAATGCAGCACACAATATATTATAATATGATACGCGAGCGTGTGTGTGTGTGTGTGTGTTATAAAAAACCAATACCAACGGTTCTCAACGTGTATTTGTATCCATCCTCGGTACCAGATTTTGAAAATTTCTACGTACCCACCACTACTCGATCAAGAAATTCAAACGAAAATGTCGGCAATAGGCGCAGCAAACGGCGAAAACGTTTCGATTAGGAACCAAAAAACGATAATAATTATGTAAAAAACGCGATAATTGTGTAACGAAAAATAAGAATTTACTCGCAGCACGCGAGATGCGTGTAAAAGCAAAATAATCCATCGGCTTTTTTTTCTTTGCGCGTACAATTATTTTTATTATTACGGGGTTATTGATTATACATTAATAGGACTTTTGTTGTTGTTTCGAACGAACGACGGGGGGGAGGAGGGACAACAAAGTCTTACAGAGCCGGATATATTCTTTTTTCGCTCGAGAACTTTGTGAGAGGTTCTTGTTTCTTGAAGAGACACTCTTTAGAGCGGACAGTCACTGCAGTGAGTGAGTCAGAATTTCACCGAAATGACTTCTGGAATTTTCTCGGTGTAATCCCTCTTCGAACGAATTTATCCATTACATCGTTGTACAGGGGAAACAACGAGAAACGATTAGATTTCACCGCTCGTTTGTGTCCGTTCATTCCAAAGTGTTTGCAATTACATTTGAATTTCGTTGTTCTCTTAGAATGTTTTTAGTGTTGCGTCTTTCTCGGAGACTTGTGAAATAAATAAATCCAATTTCCTCACGAATCCGCCGGTTTAGAGTAAAAAAAATACGGTTGTTTTTCACCATCGCAGACTCGAGTTTTTAGAACGTATAAACGGTCGAATGAATATGCCGTACCCCGCTAATCATGACACTTTTCCGACTTTTCTCCGTCAATATCAGTCAGAGATAACAATAAGACTTCGGATCTGCACGCCGTCATTTATAATACATATGCTGCGTGCTTATGTAACGTGTTTAATATTACTGACGATTCCGGAATATTTTCTTTTCTCAAAGCGATTTTATTCGCATACCAAACGGTTGAGAACCACTGGTCCTCGATAATACCTGTATATCGTTTATTATTCGTTCGGGTTTATGTATATAATTGATTTATAATGGTACGCGTTTTTTTTTTTTTAGGCCATACATTTTACAAGGTATTTCACTCAAATGGTAACGCGAAATATTTCGAACGAACGACTCTAGATCGAGCGGGGGAGTTTTTTTCAGGATAATATCAAGGGATAACACCGACACGCATTCCGAGCTAATTTTGAATATTTTAATTGTTTCGCAATAAAAAGTGATTTTTTTTTTTTTAATAAATGTTTTTATCTCTAAAATCGGCCGACTCGCAACAATCTTAATTTAAAAGAGACAAATTTTTCAATTTTTTTGTTTTTTTTTTATTGTTTACGCTACCATAACGTTTGAAACGCAAACGCCGCGACGATTTTATTATTACAATAAAATATTATATTTTTACACATTACGTTATATAACACTGTAAAAATCAATTGTCGTAATTAAAATGCCGCGAACGATTCGTCGCGGTACGATATTAAATTTTTGAATTGTATAATAATAATAAGCACAGGCTACGATATTTTGAAACGTACGCACAAGCGTTTTTTTTTTTTTATTTCTCGGTCAGCATTTAATCGATTTTGTTTTTTGATTTTACAACCATATTTCCCCGTGCGATTATAAATTATCAAGTATAAGTATAGAAACGAGCAAATCGTTATTGAAAACGAAATCGAAATATGAATTCGTCACGAATGATTTTTAATACGCGTATAACGTCCAGAATTTTTTCACGTCTTCAGAAAAACAACTTACATTTATACTAAAACACATTTTTTTTTTTTATTCACCCTTTTTTTTTACGAACTTAATTCAAGTATATTATAAGCGTGTGTATAGAAATTTTCTGAACTTATGAAACGAAACGAGAAGAACAACTGTGATGTGTGCTCATTTTATGTACCTTCGGGGTACGTACTACATATATATATATATATATTGACCAATGGAAAATTGTGCGCGCGTACGAGATAGAAATTCGAACGTTTTGTTTAGATTAGGATGTCGTTGACTAGCATCAAACGGAGACGTGCGTATGTGTACACACATTATATAAATGTCCCGGTGTTTTGCAAGTAAATTTTGTTGAGGCCGTATAAATTTTTCAATGTCACGGACTAGCCGAAATAATTGACATTAATCAAATATAAATTGTACGGATTATCGCTTAAAAGAAAATAATATATAAAATTACGGGATGGGGGGGGGAGAATTAATCGAAAGACTGAATATTGTCGGATTCAAATTTTTATTTCAATCCAAATAATTGTGCATAACCGGAATAATATCTCTTCGCCTCCGCGACAGTCGTCGTCGTACACATCCGACAAAGTTTATGTGCATATAAAACCGCTGTGGGCGTCAAACACGAACGCCGCTTATACAATAACGGATGGAAATCCTAAGCGACATTTTATTTTTTATTTTTGAACGAAATTAAAAACAAAACAACCAATTATAATAACCGGAGTACGATGAAGTTTCCAACGTATTATAATAATAATACGTTAATTATTAAAGCCTCCGCACTAGCGTGACATTTGTGCGAACGGTGCCAACCGGGCAAATATCGAAAATCCGCCGTACGCGTGAGATCGTCTCTTCTCCGCGTTTCCGTTTTTCCATCGTAGTCTTTCAATCACTTCATATTCGTTCCTCTAATAGTTTACCTCATAATCGACTCTCATAACCGTGTCCCTTCGAATAGCTACGGCCAACACGGTGGTCCATCTTGCATCGGAAGAAGAAGACGGGGCAAACTCAATTTCATATACGCACGTTCGTCCATCATTATCGAGAAGGAGATGCTTTTTTATTAGACGATTTTAAGATGCTCGCGGTCGGCTAAACGCTACGTATAAGTATAAAATAGTAAAAAAAAAAAAACACCGATTCAATAATATATCGAATTACCGACGCTACTGGCAGTCGAATACTGTTCGCGCAAAATGTTAAGTCTCCACTTAAATACACACTTATATATTTATAAATCAGTGGCGTGTTTTCAACTCTTTTACCGGGAGTACAGAATTTTTTTTTTTTAAATTCCAACATTATTATATGAGATACATACGAGAATAATACGATATCGATTCTTACATTTTATGCATTTAAATTTTTGTAAATGTTACGACTTGAATTCTGTTTTTTTTTTTTTTACTAATAAATTCATCCAAAGTCTCGTAATATCGTATACCGCTGTGTCTAATGGCGTCCGTCCGTGTATACCTTTATTATTTTTTTTACTTGTGCACGACAACTGGTTTTAGTATATATTCCAATGCGTTTAGTGGTAAAAATTTTTTTTTTTCGACACGGATATGCGTTACGGATCATTCCCAAAAACCGAGAATGTTACCACGACGATGACGCCGTGAACAAAACCGTTGCCGTTTTCACGTTCCTATATTAATAACAAGTGGAATGAATTCGGTCTACCGCAACAGACATGTCCTCCGTGTATCTTCTTCGTGTAGTTGTAAATGATTTGATTTTTTTTTTCGTGCGTGCGTTCTGAAGGGAGAATCCAGTACCGTTCAGAACGGGGACTCTCCTCCTAAAAAAAAAAAAGAGAGAAATATGAAGTCAACAATAATAAATGTTTTTTTTTTTAAATAATTAATTCGATTGATATATTACGGTATATAAATATATATACGCATAATAATAGTGTACAGTCGTGTAACGACGACGACGATTATTATTATTATTATTATTATTGTTCGTTGAATTCCGATCGAACGAGAGAGAATGCGTTCTCGACGATCGAAAACATTGTGTAGAAAGCGAGAGAAATGACCGATCGAATCGATCGCCGCCGACGCGCGCGCGTGTATAAAATAATGCGCGCAGCAGTGAGTCACTGGACGAAAGAAACGCGATGGAAACAAAAAAAAAAAAAATGAAACGAAATGAAATAAAATAACCGATGGCGGCGGCGGCCGGTGGTAGGTAGGTAGTCTGTAGTGCGCGGCGACACTCTGTTGTTGCACAACGCGTTTTACGGATGATGGCGAAATACGCTTTTACAACGCGTGTTTTACAATTATGTATACATTTGCTCGTTATGCTTATAAGTCTACGCGTCACCGTCGTGGTATTTAATACGAGTATTTGTAACGCGAGCGAACGCTATTTAATTTTTTTTTTTTTTTTTTTAATATTTTTCTCTCTTTCTGTCTCTAGCGCGCTCGCGCCGTAACAATCGTCACATACAACTCTCGTCGTAATTACAATAAAGGCGTGATGACAATGCGGCGTACCCATCTGTTGTCGGGATACTCTTATTATGTGACAATAATAATAAGAAGAAGAAGAAGAAGAAAAAGTGCTAGAACAATCGAGAGTAAAAGCTCTCGCTTATGAGCCAACCGCCGCACCCCGTACGAGCAGCGGCTAGCGTCCGCCTACGGGGTTTTCGTTTTTTAACCGCGAACGAAACGAGTCCGACGCCGCCGGTACGCGTTTCGTAACCGCGTGACGATCGTCGTCGCGATATATCACGTGGATTTAATCGTGTACGACGACTATCGAGTTTATTTTTAGGAAAACAAGTGGAACGAAGGAGTGAAATGAAAAAATAAGAAGAGAAAAACGCGCGACTTTTATACGACGAACTTTTTGTTTTTAATGTATGACACGAATAAAAACGCGTGTTTAGCTTTTGAACAGTGGGAGAGGAGAATCGTTAGGATCACCTCCGGTCGTTATATATTATATGACGATCGCGCCTGTCAGTATGCACGTATAACGTAACTGCATGATCCAGTACCCTTACTCGAGTCGGGAAAACGGGATTAAGTCTTTAGTCTTTCCTAGTTGTACACGAACTCGGTGGCTGGGGACGCGTTTTGCCGAAAGAGAGACGGGGACGTTGTCACCGCGCAATATAACGGACAGAACACGTCGCGCGCGCGCACTTTTTTGAGACAATCGTGCAATTTCACAAACGTGAAATTTGGCGCGAACCAGACGAGAACAATTTTTTTTTCTCGCGTTATTTTAATAATACGCGCGTAGAGTTCAATCTGTTTTTTTTTAAATATTTAATACCGTGTATCGTGTTTAAGTCGTTCGTCCCCTCTTCCCCACTCTCCTAGCGAAATCGTATCTTCCGTCGCTTAAAATCTATTTTAAATGTTGACGCGATGTCCGTTTAACGAGCGTTGTTTTAGACAACGCTTGGTTAAAAAAAAAAAAAACGCGATTATAATTATTAATTTAATTATTATCGAATCGGGCAGGAATGACAAATCTCAGACGTCGGAGAAAAATCGTCATTTTCTTTGTGGTCTTCTAGATTCGATATATTTTTTTTTTTAATCGTTTAATGTGTGGTGGAACTTGTGAAGAGATGCGCAAATGGTCTTTTAAAAAAAATATTATCTAATCCTTCGGTAAGAACGGTTGTGTACACTCGTTTTTTTCTTTTCTACACGTGTCCCCGCGACAATTTCGTCGAGCGTTCGCACGCGTTTTGCCATTTAACAATAATCCCGCGCTGCAACCGTCGATCGTCGTCCCTCGAACACATACGCGTGACGCGTGCGCGTATTTTATTTATTTACGGCAGTTGCGCGATAATCTAAAGTGAAAATTGTTTCGTACACCACCCCGGTTTATGTTAGTTTGGCGAAATACGCCAAATCGAAATGGAATGCGCACGACGACGGCTATTATTACATACATATACGAGTATTATTATTTATAATTATAATAAATACCACCGAGCGTATCGTTCGATATTTTCTTATTGTTATTCGGTGTTTTTTCACAACGAAAATTGCGACGTTTCCCAATCTGAAAATCCGAATTATACACCGTATGACCTATATCGCGACGACGGAACGTAATTTGACTGTAAGCCAAAAAAAAAAAAATATATATATATATAATATATCCGATACTGAAATTATTAATTTTTCGTTTCTTCGAAAATTGTACAAAAAAAAAAAAAAAAAATTTCACGTAATTTTACGAACACTAAATGTACTGAATTATTTAAAGATGTCGTGGATGACTCGTCGTCACTTAATTCCTTACCGTTGGACCAATATTTATGGAAATCGAACGATCGGTCGATCGACATATGTAATACTATCACAAAACGTTTCGACAAATATTAACGATATTGATCCCAGCGTTTTGTACGATCATTTCAATTCGTTCAATTTCAATTTTGTTCACGAAATCGTTATTTCAACAAATGTATTTACAATTTTTATTTAAACATTAATTTCGTTTATTGGTTTGTATGGTAATATTAAAAAGACTTTGTTTCATTATGTCTTTTAATGAAATGCGCGGTAATCAAACGAGATACAGATGAACATGAGTTGAACGATTTTTGGGCGGAAGGAGACTTCTATACCAATCCACTGAACTTCCTTATCGGTTAATAAAATTAACAAATTATAGTAGTAAAACGATTTTATGTTTATATATAAAAAAAAAAGAAGAGAGTTCTGAATTTTTATGTAGGTTTGCCCCCCGAGGCGCAAAACGTCTCAATCCGACCGTGGTTATATACACGCATACGGAACTCGTTCCGTCCGCTGCAGAAACTTCGTTTATCGTATATTTACATAAAGTGTATTTCCCTGGAAACTGGGTACGGGGCCGTATTTATTGCGATTCGTGTGTAACTCTCGTAGAGTTGTAATAAATATGACGTTTAATAAAACATTATTGTATACGGATGCTGCGGTTAATCATTGAATTTAATTCGCGAGGTTTCCGACCGAACGAAACAAAAAAAAAAAATTATGTTTACCCGACGATATTTATTGTTTAAATTGCAAAACTTTCACGACCGCGGAGACGTTTTCCTCTGTGTATATTATTATAAATAACTCGCGCCTCTCTTACTCTCAATCTCCGCGTGGTTTCTTTCCTCGTTTCAGAAACTCCTCTCCTCGTCGCGTCGCGTCGCGCACAAATATTGAAAATATGATGGGCGCGATAGCGCTGCTGCTACTGCTGCAGATCTTTCAGATTTATGCGAATTAATTAAAAAAAAAAAAAAAAATTGTGTATGAAAAAAAGCGGCTAAAAACTAGTAACCGATTGGGTTTTAAAACGGAACGAACAAGAGTGGTACGTGGTTAAATTTTTTTCTTTTCGAGGGGATAAGTACGCGTTTAATATATTTCCCACGATTGTTCACTGACGTGTCGCGACGGTTCACACTGCGAATAAATAACACCACCGTTTCACCGGACAACTTTCAATGTATTATTTTATTATAAATATAACCGTATAATAATAGTATATCCGATACGATTCCATCGTCGCATTACAAAATTCGTACGCTTTCGCGATTTTTTTTTTTTTGTCTTCGTATTTTTTTTTATTATAGACGCGATAATAAAAAAAGTTTTAAAAATTTAAGGAGAACAAAAAAATACCTCGAGGCTTTCACGCGCGCGCGCGCACGCATCGTCGTTATAACGAGAATATAGTCGGCGAACTTTTCTATCGCCGCAACGTGAAATATTATCTGAAACGTATACAATATACAAATATTAAAGTACTACTCTACTGCACGTTTCGAATGGCTGATTTACATTCTAAATTGGTTCGAACGCTGTTTGACGAAAACGCCCGTTCGCGTAATACGCCTGTATTATTATTTTTATTATTATCTCCGTGCGTAGAAGAATCGAAAAACGAAACGATTCGTTGTGACGAATACGGGGAATGCTCGAATTTTGGAAAGAAAGAAAAAATAGTGTTTCGGTATATCGGATTTTCGTTTATGAGCTCGGATTTCACTCTCCTAAGCAGATAAACAGCGTTTGAACGAGATCGTGTAATAATTTGTTGCATTATCAAAGATGCACAAAACGAGACGTCGATTGGACAGGTGCGAAAATAATAATTTTACGAAAATAAAAAAAAAATAACAATATCACGTTACGTTATCACGATAAATATATTTGTTAATCGTTATTTGAAATTAATTGTATTACCGTCCCGTTATACGCGTAATACATAGTTTTGGTAGACGATATACTAAACGTTCAATGGTACATTTTCAGCACAAAAAAAATTAAAACACCTCTTACTTACCACGAAAATATTTATTATTTTACTTTTCAATATACGAACGATTTCTCTCTCTCTACGTGCGTATATATACGTGATTTATCATTTAATCGAATCGGCCGCATATAGAACGCTACAGACGCGTAGAACGTGACATTTATTTTGACATTTTGTTTTATATCGAATCAGAGGTATTTTATTTTCAACGTTTTATTATTATTATTATTATTACTAATAAATGAGTATTTTTAATATCCAATCGTAGGTTTTATGCGAGATAATTTTATGTTTTTTTTTTTTTTAAGAATATTTAATCGAAATAATTTTATTATCACAAAACATATTTAAATTAATTATTATTCATAGGTGTCTTAACTATATATGTATATATTATTTTTTTTAAGATAAAAATTATTGTTTCCTATAATATTGTCAGAATTGTATTATCGACATTCAGTGGGTACTCACGTTTAAAATATTCCGTTTTGAAAGAAAAGATTATTAAAAAAAACAAAAAAAAAAAAATACGGAACATAAAACATTTACAACGTATATTCGAATAATATATAAATATAGTATAATTCGTGTACGTAACCATATATACGTAATATATAAACTCGTGTAAATCTAACGGAATTCAAATTCCGCCGCCGGAACACGTTAAAATATATAATAGTGAATTTAATATTTATTAAAAGAGAATAGAAATAATTCGTATTCGTACGAGTATCGGCGTTTACACGTATAAATAAAAATAAATTCGAGAGGTAAAAAAAAAAAATATGAAGACAAAATAATAATAATAATCACGCGGCGCGGCGGACTCGGCTATTCGTTTATATGTTATATGCGCGATACAAGACAGATAGTAATAATAATAATAATAATAATAATAATAATAATAATAATAATCCCCTGACAGAACGGTTTTTATTTTTATTTTTCGTCTTTAAACGGTAAATTACTTCTTCTTTTTTTTCGCGTTTCTTTTACACGATATTTTTTACTTTTATAAATCAACAAAAAAAACGTCCCGTCCGCGCGTTATGGCCGCGGCAATACTTAATAAATATACGATAACGCGACCATCGGACCATCGTCTTGAGTGCCATTACACTTATAGCGTATAGGAAATGTGAAACGCGCCCGGTTTATGCGGTATTTCATATACTCGTATATAATAAATACGACGGGGAAAAAATGATTGGAACGCAAGGGGAAAACGATCCCACGTAGAAGATAATTATTTGATAAAAACGAAAACGTCGTCGTAGGAGGTTGTTGTATCGATGTTGATGATCTATACAGACGTGCGCGTCCTCCGATCTAATAAGGGCCGAGCCCGTCGTCTCCTCGGGGAATGTTCGTTGTTGACCGCGCGCGCCCCGCACAGACGTCACCCCGCCGGCGGCTGACGGAACGACGGGCGCCGAAATAAACGTGCCCCGTACACGGGTGCGCGCACACGCCCGTGTAGAGACATAACGTGACGCGCCTTTTTCCGTGCGATTTATAACGAAACCCGCACGACCGTTTGTGTGCGCGTGTGTATGAATTACGTTATGCGAAGAAATCGCGACGACGACGCCGCCCAATACCCCGGAGCCGTGTCTGCGGAGCGTTGTAACGACGACGTCGCGACCGTTCGAAGTTATCGTAGCGTGTACGACGACGAAAATTATTATTAAATACGAAGAAACATATGAGAAAAAAAAATAAGTGTGTAGAGAACGGCGGAATGATAGAAGAAAAAAAAAAATAGGAAAATCGTCGATTAAATAATATATATATATATCGTGTAATTAGATTCAGTAGCTACCAAGTAGTCCGTGCAATATAGCGTCTATACACAAACCGCGTGTATAAAGAGTCAACGAGCTCGTCGACTGTTAACACGTGTATATTTATAGGACTTTATGCGGTTCCCGTTTGAGTTTTTTTTTCTTAATATATTTCAAACGACGAAATTTCGAAAAAAAAAAAAAAACCCCCCGAACGAATAACCGAGTAAAAGAAGAAGAAAACGCGCGCGCGTATCGTACGAATTGAATTTATTTATTTTTTTTTTTATTTTTACCCGTTTCGTCTCAAATCAACGATTATTTACAAAAAAAAAATATTTATTTCGGCGTTTTAGAACATACCAGTTATAAACTATTTTCAAAATTATATACGTAAAAACTTCTTTTTTTTTTCGATTTTCAGAACGGGCCAAATGATATTTTTTATTCTATAGCGGCCGGGTACGTTCTGATATAAATTATATAGAACGCGTGAAAACGCTTCTTTTTATATATATATATAGTTTCTGATCAAAACGAATGATTTATTATTATTATTATTTTGCCTGTGAACTCAACACTATTTTTCCTATAGAATTTCGCTATTCGCTCCAATTGCAAACCGCGCACGGTTGACGCGATTTCCTTCTCGATAGTTATCCGAAGCGTACGCCGGAACAATTATTATGGAAAAATTCATTATACAAGCTTAGAGACATTTATTTAAAAGAGTGTTTTTTCTTGAAAAAAAAACTTTTTAACCGCGCGAAATTCGAATTTCAAAAAAAAAAAAAAACTACAAAGAATAAATAATGTGTGATAATCTGGGATAATATTTCAAAAACGATTTACCGTTATTGCTTTGAATTTCAAAATACGGCTTTTAAAACGACACGGCCGCGAGTGATGGTTACGTTTTTTTTTTTTTCGTTTTCAATATTTCGTTATTTACCAGAACAATATTACACATTAAATATTCGTAATGTTTTCGGTATATAACAAAAACGCTAACCATTTTTTGTTTTTAAATTAATTTACCTACTTCCTATTGACCGCTATGAAAACAGTCCAAAATTAAAATAAAGTGTTTGTTATTAATATGTAAACTATATCACAACACAAAGTCACATATTGTTTGACGAATATTTTTTTTTTGTTTCTACGCGCAATAATAATCGTTTTTGTGTAGGTTTTTTTCCCCCGGTTTTGAACTCGAACTCGAATCTCTCTACAAAGTGTCGATGGGAACTTGCTGTCGGAAACAAACTGTGATTGTACAGATCGGCTGAGCGCTCCACCCGGTAGAAGAAGAATTTTCGGGTACGGGGATAAAAACCACATCATTGTAATGTCTCCTCGAATACATTCCACCTCGCTCTGCTCGGAATCTACAAAAAAAAAAAACGCTTTCGTCCTTCGGCGGAAAAGTGAAAAAAAAAAAAAATAATAATAATAATCACGTACACCACATCATCTCTCGCGTCGTAATTTGTTTTCGACGGACGAGACGTAATTGAATTCCGCGCGCTATAATAATAACAATTATTATTATTTTTTTATTTAACGTTTGACGACGCGAAACACAATATAATAATATATATCGCGTAATTATACCATTATTATTATTATTATTATAATATACGGTATTTCTTTCTCTCTCTCTCTCTCTGCGTGTAAAAAATAAATGGCCAAAACGATAATCCAATTGCGTGTCGACTGTATAGCGTGCGTTCAGGGATAAAACATAATTTATAATAATATTTTATAAACAGTTGCGATATGGGGAGGAGTATGCGGACGAGGCGGAAGGACGCGTTCGCACGACGACGATTGTGTTTATCGACGAGACGCGAGCCCGTGACGTGATGATTAGGAAATGAAAAAAATGACAATACGCGTGTGTGTTCGTCAAGTTCAAGGCGATTTCCCCCCGGCTTTAATTAAATTCGTTAAAAACCTTCTCTCTCTCTCTCTCTCTCCATTTCAAATCGCATAGTCCATTACGCGCAATATGATATATTTCCCCCCTTCGTTCGAAATAACGGCGTTAGTTCCCCCCAGTATTATTATTAAATAATAATGTCGTAATACGTCGTTTGCTCGATTTTTAGTCGAAATATACCGAGAAACCGTAGTATACACGGTTCGCGTCAAGTGTAATATTTTGTTTCAAATATCCCTTCCTCCCCCTATATGTATATATTTTATTCGCCGGTGAAAAAAAAATAACGCGTAAACACACACACACACTTACAATAATAATAATAATAATATAACCGTTACTGTTGCTGCAGACAGCCGGATCGTCGGTTGTGTATATGTGTACACACACACACACACACACGAATACCGGGAAAAATTGCGATATTATTATAAAAAAAATATGTAACAACATATTCACATATGTAACAACGGCGCGCAACGAGTGGTGTACACGTTGCCTTTTAAAACGCATATGCGTATTATTGTCATGCACGTAAACACTGGTGTATATAGTAATAATACACCGTATATAGAGCATATATTAAACGTACCGTATAATAATAAATTTCGAGAAAAAGAATGGGCGGTTTTTTCTTATATATGTCCTTTTTAACCAAATGCAGTGAACCGCGTTTTTCAATTCGATCGAAGAAAAGAAACGCGTGTAATAATATAACGACGTTTTTTTTTTTTGTTTTCTTTCTTTTTTTGTTGGTAAGTACGACGTGTGTTCAATTGGAGCGTATAAATTACATAAGGTTATAATAATAATACGTACACGACAATAATATTGTATTTGAGGTATTGTCGATTTAGATCGATGCGCCGACCATATAAAAAAAAAAAATTACGAATTTTTTTTTTTTTTTTCATCTCATGTCGACGCGTGTGTGTAAAATCAGAGCTCGAATACCGTCTTTCCGCGTATACTGGCGCCGAATTTTTTTTTTTTTTTTGTAATCTACGATCCGAACGAAACATCGACGAGAACTTATGTGTAAAAAAACTCGAACGACGCCGCTGCTATATTTTCGAAGATGATTCCTATCCGTTTCCGATGCGATATAGTAAAATAATTCGAATTCCGTACCCGTGGTCGTGTGCCGTCTGTACGTGTCTAAAATTATCAAAAACAGCAATAGTTATCGTGTTGGAAAAAAATTTCGCCGGCCGTCCGTCATCAGCTGCAAATGTATATTAATAATAATCGTTCTGAATCCCTTACGGTATTCGATATAACGACAAGTTTTCAAAATCTTTCTCCGTACCCCTTGCCAATTTCGGAGCAAAGTTTTTTCTCCGCCGCATACGAGAAGAAGAAAACGTTTCGTCAACAGCTAATCGCTGAACTCCTCTCTCGTGTAGAAACTTTTCAAAGTCAATAGCCGATTCGTATACGTATATATATATATAATACGTGTCGCAAAGCTTTTTGCATCTGTTTCGGACTTTTTAATAGATGCGCGGGAATTGTGATTAGTTTAATTCGCGTCAACGAGTCAATTCGTCGAGTCAATTTCGCAAATTCGTTTCCAATTAATGCGTCAAATCACTCCCGAACCAAAAATCGTGAATAATTATACATTGCAAATCGATTCGTTTGATAAGACGTAGTTGTTGTTGTAGTGTTTCACTGTACCGTTTAGTCCGTATCAATTCGAATTCAACTCGTAACTCACTCCGTACGTGATTATTCCGAATAAAATAATTACTGTATATGTATATAATTGTGGTAATTGGCGCAGTACAGATCGAGCTACTTAGCTTTGCTAAGCTTTACTTAGCTACTTGGCATTGCAAGTGGTCGCATTGAATCTCACCGAGACGCTGATTCGTGTTCGCACTGATTCAATTCACGGGAAACGTTCGAAACACGACTACGAGTCGACTCACTCACGGACGACTACCAGTCTTTAGACTTTTATAAAAAAAAAACCCCCCGATATTAACATCGGAAACGTACGAATTTTGATGGACCGCGTGATTTTTTTTTGTACGCGGTCGTCAGGTATTGTTTGTCGAATCCGTTTTGAACGAACGACTCGCGCGAGCAGAGGCCACGCTCCGAACGTTTAACGAGGCTGAGAGAGAGAATTTCAATAGGAATCATAATAAAACGATTCGGGAAGGTGTGTTGCTGCAAAGGGTAAGGAAAGAAACGTAGTGAGTATATAAATAATAATAATAATTAACAATACACTTCTCGTAACAAGTCACGATTGTCGGGTTTGCGCGTGATGCGATGATCGGAGCATCTCCGAAAATATTACAAACGGCGTCTGAGCGCTCCGTCTGTCCTTGGCGCGCGCAAAACACGATGTGTGAACCGGATGCGTTTCGCCAAAGACGTCTGCTGATGCTGGGGAAAGAGGAGGTTAGCTTTTGATCGACCGGAATCTTAATTCGGAACGCGTACATCCCCTCGTCGTCCGTATATATCGTGTGTGCCAACTCCTTTTCTTCTCGTTCTCTTCGTAATAACAATAACAACAACAACAACAATAATAATAATAATAATAATAATAATAATAATAGTGAAATAAAATAGACGCTTATAGAGTAAAATGCCTACCTACCGTCGTCATGTACCTAAAATTAGTATATTGGTTTCTCTCGGTTTTCTTCCCATGGCTTGCGCAATTTTTCTTACACGCATTTTTATAACGAGGGGAAGAGAGAGAGAGAGAGAGAGAGAGGATGAGAAGTGAAAAAATTTCGTTTATAATATATTTGTACACACGCGCGGTGCGTCGTCGCAAGTACAACTCTCATTCGCCGCCCATACGTGTAATACTTATAATAATAATAATCATCATCACACGGTTGTCAAATAACGCCAACGACAGGATAACGGGTACACACCTGCATCATCTGTGATCTATATAATATATAATATATATAATAAAATAAATCGTGTCGACGTATAACGTATTTTATATCCGTTGACGCGTTTCTCTTTCTTTCTTTTTTTTTTTTTCTTTACCCGAGACGGGAAAATAAACGTTTTACGATAACAACGTCATATAATATATTGTTACTATTGCGTGTTGTGTGTACAGTTTCCGCGCGCACACTGACACAAACGGTTTTCCTTTATCCGCTACGAGTGTCTAAAAAAAAAAAAAAAATACAATATTATATATAAATATATAAACTGGCGAAAAAATTCTTCTCAACAATAAATAATGCATCGTCGGAATCGTATGGTGCCCCCGAAGGAAACTGTATAGAGTTTTCCCTTCTACTCCTTTTCAATCATAATCTCTCCGGCATATTATATATATATACAGACAGTGATTTAGATCTCTCGCGTTCATTTCCAAATGGAAAATATCACACCGATCAAATGGTTTGTTATTAATCTCTCTCTCTGTGTATGATTTTATTATATTCACTGTGTGCGCGTGTCTGTGTCCATCGCTATGATACAGTTTCGTCAACGGTGTCCCATGCATGTTCCTCTTCCCGTTTTACCTTCCTGATAATCCAATTTCTATTTATTATTACGGACGTGTCTTCTCGTTCTGAATCGTTCCGCGTATATCGTTAGTCGTTCTAGAAAAACCTGCTCATATTTTTTTCTCCACACACCTATTCCGTGCCCGTGAAATTCCTCAACGCAATCTACTATGGACTTTATTTATTTTTTTCTACCTACGATATTACAGTCCACCACACACACACACACACACAAAACGTTTTATTAATGTTTTCTTAGGTGTGTTTCCACCAGTTTGTTATTGTACACGTGTGTGTGTGTTACGTCGTCGTAAATTGTTGTGTAATCTCGCACGTTGATCGATGATGCGTGCGTAAGTCGTTGATAAATCAGTTTTGACAAATAATGTCCGACAGTAATGAGTATAATACGTTATAACGTTAATATAATATTCTATAGTGATTTATGTAATACGCGACGATACGAAGGAAAAACGGTTGTGAGAGAGCGAACGAGCGCCGGAGTGACCGTCGTTCGCGCTCGTGCAGTCGACATTTCCACGCCGTCGTCGTTTTAAAAATTGTTTTTTTTTTTTTTTAACGTCGTATTTCCGACGATTGTTTTCCCGTATTCATATATAATTAAAAGCGTGATCGTGTTTAAATAATCGAGGGAGAAAATAAGAAAACCGCATTTCATTTTTTTTATTATTATTATTATTATTATTATTTAAAACGCTCGCAATTAAACGTTCTCCCCGCGATTTACTTCATTCTTTTTTTCTCTCGCTATTAACGGAATCGGTATAAAACGAATACTACTACTAATCCGTGCGAATAGATCGTACGGTACACGTGCTGGTGGTGCGCACGCGTACGATTCGTATTTTATAAAAGAAGGCCGGGGGAATGTTTTGCTGTAATTTCAGTGTATATTAAGCGAGGCGCGTTCATTAATACGGCGTGCGTGTGTTGTCCACGGGCGTCGTACAAAATATTAATACGAAAGGTGGTGGATAATATATGAAACACCGTCGAGTAAGTGTTCTGTACACGTACAGACAGAAGAGAGAAGAGAAGAACCGTATTTTTTCTTAAATTTTTTTTTTTTTTTTTTTTAGTGATACCTAACCACCGTATACGAAGAAACGACACGCGTAGCATGGTGATAAGTACCACGTAGCGTGATAAAACAAAACGTCGTACTCTAACGAAAAATAACGAACAAAAAAAAAAAAAAAAAAAAAACCACTTCAAACGCGCTCGGAATATTTCCAATATCGCTGATATTATTTTATAAATTTCATGTTACGATCGAGGGTTTAGAATTTTTTACCGAGAAAATTTTCACTCGCCCTCACGCGTATTAATAAAACCCAAAAGCCGCTCTCGATTCTGTGCGCAATAAAACAAAAAAAAATATATATGAACTTAATTTCTATTTCGAATAGCACAAGAATTATTAAAAACATATCGCCGACAAATTGACCGGAATATATTATATTTTATATGTACGGTGTTTTTTATACTCAATGTTATTTTTTTAGCTTTTTAATTTTTGAATACCGGTGGATTGTAATTATTGTAACAATATGAATACGCGCGAGAAAACATTTAAATAGCGGCCACGTCGATACGAAAATCCTTTTTATACGGGCCCATCAGCGCCACTGGAGCCTTTTTAGCCCGTTAATATTCGGAAAAAAAGATTTTTTTTCTTCTTTTTTTAGCAACGTCGCGTCGACTATTGGGAAAAAAAAGCGTACTTTCGTCGTATATAAATATAAATAATAGAGTTCGTCGACCTTTTTCTCGAACGCGCAACACACTGGTAAACACTCGTCGTCGTACAGTGCAGTGAAGTGAAGGAGATTCGATTTGCCCCGGCCGTACGCCGTAGTTATTAATATAATAATAATAATAATACGAGCGCGTTATTAGTTTTCGTTTTCGTTTTTTTCCCCGATATTTCGTACGGGGAAAAAAATCGCGTTTTCGTTCGCGCGAACTCCACTCTCGTTCGCGCACGAAAATTCCGATAATTTCACGGCACTCTGCGACCCGTTGCACGAGACGGCGGGTTCGTTTTCGAGCCAACGTGACGACAAAAGACGACGACGACACCGAATCTGAGTGTATCCGTCTGTCCGTCCACTTCTTGCAGAAACGTGTGTTACGAAATCGCGTCCGTTCTTTTTTCTCGCGCGCGTATTTTTTTTTTTTTATTATTATTATTTGTCGGCGGCCGGTGCCCGCGGACTGCGGTTTACCGGTTTCCCGGCGGCGGGACCGAGGGAGGGGGGGTCAAAGTGGTGTTTAGTCGTGCCGTGGCTTTGCCCCGCGGGCCGCCGAAAAGAGCTGGAACGCACGCGCGCGCGCACAGTGTAACAGTTCGGCGACGGTGGTACTGTGTTCGACGATGGATAATAATGCCCGTCGCCCGTATGAATTTAAAACAGTATTCGGACGGGCGGGGCGGGGCGGGGCGGAAGGAAGAATACGTACCCACCCACCCCCGTCCCATAATACTCGTGTGTACAGTACTCTGCGGCGGGTACACCTGCAGTGCTGCCGCGCCGAGTATTGTTACGACGAGGAATGCGCCGTCCTCCGGTCACCGTGTACGCGTGCAGGTAACCTCCCGCCACCGTGCCGCGCGAGATTCCGCGTTCCTCCCGCCCCCCCCCCACACCTCCGGTCCCACACGCCTCGTTATTCGGGTGGGACGCGAACGTGCGCAGGGTCTATTGTCGACGACGGGACGTGTTGTTGAACGTCGCGCGCGCCTTACCCGACCTCCGACGCGGGTGTAATAATGTGCGTCGCGTCTTTTATCCCGTTTTGGTATGATCCCCGAGGAGTCTACGTTTTTTTTTTTTGAACGATTTACACTGAACCGAATATCATCGCGTCGCAATATTGTATTATATACACCGAATTGTAAAGACGTCGGTGTGTTACACGTCATTTTATGATTTTACGAGTTTATATGAGTTTATTCAAATCACGTTTTATTACGAAAATCATTAAAAAGTATTTCCCCCGCGCGTATAATCCAAACGAGAGGAACACTGAATCGTTGTTAAAACAAAACGGATTCCGGTCTAGAACGAATAATAGAAAAAAATTGTTACGTTAACGTATATCGTTATAATTAAAACTCTTTCTATTTGTTGTTTTTTGTTTTCTTTTTTTGGAAATCCGATGTTCGTGTCGTACGCCGCCCGCACAATTTAATAGTCCCCCCAGTCGTGAGAGTCGTAAAAATATCGGACACAGAAAAAAAATCCCCCCTCGAACGAGATCGAAACCCGAACGGGGTGTGGGGAGTTTGCGGTGCTTCCCTATATATAGAGACGTCTCTGCGGCGCGGGGCCCTTGCGAGATTTGTCTGTCGCGCGGTCGAAATAATTCCGCCGGTGACACGAAATCGACGGTTAATATATAATATTCACGCGCGTTACAAATCAATATGATTACCGTCATCCAGTCGATCCGTTGTAACGCTGACGATCGGTTTTGCGCATATATAATATGTGATGATGATGATGACGACGTGCTGCAGCCGCGCAAGAGATTGTCTCATTGAGTCTGTGCTACGGCCCCGTCCGCGGGTAACGTCGTAAACCGTCTCTGGTCGGTGATCCCGTTTCCCCCCCGGTGTAGTGTCGTCTTTCCGCGCGCGAAATGAAAAAAACCCGACCGCTGGACACCAACTCGTATGACGACGGGGGGAATGAACGCGAATCGTCGTATACGCGTAACGACCGCCGTCTGAGCGTTTCTTTTTATTCTGTTTTGTTTTACTACCGCGCGCTAGCGTTTTACGACCTGTGCGCGCCCGAAGTGAGAGTACGACGCGAGATTTAAAAAAATTGTATTCTGTAGTCTCCCGGCGGGGCCCGGGGTCCGTTAGTTATTGCGAACCGCGATCGCGTCCGCGTTCACAGCGTGCTCACAGGGAACGCGCATTTCGTCCCCCGGACGGATCTGTTATCAATAACGCCTCCCAGTGTGGTGCTGACTGGATAACCGACTATTGGACTTACTATAAAAATAAAATAAAATTATTAGAATCTACTAGAATTTGAAATATCGAATTCCCGCGTCTAATCGAGAATGCCTATAAAACGTCCCGTTTAAATGCGTACAACACATGGATTATTATTGTCATAATAACATTTCCGATCGTCGCCTATTCTTCTATTATAATATTATATATTTTACGTTTATTGTCGTTGTCATAATATGTTTATTTAATTATGTGTACAAATAAAATTCGGTATTTTTAACATTCGGCCTGTCCTTCTAAAATAATTCTCTCGTTTCGCTTACGATACGCGGTACATGACACGCGTGTAGGATCGCCATTGAAAAAATCGTAGTCGACTTCGTGGCACTCGCCGGAGTGTCCAGAACTGTTTTCATTTAACTGTTCAAAACGGTTTTGTTTTTCATCCCCCGCCGTGGTGTTCGTCCAAGAGTTTGTTGCAATACATTTAGTCGCGAGATGAGGTGGTGAAATTTTAAACGGATTCCCCCGAAAGGAAAAAAAAATTACTCTTTACACAACATCGTACCTATACCGCGTTTAGTCTATCAATAAATTAATTTTCTTATTGTTGTTGTTAATCGATGATAATATTTATAAAAACCGATGAATATCATTGGATAATATTAGACAAGGGGATGATAAAATGTATTACCGTAAACGTACTCAGAGATTTCAACTCGTAGAACATAATCTATATACAAAAAAAAAAAACAACTATAAATTAATATTTATTGATAAATATTTGTTTGGTATGCCAATTAAATCCGATGAGTGTTATTTAAAAAAAAAATACATAATACAAGAGTTGTGTTACGTTATTAGATTTCTTATATTAAATGTAATATAGATTATACCAGTTACCTGACCGTGTTGTAAACGGATTGCCGCAGACGACGGACACAGCTACAAGATTGCGCGAAGAAGAAGAAGGAGAAAAAAGGTTTTACGTTATTAACAAAAAAAAACACAATTCTGTAAATCCGGAACCAAACGAACGTGAGTCGCATTACGCTAATTTTTCCTATAAGAGCAATAATATAACAACTGAAAATTACGAACGTGTTTGCTTACCGCTTATACGCTCGTTTAGCTGTAATAAAAATGTATAAAAAAAAAAAAAAGGAGAATTTTTTTAACGGACTTCCACCACCTGACTACGGTTCGACGAAAAACACATTATACGCGTGCCAGAAATGTAACAATCGTTACTTTCGGACTTAACGTCCCGTTTGGTTCTGCTGAGCTACAGAATTTATTAGCCGAAATAATAATAATGTCATCCATTACTCCTGATCTCGAATTCCCCCCCCCCCCCGTTTCAATCGAAATATTTTATAAATTTACATAATATATGTATAACTGTGCATATGTATAGGAAAAATGTGTACGCGCATACGTATAGGAAAAATTTCGATGGCAATGACACACGTTCGTCCAGCCAAGTTCAAGGGCGTTCGTCGTTATCTCTCTTCTGTTATCCGCTAGCGCGCTCCGTATACGCCGCGTTGTATTAATATATATATACATTTTATTATTATTGTTATTATTAATATTATTATTATTATTATTATTATTATTGTTATTATTATTATTAATATAATAATATACGCCCACCTCGCACAGCGCGAAACACCACCGTCCGGTTTTCTCGTCCGTGTTAATATACACCAAAAAAAAAAATAATAATAATAATAATTAACTCACGGGGCCGGGCACCGGCCTTTTTTTTCTCTACAATAATACCGTATACGTATTATTATTATTATATACGCGCGGTATAAGAAGAAGAAGAAAATTATAAACGCACGAAGACTTCGCCTCGTCCACTGCTTAAATTCGTATTTTTATATACGTGTACGCGAATTATTTTGTATTGTGATATTTGCGTGCGATTAAAATATTATACGGGTGACCCTTATAATAATAATAATAATAATAATACGTGCGCGAGAAAATATTCGGACGATGACGGGCGGCGGGTTTGAAAGTATAAAAAAAAAATCACGAAGAGAGAACGCGCGTTCGAGCGACGGGAAAAAAAATCCGTAAGTTGGAGGGGACTCTCGGTCGTGATAATTTTATAAAAAATACTCCACGGCCGTAAAACGAACGGGGACACGCTCTCTGGGCCGGCGATTACCGTTTCTATGGAGGTCCCCGGCCGAAAAGAATTTTCCTCGGATAAAACTTTGATATCCTGTAATAAATGTATTTGTTTTTACATATTATCGAAAAAATAAATATCCAAATATCCGTGTGTTCGTATTGTGCGCGAAAAGCGGCGGCGTAAAAAAGAAAATTATATTTATGAATTGTATCGATCGCGCAACACGCGGCGATATTAATAATAAAACCGTTTTTTTTTTTTTTACGTTTATTACACGTTACGCGTAAAATAATATATGAAATATTTCGTTATTTTTATATTGCGCGAGTATAAAGAGAACTCGGTGGCTTTAGCTGGTTCGATGTTGTTAATTGCTGGTAATAAAAAACGTACCTGAAGAATTACGACAAAACAAAAAAAAAATAGTTATAAAATAAAATTTGTTGTACTCGGGGAGTGCTGCGTCCGGCCGCGTGTTCAACACGTTTTCCTGTATTGCGCGGATAAGAAAAACGTCCGTTATTTAGAGAGAGAGAGAGAGACGTAAAGGAAAGCGTTTCGCTGCGTACAAACGGGAGCGTCTATGAAAACGCATTTTTGTTGGGTTTTTTACGTTTTAAAGACGTTTTTAATCCAAACCACCGCTCTCGGTGTATCGCACTAGTACGAAACGAAAACGTTTTTCGTATATATATGCGAATTTTGGTGTTTTTTTCTTTTTTAAACAATAACAATAATCGTTTGTCGAAAAGACGAAAATATGCGTTCACTCGTGTTTTAGGTACGCGCGCGTTTTATAAAACGTTCTTTTTTTTCTCTAACCGTGCGCGTATAATTTCACAGTAGTGTTTTATCGTAAAATTGTGGAGTAAAACAAAAAAAAAAATTAAATATTCCAAAGGAAGAGGAGGACGGGGGAACCGTGTCCTGTGTGTCGAGAAGAAGAAAAATAGTTTAGGTTGTCGTTTTGTCTGAGATATGAAAAAAAAAACGGTGGTTTTATCTCGGTATTTTATTTTTTATTATTTTTTTTTTTTTTCATATTCTACCGCAATAATACGATTCGCGCAGATACGCCGCGAACTGTGTGCGGCGTACATTCTTTTCGAATTTTTCTGTATATCGTCGAAATTGAATAAAAAAAATCTGAACGCGAAGAAAAATAAAAACTAGAGAACTAACTCGCGTTGTGTACGTGTGTTAATAATAATAATAATAAAAAATCAAAGCTGACCACGATTTGTAATAATACCGGCGTCTGCTGTGTATAACATTAACCTCGCATCGTGTGTTGAAGGAGGAGAAAACCTGCGTTGCCACAACGTCGTCGTTACCCCATACGCGTCTCTCGGTGAAATAAACCTCAGCGCCGCCGACGTGTAATTCATTTAACTATACAAAAACGTTTTCGAAAAACAAATTATATTATATACGAACGGACATAAATCATATTTACACGCCGCCACACTGTTCGGACGACGACGAGAAAAAGAAAAATTTTTTTTTTTTATATATATAAAATATATTCGTCATTCCTATATAATATAATATATTATAGTCGAGAGGTTTTTTTTTTTTTAATATATTTAACTCGTTATACGAGTATGTTGTTGTACGTATTCGACCTGCAGCTCGAAACGTGTATTATAAATAAAGCTATCGAATAAAAAAAAAAAAAAAAATCTAATTGACAACTGCGCACGAATATATTATTATTATTATTATTATTATTGAAATCGATTATTATTATAATTAATTCGCCAAAAAAGCGCGCGCTCGTTTCGACGAATTAATAATTAAAAAATGAATAAAATGTCGGAATTTATTTCGCAATAATATTATAATTATTATCATTGTTAACGGTTTTCGAGGTGGTATTCGCGTTTTATACATTATCGGATTTTCAACAATTATTCCTCCTCTATTCATAAGTCGACGTAGGAAAAAAAAGATATAAATATATAACAGCTGCGCCTCTTGTCGTGTACATATTATTATTATTATTATTATTATTATTATTATTATTATTATTATTATTATTATTATTGTTATTATTATTAATCAATAAACTCGCTATACGGCGTTTTGAAAAGCGTAAAACCGGTTCGTTACACACATGTATTTATATCGTGCAATATATTTCGTTTATTCGCGTTTAAACTCGTTGTAAATACGCTTTTGTAATACGCTTTCACTAATCCTTTACACAAACACACGCGTAATACCATCGATAGTTCTTATCCGATATAGTATTTCAGTCAAGGATTTATGTCGGCTATTTTTATTTTTTATTATTATTATTATTACTCTTTTACCACTCGATCGCCTCGATCACCCCGTTTGCAATCACCGAGGCGATACAGGGGCGTTAAGTCGGAAACAGTTGATATATTATAATTATTGCAATACATGTACACGGGATAAGAAGTTGTATTATACACATAATTTGCTTACACGTATTTTTGTAATTCGAAAAAAAAAACGGAAAAGAAAAACTTGAATTAATCGAATTTTTTTTTCCTTTTTTAGAATAAAGAAAAAAGTCGCAGCCGACGAAAACGCCGAATAATACATATATAAGTTTTTACAGTGAGTATATTCGTATAGCGATTTATAATATACAACAACGTCTCCGTGCGATATATAATAAGTTACGCGACTAGATTTTGTTTTTTCTTTGCTTTGCTTTTAACAAGCGCGTTACAATTATACAAGAGAAAGTTTAAAAATGTGTTTTGTGAGATATGATTGTGTGTATTTGTTAGTGGGTATTATTAAAGATATATTCAAGTGCAGTAACGATATGTAATTAACCCCATTTATTCGGTAAGACGTGTATAAGACGATTGGCGGCTTCTGGGCGTGTGTGTGCGTACAGCGTTCGTAAATAGACGGTTGTGTGTTTAACAAAAAAAAAAAGAGTTTTTAAACTTTCAATATTTATATGTTTATTTAGACGATAAAATTATACGTTAAACGAGCGATTATTATTAGAATTATATATAATTAGGATATATAGTAATAATTGCTTTTTTGTTGTTGTTGTATCGGTCAATAAGAAAATTGCGATTCGTTCGTTTTCTTTTTTCCGGTGTGTCAATATTAATAATTTTAAAAAAAAACCGTGTATTTGACAAAAGAAATGTGTTATATCAAGAAAAATGAATTCGCACGTTATATAATAAAATAACGTAAATACGTGAATCTAAATCCGCTTTTTCAATTTCTAAGCGTTTAAATATTTAACCACTCAAACTTAACTATTTGAACGGAGTAAGTTTACCATAGATTTTCGCATCTAAGTGTGAGAGAGTTACCTTAGAGGGAGTCCCCTAAAAAATTAATTATTGTAAACTTAGCCCCCCTAAAAATAGAGGACTATATTTCGTAAGTAAAATTATTAAATTTTAAATAAATTATTACTATTATATCTTATTTTATAAGAAAAAAACAAGTAAACATTTGTATTCGTACACAAAATAATAATATATAAATGTGTTTCGTAAAATAAGTGAATGCTAAACAATATTATTTATGTGTATTGTGTGAATTAATCAATTGATTTTAAATTATAATTAATCCAATAATGGCTAAAACAGTATTTGATATATTAAAAAACAAAAATTAACTGTTACTGATTCCTCATCAACAACAAACGGTATAATCTGAATATGGACAATTAAATATTGGTATAGAGATTGATATAACTGTACAAAAAAATATTGAAAACACTGTAGATGAAAACAATGTCATTTTTTGCTTCGTAACTCTAATAACAGGTCCTGTGCGACAAATTTTAACAGTAAGTACAAATGTAGGTAATCAGAGTTTAAGTTATTGTGTTACGTTTGAAAATGTCTGTTTACGCTAATGGATTAAACAAAAATGTTAACCCCCCCCCCACGGATGTGAACAAATATCCGCCTATGAGTCTAAGTGTTTCATTTGAATAGCGTCCTTTGTAGTATATTTATACGTACCGTGTGTGTGTGTATGGTCTTTAGATGGTATTACGCGTTATAATATTATGTGAACATATCGAAAGTTTATAAAATCGTATTCGATTGATAGTACGTTGTCGCTTCGAGGGGGGTTGCTAAGGGAAATCGAAACGCGCTTTAAACTTCTCCGTTCCTGCGGAATGTAGAAATAAAACAACGAAATATCTGAATAAGAGAAACGTCCCTGCAACAAAATGCTCGTCGTTGTTCGTGTTAAAATTTCCGAGTACGTTTAATTTCGTTTTTCGTATGGATTTCGATTTTTTGTTAAATATTTTATGTCGCCGCCGCCTCATGTCCCATTGGTTATCGATATCGGAACAAATGAAACTATACGAGACGTGTCGCACTGTCACGCGCGTGTGAGATGATAACGAATACGTGAGTATAATGTTCTATAACGTAATAATATGATCCTTGTCAATTTATCCACGCGCAATGATATACTATTTGATGTTTTAAAATAATTAAAATTTTTATAAAAAAAAAAAATTATCCGGAGTGTATGGAGGAGTATTCGTTTCGATTCGATGTGTATAATACGCTGGTCGGTTTTTTTTTTTTTTTTGCTCTGGCAAAACGAACACAAAATCTAGTTTAAAAAAAAAAAACGAGAGTCGAGTTTTAATATTTGAATAATTATATAATGTATAGTGTAATTACTTTGAAGGTATTTATAAAAAAAAAAAAAAATTCGTTATGCGAAAAATAAAAAGTAATAGTTTATTATACGGTAAACGCATCGGTTACAATATGCGAAAGCTTTAAAAATAACGATAAAACGCGCGGAATTTATCGTGCATTGCTGCTCGTTTATAAAAATAATTTAAATAATTAATCCAATTAAAACTCCGGTGCGCATAATTTTGCGCGTTTGATATGTGAAAAAATTTGTATAGAATAACATAGTGCGTATGATGAAATTCCAGATGTGAATTTCAATTATCGACCGGAGATTATAATAATAATAATAATAATTTTTTTTTTATATATACATATTATATATATATATTTTTGTATATATAATATTATACTACGTGGTGATACGTATTTAAGTATATATATATATATAAAAAAAAAAACTCATGTCGCCCGGCAATCCGACGGCGTAGCGTACGATTAATACGCGCGATAATGACGTGGCATATTATACAGAGTGTCTCAAAAGAAACGTTATATTCTGATATGTATTAATGGAAAAGACGTCCGTCGATAAAATCTTTATTAATTATCAAAATACACGTTTTAATTCTTCCATCCAAATGTGAACCTGTGCAGCACTACTCATTTAGACGAAAAGCAATATTTCTCATTACAGCTCGGCGTGTATGTACACTCCCGTATTGGCTGGCCGTTTCGTTATTTCGGATGTTTTCTGTTAGCTGCGCCAAAAAAGTCGGTTTATCATCGGCGTGCGCTTTAGATTTGAGAATATCCCATGCGAACGAGTCTATCGGTGGATCAATTTGCGAGAGAAAATTTCACGAACTCGTGTCGTCAGAGAAGACGTATTGGTGTGGCGTAGAGCTGAAACCACGTTCTTTGCGGTTATATCCAGGAAAGTTTTGCGGTTCGAGTACTCAAAAAATCGTCTGACGTCTTCGCATAACGTCGAGAATTCAACCGTAACCGCGCGTCCCCCGCTTTCGTTTTCAAAAAAGTATGGCCCGATTATTCGTCGCGCCGACATCGCGACCCTTACACTAGCAGCTTCGTGTAGATGTTCAGGGAGATTTCCGATGTTTGCGTTTTGGATTCGTATCACTCCAACGATGGCAATTACGCGTGTCGTTACTCGAGTCCGCGCGCTCAGCTGTCACGAGAAACGTTTGCAGTTCGTTTAATAAATGAGCGTGATGGATGACGCTATTTTTAAGAAATAAATCGTGTATTTTAATATTTAATAAAAATGTTATCGACAGGCGCGCGACCTTGTTTTTTATATATATATATACATATATTGATACATCAAAATATAAAATTTCTTTTCAGACACCCCCTGTATGTTAATTATATCGTCTTACAGGTATAATGTGAACTGTATATGTATAACCGGATTATATAACGTTTATATAATACCTAACTGACCACCTCTATGCACATAATATTGTTACATTCTTGATTACAACGCGTTGATAATAGTAGAAAATCGTTTCGTATTTTTTTTTTTTTTTAACAATTTCGACTCGGTATAATATATCGATTTCATTTTTATCATTTTAACCGTGTGTGTGTGTAGAAAACATTATTGAAATTCTTTTTCGAAAACCGCGTTGATAATCAATAGTCATTGTGTGTGTCTCTCTCTAATCGCTGTGATTTCGGCATACGAAATGTGTAGAATATATTATATACACTTGTAACGTTATATTCCGTACGATTTACGCGATATTCATGCCGAATAACAGTGTTTTTAGGACGCGGACTAAATATAGAACGGACTGGAAACCGAAGACTTATCTATTATCGCCGAGGCGTGTATATAATATAACAAATGTCATAATTCGTATGTGTAAAATATTAAAAATTATTATTAAAAAAAAAAAAAAAAAAAAAAATGCGTATTTATCATAACGCGTTTTAAATTCCTAACACGGTATTGTCTATGCGCGATTGCTGCGATAGTCTAATCCCCGAGCACTGTCGTACTTTCACTCGGTTACCTCAAACCGGGAGTTCGCCTTTTCGTTTCCAGACCGTTCTCAGTCCGCGATTTCGTATGAACCGCGTGCGTTTATTCATCAATGTCCCCCTGGCTATGACCAGAACGGCGTATTGAGGTTCAACAATGTGTGTGTGTGAGGAGGAGAAGGCAAATATAATTTGTCGCCACAAAATCTACACTACAGACTGGAATTCTTTAAGTAATTTTAATTCGAACGGTGGAACGCACAAAAGAGGAAAATTACGAGAGAGGAGACGATGAAGGTGCAAAGAGATTATGAAGTATTGGATAGCTTTGTATTTGTCACCCGCGTCACTTCTAATTTTCCAAAAACACGCATTTCCCATTATCACTTTTAATTCAAAATCACCAAAAAATTTATAAACCTCGCTTCTTCTTTTTTTTTTTTTTTTTTTTTTTTTTTTAATAGAAAATATTTCCGAATTTCCGCGATCGACGGAGTGTTACGAGCGACAAACGCATTCCCATCCTCCTCGATACGTGTTCATATTCCCTGGTTTATATCTACGGGGAACGCGTGTACGGGTATATTCTGATGACGGTTATATTATCACTGCGCGCAACAGTTAAATTATTGAGTTCGGTCGTCGTCGTTATTATTATTATTATTAACAGTAATATAAAATAGTCGCTCGGCCGACGAAACCAGATCATCGTGTGTGTGTGTATTATAAAATAACGTTTTCGTAATACATATTTGTTAAATCCGATTAGAATTAGACACACACTCCGGTGCTGCTGATGCTGTTGTCTGCTCGCCGCCGGGATACCTCACTCGCCGTGTAAATAACGTTAATAAACTATAATGTATATTATTATTATTATTATTATTATTATTTATAAAGCGCGCGGCTCGCGGGCCCCCTAATGTTATTGCTCCCGAGTTCAACGGACAGATACACCGAAATATGTGTGCGTGCGTTGCCCAGGGGTTAATGAGAGAGAGACTGCGTCGTCGTTGCGCGGCCATTAGACAAGGTGTGTGTATGCGCAAACACACGGCGCGCGCGCGTACCTCCTGTGACTCTCGTAACGCTCGTCGTCGTCGTCGACCGGTGTTGTTGTTACGCGCGTTGTGTTGGACGCGCTCGCACGTAGTAGAGGTACACACACTAACACTGCGCACGTCTCTAATGCGGTGTTGTGTAGCCCGCCGTACCCACAGACAAGGTGCGACCCCTGCGACGTCGTTCCACTGCAGCCGCGGCTATTCATCGTGTATACGCGTACATTACTACACTCTTGTGTGTGTGTGTGTCCATTATTATTATTATTCCCCTACGATATCCGACTATTGTGACGGGAGAATAGCCGCGCGCGGGACGTGACGACGAGGTCCGATAATAATAAAATACATATATATATATTATAAGAAACGAGCGTTTCGTGTGTATATGGTTCACCTGTACGACCTGACTCGTACGAGAAGACCCCGGCCGAGTGTTGTGTGTTCGAAAAGAATCCGCCGGGCGGCGCTTCACCGTCCGGATATTTACCACATAGAAACGATATCCCTTGTCCCTTGTCGACAAATGGATTTCCAAAACGTCATCCTTACAACGATTCCCCCCCGGGGGTGGTGGCGGGGAGGAAAGGAAAAACATTTTTACCCCGCCCGTGTTTATACCTACGCCACCGTAGGCGCGGTGTTAACGTTTTTTTTTTTTTCTTTTTCTTTCAATACGTTATACCGCTCGGTTATCGTATAACGATTCTTACGAATTCGTTCCGGAGCCGTTTCGAAAACGGATTCACGCGGCCGCCGTCGTACTACAGTTTTACAAAGCCTATACGAAATATCCGTGTATACGACAATCATCTATAAAATATAATACACAGTACCCAGACTCCCGGTCACAAGAACGACGGCCGACAGTTGTTCTCTGACGCGTGACGGAAATGCGGATTTACGACACGGATTACACGCGCACAGTAAAAAAAAAAAATTGTCGTTACGATGGTTCTCAAAATGTAACGGACACTGGCCCAGACGTTTATTACGTCTCGTAACCCCCGGATAGTTTTAAGACGGATGTAATCGAATAAATATTACGTCTTGTACGACTGCACTTATATGTACATTAGTGTACTCGCGTATTATATGTGTGCGTACGTCTGGATTAGAAAAAAAAAAAACAGTAATTTTCTACAAATACGAGGAGGACTCGCGACTATTAAACTACGATTATCATGCGTTTGTGTTTTGTGGCGAACGTTTTTCTTCGAAAACGTTTTTCGTGCCAAAAAAAAAAAAATGGTGTAATAATTTACAAGAAACGTCATTCGGTTATTATTATTATTATTATTAAATTCGGCGTAAACATAAAATCTATTTTATTATGCGTAAAATAATATATATATATACATTGATGGGGCTCGGTCCTGACGATTTATATTCCTAACGTAACGACGTTGGTTTAAACAATTTACTACTCTCACGAGTTACGAAAATATGTGTTCGTCTGAACGCTTGTCAGGGTTCCCTGTACGAAACAAATTGAGCGACGAGACGTTTTGCAAGGATTACGTGCGATTTTCCAAAAACAACGAAATATAAATACGTCTTCTTATTATATCGCTTTTTTAAATAAGCTTTACGCGTTAAAACATTTACAAATTCTGCGCAATACTTTCTTCGCGTATTGTACACCTATTCAATGCTGGAGAGAGCAACTGATTATTGGGAGAGAACCGCCGTGGTTGAATTTCAAATAAGAATTTTCGACTTTCGATGATTCTTTGTTTTTCTGTTATGTATAATTACTTTTCGACGATTTTCAATTGGTTTTTATCTCACTACTGAGTCTCTTACATTTCGCGAAAACCCACTAAGTTTTTCGTATTGAATAATATAGTTTGGATCAGTTAGGCGCATTGATTAACTCGCCCGGCCTTAAATATTTATGTGTTTTGCCCGTCGTAACACTTCGCTTTCTTCTTGTACGAGTTTAAATAAATTTTATTTCTTGGAAATCCGCGTATAATAAATACAAAAAAAAAAATGTCGACGTTATTAAATCAGGACTGCGAAATATATTACATTATATGCGGGGAGGACGTGTAGATGACGGGGAACTATTTCCATATATTTTCGACTTATCGTATAAATTGTAATTTAACAGCTCATACATATTATATGTATCGGAATATAATATTTACGTTTATCAAATCGCCATAGAAATTATTAAAACGAATTATAATATTGTCGATCTTCTCGTAAAATAATTTAATCGTTTAACGAGTAATTGCCGACACACACACACACACCCGCGCGTTTTTAATATGACGTTTATCTAAATGTATATTACGGAAGTTTGACGTTAAAATTTCGAACACAGTAACGCGAGTAAAGTAACAATTGAAATGACAAACAAAGTTCCAAGGAGGCTGGGGAAAAAACAATCGTTTTAAACTTTATTCGATTCATTTTTTTCTACCACTGCGCTGCTGGTGTTGTGTTTTTCTCACGTTTCAATGAAATACGCCTTTCACGTTTTAAGCGTTTTTGAGAAAACAATAATAATAGCGTCGTTACACGTATTATACGTGTGTGTATGTGTGTCCGAAAGAGAGCACGTTTGTCTTATATTCAGAGGTATGACAGGTGTAACAGCAGGCAAACCGTATAGAATATCGTTTATTATTGTATGGACTAAAAGTTTATATAAATATATATATACCCACGTTTTAGCACAAAACAACGTTGAATGGCCTTTATTCGTTCGCTAGTTTTTCAATCATAATACAATACGATATAACGGCAGAACGTACGATTGAATCGTCTGTCTTACACGTTGTATACGATTTTCTCGAAAACGATTTAAAGATTAACTCGACGTTATATTTCTATTACGAGACGTTTTCGCGACGTGTAAAATAATATTATTTATTAAAACCCGTTTCAAGATGAAAATAAACGACGAAAATTCGCGTACGTTTCGTGTTTTCAAATCCGAAGAGTATTTTTTTATTTTCTCTGTTAATCGAGCAGATCCTCTCCCGTGCATAACAATACGCGCGTTATACATACATAAAAATAACACGGTGTTACGCAATGATCTGAAAAAACTGGTCTCATAATATACCGGCATCGAAATATCCATCCGAGATTCATTCGAGATTTTGAAACATATATTATAAATATACTTAACATATTTCTTAATTCGTGATATGCATATATATGGTGTATATATTTTTTAACACTTGAAGACGAGCTGTTGCGATCGGGAGAAATGATAACCGTGTATATATATATACATATAATACATAATAAGTAACACCGCATGGTTTAATAACGCGTAGATAGTAAACGCGATGTTTTTTAGAATCCGTCTTTGTTAATATGTATATACGATTTGTTATTTCTGACATTTAAACGTCCATTTCTACACGCGGTTTAAAATGCAATCAGATAAAATACAAACGGCGGATATTCGTGACGACGGTCGTCGTACAATATATAAACCGCTCTATACGCGCAGTCAGAAGAGAATCGGAATCGTGAAAGAAAACTCCTATACATGTTTTTTTGTTCTTCTTCTCTTACACAAGTACTAGTAATGATGATAAACGTACGCGAGAGTACGAATCACATTGCGCGTTACACTGTCGAAATTAATTGTTTTTTTTTTTTTTTCATTAAAATTGGCCTATATTTTCGGCGAGTCCTCTAAGCGTGTCGGTCCGCGATCGGTCTGGTATTGTAACACGACGTGTTTACGCGCGACGCGTGCAAAACGCTGCGATAATCGAAAATCACAGAGTATATATTGCTTACGCGTAGGAAAAAACGGTTGTCCTTCGCGAAACGATATGCGGGTTCGATCGAATATTATCGAATGCGCGTGCGAGACACGAAGGACGGAATGTTAAATAATAATAATAATAATAATAATTTACGGGGAAGAGTGGAATTATAAATAATAATTGACTCGTGCAGATATCTTGGTACGCGTTGCGAGACTCGCGTGTTGGCGACTAAAGTAGGGGGAATGTTGTTATATTCAATATTGTGTGTTGTATCCTTTAAGAACGTATTGGTGTCACATGTAAACGCGCATTACATGTCGATGGTGTGTGAAAGTATTCCAATACAATAATCAATCCAACCGTTATTCGTGTTTGGAATATTGTTAAAGAGTGCTTATACTCGGAAACGTGTTATAAAAGGGGGGAGGTTACCCCACCGTCGGCGTTCTTTCGAACTCTTGAGAATTTCTGTACTTTTTTCTTCTTATTATTATTATACACTCGTTCACGTGGTCTTTTTCTTTTTAACTCGCATTTGATTTCGAAATTCTATACGCGATTCGTATGGTTACTAAATAACCTAACTTGACTGAATAGTTGGGGGGGTCGAGTACAACAACTGTATTGAGAAGAATCACGTGTTTTGCGTGCCCGGGCGAAATAACGAAATGTATAACATTTTATTTATTTGTATATTTGCACGTGTAAAAACCCGTAGGAAACCGCGTTATAATGATCAATTCGTCGCGATTTTTATAATTTAAAACGAGTTCGATATGGACATGTGTATCGTATATGTATTTTCATGTTATAAAACAAACATTTTCATTATAATTTTACGTATTTTTTTTTACCGCGGAATTTATTACGTCTATGTTAAAAAATAGTTTTATTTTGTATACAACTGTGTCATACGCATATCACAGAGAAGATAAAAATATATTTTCTCTTTTTTTTCCCCCTCTCTCGCTATTTCGGCGTAGAATCAAAACGTTACTGTCAAATCCGAAGTAAAGTGTAAATCATACATTTTTTCTTTTTCCAAATCATTTGTTATCCAAATTTTAACTTAATTCGAATTAAATATATATATATATATATATATATATGTATATAAAATCGCGTACTCTTTTCTTCTCGAAAGCACTACCCGATTTGCGAGCATAAAGTATAATGCTATTGCTTGAATTGCATGAATTGCTTGAACGTACAATGAATTTTAACGTTTTTTTGTTTATTTCCCGAAATTGCGCTTAAAAAAATATATATATACATATAGCATTCTCGTCGATTTTTTTTTTTTTTTTATTTCAATCTTAACCGCTCGATTTCTCGAGATTATTAACATACACGCACGATAACTCACCGGATTTATTATTAATTTTTTTTTTTTGTTTTCACCGGCTAACTTTACGAGATAAAACCGTGTACGCGCGCGCGCATCTCTCTGCGACGTATCCCCCGCAAACGTCGTTCGTCACTCATAACCGTTATAATATGCGCGTAAATAATACGTAGTAGTAAGAGCAGATATATTTCTGTACATTATTGCGTTACGCAACGTTTTGTCAAACGCGAGGAATTCGTAACGAAGTGACGGTGATGATGGCCTAGAATAATAATTGGTATGAATCTCGCCCGGTGAGATTTTGCGTGTGACGAAGAATGTGTTTATATAATAATATGTCGTAAAGTCCATCGTACGTGTATAATATAACCCTGACTCGGGCCCGGGTGTCGACGACTTTTGCACATTTTTTTATTATTATTATTATTATTTAGAACGTGTTTTATTCAATTGTGGTTTTTACTCTTTTTAACGGCCGTTTTTTTTTCTGTTATCATTGTCGTCGTTTTACGTAAAAATCGTTTTCTTCCCGCGCGTCGTAATCTGACACTTGTGCACGAATTTCGGTTGAAAAAAAATTACACATTACACCTGCGAGAACGGTTTTGGGGGAAAAAAAACCGCAAACAGAAAAAGACGTCGTATAATAATTGATATTTTACCCACAGATCGCCGCGTGCGCCTCTATATCAATATTGTATTTAATAAAAAAAAAAAATTAAACAATTTAAACGTTTTCGAAAATCGTTTTTTTTTTCTTCAAACTGTTTTTGTGTTTTCCGAGACATCCGTGCACGACACAAACGATATCGCGGGAAACGTATATGGGGGAAACGTCGTCGTCGTCGTCCTGGATCACCACTCGCCGCGGTTCATTACGTATAATTTACCGGCGTTACAATTAGAGTTTTTTCGCATGATTTCGAAATGTCGGCCGAAAGACGTACTAACGATAAACGCGTTAAAAAGAAAAATCACCGAAAGATAAAATGGAAATGCGTTTTCTTCGCAATTCGAACAGTGTTATACGATTTCACTGGACGTACGGGCACAAGTGTCGCGCCGCGTTGAAATCGTTATTACTACACTCGGCATCAAAAAAATCGCACCTTTTGCAAATTTGTTTTCAAAATAATTTTAACTACACTTAATCAAATGTTAAGGTTTTGTTATGCTATAATATATAAAAGATGATTAACTTAATTAATGATTAATTTAGACTGGTAGCAGGTTTACGAGGCACAATTTTCTGTTCTCGTATCCTTCTCCTAACCATAAAGATGCTTATTGTAGTTCTGCGAGCTGCATGGAGTTGCTGTTGAAGTTCTACAGCATTCAAAAATCGATTGCGTAAAGACGTCGAGACAATAAAGCGATCGTCTCTTTCTGTTGTGGAGCGTGGTCGGCCTGATCCACACCTTCGGGTGAAGCCATCAGTATCTTGAAACCGTTGGAAAACTCATTGAACGGCAAAACGGCTCAGGTTTAGTTGCCGTGCAACATCACACTGTCTCATATATCATCTTTCATATATTATAGCATAACAAAACCTTAACATTTGATTGAGTGTAGTTAAAATTACGAGTATTTTGAAAACAGATTTGCAAAAGGTGCGATTTTTTTGACGCCGAGTGTATAATATTGTTCACGACGAGTGTTTATTTTAAATATCTCGAAATCGCATCCGATCGGAGGAGACACGCCGAGATTCAACGTCCACATAAAATTCCGTTTATTTTTTTGTAACAACGCCCCACAGCCTTGGAACACGTAACCGGTTCGGGGTAATAACAGCAAACAAATCACAAGCGCGTTTGGTAATATATTATTTATATACCGCGTTTAAACGATCGGCGAAATTTTTTTTTTTTTTTCGTCGTTTATGTGCGCTCGCACTAATAACACGAGGAGAAACCGGTTTCTCTGTCGAATTTCTGGAATTTCCGCCCGGGCCACGCCACACACGCGTATTGCTTATGATTTTATGGTTTAAGGGGTTTTAGGAGGTCGTACGTTAAAAGTGAAATCCAATGTCCGTGTGTCAGTAATGTAATCTTGTTAGTAGTAGTAGTAGTAGTAGTAGCGGAAGAAAAACATAATAACGGACGACGACGCACGGTATATAACAATAATAACAATAATAGTCATCCCTTTTCGGCAAAGAAATCAATTCGACTGGTCGCCGCCAAGTGTCCAGGTACGAGGGATTCGACGACAAACGCGCGCGATATTATACTTTTCGTTAAGGGGATTGGAAGCGGCGATTGTCTGTCTCTCTCTCTCTCTATCACACACGTAACATAGCAATTTAGACGATTTCTATTTCCAACGTACCGATGGATCTAGTGATGCGATAAGGATTCTGAAAACTGATCTGAATTCTTCGTGATGTATTCTTTAGAACGACTTTCCCACATTTTTGATTTTGTCCCCCAAAGTCCCTCTAAAATTACCTTAATATATTTAGACATTTAAAAATTTAAATTTTCAATTATTGTGAAAACCCAAGGTAAAAAATTAAAAATGTGAGAAAGTCGTTTTAAAGTAGATTTGACGACGAATTCAGATCAGTTTTCAGAATCCTTATCGCACCACTAGATCCATCGGTACGTTGGAAATGGGATTTCGTGTTTTTCAAAAACGGTAGCCGTATTTGCTGACTTTTACCTGCGCGCGCGAGTGTACACACCGCACAGTCAATCGAACGTATCTTATACACACAAATACACCGCGTAACGCGAATAAATCATAAAATTGCCTATACACAACCCCTTAATAAATGACCGCTTCCAATCCCCTTGAATATTGAATGTTGTCGTCGTTGAGACGACTATATAGAAAGAGTCTCTCCTTCGAAACGTATTCGAGATCGCAATACGAATTAGTTGAATACGTGAACGCGCGTTACGACAACCCGTTGTATAATGTGCATAATTACGTGTCGGATAATTCCAATTCGGGTTATTTGAACTACGGCGAGAGAGATGTCATAATAATAATAATAATAATAATATTATTATTATTATTATAATATTTATCCGAAGGTCTTTTTTTTTTTTTCTTCTTTTAAACCGGCGTGCAGCTTATTAATATAAATATAATATCGACCGTGTTCGTGAAACGTGTCCGATTGGTTGGTTAGTTAATAAAACGAGTATGACCTCAATACGGCCGCGGCGCGATAAAATCGAAAATTAGTTTTATTAATTGCGTACGATAATTTTGATGGAAATAAATTATTCGCGATGCACTGTTTTTGACAGGGGGGGGGGTGGGGCACCAGCAAACTTGTACGACGTAATTATTAATCCGTCGTGTAGGCTTTTTTTTTCCCCCGTTATTTTTCAATTCGCGTTACACTGTTATCAATAATAATTTTTGTTCTATACCGTAAGGCACAAAAAAGAAAAAAAGTACGTTTACGATATTTCGGACCTAAATAGTAAACCGAACGAATTACGCGGCGGCGGCGGCGGCGGCGGTTAGTTTATCGTGGTAAAAAAAAAAAAAAGAATAAAATCACGAGTCATTTTGTTCGTAACCGAAACAGGAAGTACGCGAAAATCCCGTAGTCATCGATCGATTACGACGGCGATGATCAGCAGACGTCCTTACCCTTGGTATCGTGTGATGGTGGTGGTGGTTATTCGATAACCGTAAATTATTCGCTGTCGAACCGACGGGGACGCCGCGTAATCATCACTTCCATGACTTTCGAGCGCACAACAAGACATCGATTTTTTTTTTTATTTTTACTCTCGCCCGATTTCAATCCGGTCGCGCACACAATATGAGACTCGTCGTGGTCTCATGCTTACCCCATCGAATTCGTTCCGATCGTTTAAACAGCAAACGTTCGCGTTCCTATGGCCATTCTGCTGTGGCGGTGGTGGTGGTGGTACGTTTTCGTTCGCCTCGTCCGGTAACAATGTGTCATAATGTGTACACGGGTGAGAGAGAGCGTGCGTTATGAAAAATTGAGATGAATCCGGTACGAGGCTCGCGCCGCGGGCCGTTTTTCTTCGACATTTGACGAACGTGTTGCCCGGAGGCGTCGGAGAAAATAAAAATCGGTACGAAATATAATAATAATAACGTTACCGGACGTATCCCGTCATTAACCAGAGTTCGTCGACACGGCCGACTCGGCATTACGATATATATTATTATGTGTGTGTATTAAAAATGAAATTGATTCGTGATAAAAGTCGAATGGTTTTTGGTTTTTAATTAAACGGCGTTACTCGTTTTTCAAACATTATTTAATCGTTCACAAACGCGTCTATTTAAAAAAAAAACCCCCCGTGTTGTGGTCAGGTAACTTTTTCCACATTTTCAACCGCCGCCGCCGCCGACCACCACAACGCTGCTGCTGTTTTCTTGTCTTCTAATCCACATTGGATAATATTACTACAACGAACACGTTATGCGCCTACGCATAATTGAATAAGTACAACAAATATCATCCACTACGGGAAACACTGTGGGGAAGACTTATTTGTTGGCGGCACCACACACCACTAGTTTAGTGACGAATATTCTCGAACGAACAGATCGGGGCGTGACTTACGATTTGATCGGGTGTGGCTGGCGTTCACGTCGGAATACTGTTGTTGGAGTTTTGAAATCGAATCGAATGTAAAACGGAATAAAAATAATAACTTCTCTTCCTCCTCCTCCTCCTCCTACGCACAGTCTACATTATAGCGATGAGGTTTAGGTGTGTGGTACGTACGACGCGTTTGTTATTTTGGTTTTCACGTTGAAATCTTTTTTCCAAATTAAGAAATCGGGAAAAAAAAAACAACAAATTTCTGACACCGCCGCGGCGGCGGCGGCGGACTTGACGCTAAAGTCCGTAACAGAATAATTTTTCCCTGTGCGTAACGTAAACGATACCATACGGTTAGATATAATAATAATAATAATAATAATAATAATATGATATTTTATTCCCGTGCGCCGGATACTCTTATATTAAATACACGGACGACCGTTCTAGACACACGCGCCCGCGCTCTCCCGTGTATAATAATACACGCATTACAATATTATCAAGGTAAACGAGAAACACCTCCTCTGCGCGGCGCTGGCCACGTGGCAAAAAAAAGAAAGAAAAAAAAATCCAATGTGCTTCAAATTACAATTTTCACTATTACGTTTCACGCGTTATTGTTTTCGTTACATACTACGCGCAGTATTTGCAGGGTTAAGACACTGTAATGTATTATTATTATTATTATTATTACTATGCGCCGCCAACGTGTGTTGTTGTCACAATACGGTCGTTATAAATTCATCGTTTATGGAATATAACGAACGATTCGTCGTAGTATAAATACGTAGTATAAATCGGAAGTGGATAAAAAGAGTTATTAGCGCCGACTCGTTTTCTGTTGTGTCTTACTCGTGGTTTTATGTTTCGCCGCCGAAATGTTTTTGTCCGATTTGAATCCGTTTCGTTTTCATCGGTTTTTTTCTCGCAAAAAATCTAATCCGAGTGGTGGCGGTGACCGCGGGCTGTTTGGTCGGTTCTTTTTTTTTTCGACGGTAATCCGTTTTCAATTTTCGTCATCGCCGTGTATATTGCGTATACCGTAAACTTCACTATTACGTCGAAAACGCATTATCAACGTGCTTTATATTGTAATAAAGGCGATTAATAGCGATTATTAACGTTCCGAGTTCTCCTCGTTCCGCGTCTTTTTGTCGCGCACACATAAACCTTTTATTGCACTTCCCTCTTCTATACGTATGGCACAGCAGCACGCACGCCGGGACTTTATTTTTTATATTATACACTTCATCCCCGCTGTATACAGCCACGCGCAATATTAATTTTACTAGAAAGCCCCCTAAATAATTATTTACCGCCACAACAACAAAACCTATTCAAGTATTTTTTATTTTTCTATTCGAATCCCCCGGGGGCCGGAGTGACATAATACACACAATATATTTATTATACAGAAAAGTGACATAATATATATATATGCATACGCCGTGTTCGAAACGCGGCGTACAATACCGTCTGCAGAATATTTATAATAATAATAATAATAATAATAATAATAATAATAATAATAATAATAGCACGCGAATTTCAATTGTGATAGTTCTTTTCGATTGTTGTAATTGATGTGTTTTTTGCAAATTATTCATTTGAAACCGTCGTCGCGCGAGATTACGCGTTGTTATTATTATTATTATTATTATTATTATTATTGGCGAAACCGTTTCAACAAAAACCGATTGTCGTTTTATTTATATGTTTACTGCGAATTACGCGTAAGGTCCGTGTACATTATAATCCGCGCATAATTTCTATTCAGAAGGATAACGATATGTAATCGTAACCGGAGCGACATAAATAAGTACGACACGGTTATATTATGATCGGTTTTTAAACGGATTTCGTTTAAAAAAGTTTATAACGTTTCTATCCTCCTCCAAAGAAAAATTAAAACGTTTTTTTTTTTCTATCGTCGGAGTTATTCAATAATAATAATAATAATAATAATAATTCGACAACAATTGCCAACGTATTTTTAATTTTCGTTACAAAATACCGCCAGAATAATGAGATTGGCAAACGTTTTTGGCCATTTGTCAAAGTGATATTACTCTGGTGCAGATATTATAAAGTTAATCGTTTGGCGCCCACCACGCGTATCGATTTAACAGGGATTCCTCTGGATTGCAGAGTTTTCCGGTTTGATGAATAAAAACATTTTTTTTTTCGCGTGTGTGTGCGTGTGTGTGTTAATACGTCCGGAAGAATAGCCGCCAAAGTCTGTTCTTAAATTTATCGTTCTTATATTTATTAATTTATTTTTTATTTTTTTTTTTGTTCGCATATCACATAGAGCGTGACGAATCGATTCGCGATTACGCGAACGCGCGCCCGCGGCCGAAGAAACGTATAAAATAAGAATTAGTAGTTGTCCGACGATCTCGTTCCGTCGAACACACGAATACGAAAAATAAAAAACAAAATTCTACACTTCCCCACCGCGTCTCACCTCATCTGTTCACAAGAGACAAAAACCACTTTCACCTTCTTATTTTTTTCTCAATCTTTCCTATATACGAGTATACATACGCACGGTCTTGTTACAATAACGTAATATTTTATGACAATGTCCGATTGGGGGACACGTACCGGTCCAAACGATTTATCCGTCTGGGCTTCGGTAGCGCTGCTGGTTGTGCCGCAGCACACGGCGAGGAGACACGCTGCCGTACACGGGGAATCATGATGTGTTTGCCAGGCGAAAACTATAGTGGAAAACGACGGTAGTAGTGATCGCGGTGTAGGTTATGATGAAATTTCCAGCTATGAAGAAAACCCGTGCTTTGGTGCGGGCCGCACGAAATGAAATTTACACACGATAATATAATGAATGAATGAATAGTGACGGTGGTAACGAGTACGTGTTTAGTTGGCCGAAGGTCTTGTGTTAGACAATTCATATAATATTAGGTATTGTGCATACACTTTGCTTTATTTTAATTTTCCAACTACATAATGGAGCGTTACGCTTTAGAATATTATATATATATGACTGAGCGTAAATAATTGTCGTTGATTTGAATAGGTATTCCAATTTTTTTTTTTTTGTCCACTTAATTTTTACCCCTTTTCCAACTACACGCGTGTACGAACGGTCGGAATGTTTCTCTGAATTATATATTATACTCGATTATTTTTACTTAAACGGACAAATTTTCCGATACGTTTTTTTTTTTTTTTTTTTTTTTGATATATATACTTTTGGCAAAATTCGACGATATTTTTCCACTGCACTGGCGGCCATAAGTATTGTAAGAAAACACTTTGGCCCAGAAACAATAAACTTTAATAATATCGTATACGAGTATACGAGTGGTGGGACCGAAAAAAAATTAAGTGAATCGTAAAAACGTATTTTTAAACACAAAAAATGTTTTATTTGATAAATCGTCTTTGAACGCCGATCGTTTTCCGCTTCGATTCGTTTAAATCTGTTGTAATATAATTTTGACCTCATTCAATCTCGCAGTGATTATATGAATATTCAATTTTTAATTCTACTAAGGAATTCGTGATATTATATATATATTTTATTTTGATAAATAATTCGTATCGAACAGTTTTTGAATTCTACTCGTAATATAAATGAAAATTATATATAAAAATTTCAATTGTAACATTTATAATAACAAAATGTGTTTTTAAATAATGTCTGTGTTATTAAATAATGATTGTAAACGTTTAGAATTCGATAAAGTAAAGATTCATGTAGGAAAGAAATCCCAAACGCGTTTAATCGTGGATCATTGGTAATAATTAATAAAAAGTAGGTCCGATTCATTATGAATCGTTGTACGAAAAACATAAAACGCCGCTCGTACGACGATCAATAGTCAAAAAACGTTTTGTTGTTTTTATGTTATATTATCGAAATACAGTCGGAGGCAACTTTCTATACAGGTTCAACTGTTTTATGGCTTATTTGGAAAAAAACAAAACTCTAAATATTTATTTATATTAACTAGAAACTACATTAGTTTTCTATTTGTGTCTCCTAGAATAATAATTGAATTCTTTGACCTCGGTTTCTACGCGTATAATACACGGTTTTCCATATAAAATCGAGATTTCTGAATATTACATTTTATGTATAATATTATTGGAAGAATCGGCGAAACGATATAAAAGAAAAAAGTATAAAAACCGAATTTGTTGGGAAAAATTTCAACCGCGCGTCAATGTTTAAAATCCACTTAAATATAGTATACATAAATCTATAAGAAATGGGGGGTTTTTTTTTTTTTTTTTAAAAAAAGTTCCATCTATACTGTAAATAAACACAAAATATCAAAGTGTAGTTAGTGTTGGAAATTCAAATCGTTATTAAAATATTACTATTTGTTTAACAAGGACGTTTTTTCATTTTACATAAGCACATATATCATTATTACCAACTAGATTATTTACCTTGTAATCAATATAGTTTATTGTCATTCGTTTTCAATGCTCCGCGTTGTGTATTATTATGAAAACGTCCTATATTTTAATAATAATGATTCTAGTAACGTATTCAATATATACGCAAAGTTAAAAAACAGGTATAGTAAAAAACTTCTATAAAAGCGTATTCCAGACGTTTTGTGAGAGTCGAGTACGCCTATGTACAGACATCATTTTAAAGAAACTATAACCAAAGGCGAAATTCGTTATGTCTTATTACTTTTTTTTGTACGCTACAGGTTTTCTATATTTCCTTTCCAATTTATCAGCCGCGTGTATCTACCGATATTAACTGTTACAGATATCGCCTTTCACTATTATTTCCGCGGCGTCCGTACGCGCACGTTTATTAAATTAAATTAATTGTATATAAAAAAGAAACGGAGTACAGGATTTACATACGAAAATTACATTTCGCCCTTTCGTTTCGACCGGGAAAACGAACATTACGACTCCGAGAGCGTAATCATTATAACTGCAACCCTCCCGAATTGTTGTATTCCGATTAGATTTTTAACACCGCCGCAAGTAAGAACCCCATCCTATTTGTATACGTATATTATATCCTGGCAATTTAATTATTATAGAATTTCGGTGTCGAAAGACGTTTTTGGGATGAAAATATTAACTGTATTAATTCGATAGAGATTTTTGTGTTCGAGAAGAAATTGATTTTTTCTTTTTTTTTTTTTGTTATTTCTATCGTAGGCGTGACATGGTAATTGTGCCTGTGCAAATCTGAGTGGTTACGAGGACCGCGCGGACATGTCGACGACCAGTGGCGGTGACAACACTACTGGACACATGCAACAAGACAACTCGGTCACTACCGTGTACAACGGCGACAGGACAACGGTGACCGGCCAGAGATTGTCGCCACTGCAGCATCATCAGACTTCCTCGTCTAACGGCGACAGCGGTTTGGACAATTCCAATAACGAATCTTCCGCTGGCGACGCAAAACTCATTATAGACGTGCCTGATTTTTCCAAAGGTAACCTAACGAATCGCAAAAAAAAAAACCTATCGTGACTGAAGTGCGTTTGTCTGCTCAGAACCGTATTTCACGGCAATGAGACACCTATGATTTATATACATATATATATATATATGTAAACCCGGTTTAAAATATATTTTATTCGAATTTTTCAACAATCGAGACAATGTTCGTTCCCATAAAATAATTGTGCGCGCTAATACTCGCGTGAGATTATGCTCGAAATTTATAACGGGGCATTGACGAGTTGTAAAAAATTGTAAAAAAAAAAAAAAAAAAACTCGGTTAATCGTCGGCGTTAACATCGAAAATAACAATTTCTCACGAGTAATTATTTGTTTTAATTTAGTAACGTAACAATAACACAGACGTTTCACATTGTCTCTTCATTTTTCCACGCTATTTTTTTTTTTTTTTTATTATACTGTTAATAACGAAATTCAAGTCGACAGAAAAGATACAAACGCAATAATATGTTTTTTTATATATATATATATGTAATATGCGTATACAGAAATGGAAACGCCTCGCGCGGGCATTGACAATCCGAGCTTTGAGACTGATAAGACCGACGTACCGCCGCCGCCGAAACCTCTGGTGGTTAACGGGCACAATGGCACCGCCGTCACTCAAGAAAACGGCAGACACGAAAAGGATAAAATGGCCGAAGCTGTGAATTTAGAATTAATCAATATGAAACCGTTCGCGAGAGGCGTCAACGGCAAGGAGAACGGCGTTCCGGCGAAAAAGAAAGAGACCGCAGTCAACATGAACGATACGTACGATGACTATTTTATCCCCGTGAACGAACACAAAAAATACATCAGGTAAATTACACGGAAAGTGTTGTGGGCTACGGAAACGAAAAAAAAATTCTTTTTCCCCCTCACCAATCGATATAACATTTTTATCGTAACTAATTATAATAATAATAATATTGAAAATTACGCGCAGGGGCGGAGAAAAACTCTACGTGACCAAAGATAAACGGGATTTGAATCAGTCTAAAAAACCGTTCATGTGTTGGCTGTTCGGTTTGGTCTTATTAGCCGCTGCTGTTATTGTTGCGATTTTAGCGTCGAGTGAGTAAAAAAAAAAAAAAAAGATTTTAAGTCGCGAATCGCGCACACTAATATTAATAATAATAATAATAATAATAATTGTTTTATAGCCGGCGTTATATTCAATAACGAAACGGCAATGGAAAGTCGGAACTTCGTGGAGAACGGAAAAGTAGCCGGGTTCGGCGGCAATCACCACAACGTTGCAGCAGTACCACCACAGTCGGTGTCGTCGGTCAGTCCGCCGCCCAGTGTAGAAAGCTCAAGTCCTTTTGGCCTGCCGACCACAGACATGACGAGCGTGTACGTACCGAGAACCGTGCAAGGAGAAATCGTTATAGACAATATGGAATTCACTCCCGGCTTGGCAAACAAATCGTCGGCGGAATTTGAAACATTAGCTCGTTCGGTCGAGAACGAGGTAACGATCGATTGAATTTAAATTCCATTATACCGTGGCGTAAATTATTATAATTTAATTGGGGACACTATATACGTTTTCAGCTGAAAAACGCTCTGTTTAAAGAACAAACATTGAACGGCCCGTCGAATCCGGTACACGTTAAAGTCACTGAATTCTCGTGAGTACTTCTCTCACCCGCCGCGCAGTGTACGTCTAAACAAAACGTGAAACTAATTCTAATTTTTTTTTTTTTTTTGTTATAGGTCTGGAAGTGTAGTGGCCAAGTACAGGATTGGTTGGGAGTATAGAGATGACAATGAACCACAAGACGTGATTGACGCGGAAACTCTTAGAATTCGATTGGACACGTATTTACGAGATCACGATGGATTTTTATACAACTATAGAGTTCCGATCCATAGATTGCGTTCAGAACGTAAGTAAAACTTACGGTTTTGCTCTTTTTTATTTTTTAACATTAAACCCGTAAACGTGTTTTACCCTGTTTCGTGTTTTCAGCTGTTATGGATAAGTGCAAAACTGGAAATGGAAAATGTTCCCATTACTGCTCTTACGATTATGCACGTTTAGATTTCGTCTGCTCGTGTCCGTCTGATCTTATTTTAAGTGACAATATGAAAGACTGTCAGCGAATTGGTAATATAGCGTTTATAAAATCGTTTTAAAATGTTATTAAAAATTATAACTTATTTTTATTTGTTATTCAGATGATCATAGTAGTGAGGAAATGGATGAATTCATGTTTTCGAATAATGAAAATGATCACAAACCTAACGATGACGAGAGCTTCGATACAAAGTCTTTTTCGGAACCCGAACCTAATATCCCAGAAACAGAACCAGAAGCAAAATCGGAATCTGAATCTGAATTTGAAATAAATCTGGATTCTGAATCTGCAGTAAAACCCGAACCAGAGCCCAGTTCAGAACCTGAATTGAACCCTGGACTCGAGTCTAGTTCAGAATCTGAAATACAGGTTAAACCAGAGCCGAACGCAGAACCTACAGTAAACCCTGAACCAGAGCCTGCAATGAAACCCGAACCAGTGTCCAATTCTGAACCTTCAGTGAACGCCGAACCAGAATCCAGTTCAGAACCTGCAGTGAATGCCGAACCAGAGCCCAGTTCAGAACCTTCCGCGAAACCTGAGCCAGAGCCCAGTTCAGAACCTTCAGCGAAACCCGAACCAAAAACCAGTTCAGAACTTGCAGTGAAATCCGAACCTGAACCTAGTTCAGAACCTGAAGTGAAACCCGAACCAGAACCCAGTTCAGAAGGTGAAACAAAGGCTGAACCAGAACCTGGTTTTGAAGGTGAAACAAAGGCTGAACCAGAGCCCATTTCGGAGCCGGCCGCAAAACCTGAACCAGAGCCTAATTCAGAAGGTGAAACAAAATCTGAACCAGAGCCTAATTCAGAAGGTGAAACAAAATCTGAACCAGAGCCCAGTTCAGAACCTGCAGTGAAACCCGAGCCAGAGCCCAGTTCAGAATCTTCAGCAAAACCCGAGCCAGAGCCCAGTTCAGAACCTTCAGCGAAACCTGAACCAGAGCCCAATTCAGAACCTTCAGCGAAACCCGAGCCAGAGCCCAATTCAGAACCTTCAGCGAAACCTGAACCAGAACCTAATGCAGGGCCGAGTTCTGTAGAAAATTATGATTCTTTGTCAGACGTGGATATTAGTTCTGAATTCGCTTCTGCTGAACAAAATGTTCAACCGCCTAAAAGTTCTTCGACTGAAAAGTCAATTTCAAATATAGATCAATCCGATAGAGAAGCCAAATCACATTCTGACGAAGAGTTCAATCATGAAATAAAACCCGAAGTGACATATTCAGTGTCAACAGAGCCTGAATTTGATTCCAAAACCGAATCTGTATCTGAAGAAAATTCTAAATCGAAAGAAAGTGGCCTTTCATCGGGATATATTAAAACAAATGATCCTGAGGAGTCCACTACATTACTAACAATAACTGAAGACTGGTTAACTACTACACTGTCTAGTGTTCAAGGCATTCCTAAATTACCCGGTGATTTAGAAATGTCTGAGAAAGAAAATGACTCTGCAGAAGATGAAACTAAAACGGAATCGAACACGCCTTTGAATATTGAACAAATAGAGTTAAAATCTGAAAACAAAACTACTTCCGATTTAGTATCAGTGACCTCTAGTCGAAATACACCTGAAACGGTGACGGAATGGCCTGAAAAATCTATTTCGGATAATGTGAAAGATGTATCGGATGTAACCACTGTTTCGCCGACGATAGATACAAGTTCGACTAGCAAGGAAGATATGAGTTCACCTTCTAATGAATTTGAAAACGCTTCAAAAGAACAACACGTTACGGAATTTATCGATATGACCACTATGCCTTCGACAGTAGAACATGAATCAATTAAGTCACAGCACAGTTCTATAGATCCAAATTCATTTGAAATAAAACAGTCCGACGATTTGTCGTCTTTAGAAAAAACTAACATACCCGATCCTACAAAAAAGTTACAATCATTAATATCGCTGGAAGAACAAATGACTAATTCACCTCCCACTTATGCCACTAGTACGTCTACACAGAGTAATATCGATAATTTCAACGAAAACAGCTCGGCAAACGAACAAGAATCATTAGATCAAATTATCACACCCGATAGTGAACAACAAAACGTTGCGGATACTGTTGTAAACGAGGATGAAAAGACGAGTGCTTTAGATTTATACCAGAAACCGGAGTTGAAGAAGAAAGAAAAGAAAACTTCCAAGAATCCTGAATTTTACTTATCTGACACCGGATTCACGAAGAGAAATAAAACAAAATTAGAAAAAGAAAACAAAAAAAATAGTAAATCTGATGTCGGCTCGGACATGATGCCAGAAATGTCGAGTCCGAACAAATGCGAAGAAGGACAGTTTCAGTGCGCAAACAGCACGACCAAAGACGGTTCGTATTGTATAAGCATGTCGTTAAGATGTAACACAAATAAAGATTGTACTGATAACTCCGACGAATATGATTGTCTCGAAGAATCTTGTTACGGCAACTTCCAAGTAAGATATTATATTTCTAAGTATATTTATCGATTTACTTTGAATTAAAATTCATATTACTTTTTTAAATTAGTGTAAAAGTGGCGAATGTTTACAAAGGAATTTGGTGTGTAACAACATAATGGATTGCGAAGATGGCAGTGATGAACAAGCTTGTGGTTCGTATAATAGTTGTTATATTTCGTAGAACAACGAATGTATTTGATACAATGGCGGTTTGTTTTAGATCTGTGGAAGTGTGCCGACGACGAGAAACAATGTACTACTGGCGGTCAATGTTTACCCGTGTCCAATTTTTGTGATGGAAAGTCCGATTGTAATGATTATTCAGATGAACTGCAATGCAACAGTAATATTTTATAATAACCAATTTGTATCAGCTGTCTGACACTTACCTAATTGATTTTCATGTTTTGCAGATACGTGTAATGGCTATCAGTGTGCCAATGGCCATTGCATATTAAACACTTTACGATGTAACGGTGTAAATGATTGTAGTGGAGGTGAAGATGAACAAAACTGTGGTACGTAGATAAAATGATTTAATCGTAACTGTGTGGGTAAAAATATAAGTATTAATCATGCAAAACTACGTTTACACATTTACATATTTAATACTAGTAATGTATGTGTAAATTGTTTTGTTTTTTAATATGAACAGTAATAATGTGTGGAGTTTTAGTTAATTATTAATCGATTACGGATTAAACGTTTATTTATTTCAGAATGCAATGTTAACGAATTTAAATGTAATACCGGATCGGAATGTATTTCAAAAACTCAAGTGTGCGACAATATAGCACAGTGTACGGATCGAAGTGACGAATGGCAATGCGTTCAATTAGATGGTACACAACTTCTTGTAAAGTATGTGTGCAATTGTTTTTATTTTCTATCCAATACTAATAAATTATTTATGTTTACAACAGAAAAGAAGGAGAAATGGCCATGAAAGTATGTAACGTCAACTGGTCAGATCAGTGGAGCAATTTCGTGTGTCAAAGTCTCGGATTTACTGAAACTAAAACAACTAATTTCCGAACTAGTGAATCATCCGATAATTCTGTCGGCTATCTCAAATTGAAAGATGATTCGACTTTAAGCAGTCGTAAGAACTTGACAGACAACCTAGAACTGTCGACAGCTTCCTGTGATACTGTAGAAATAAAATGTTCTTCTAAGCACCGTAAGACATTGCTACATAATATATATATATATATATATATATATTTCTGTGTATTCGGTTATTTGATGAGCGTCGTTTTGTTTAGTGTGTGGAGATTTTGGAGGTAAAGATCCATTGTCAATGGAAATGTGGCCGTCAGTTGTCTATCTTCAAAACACGAAAACCCACAAGTCATGCACATCTAATCTTGTGAAACGTAATTGGCTACTATCATCATACAGTTGCGTAAAATCCATGTAAGTGCTAAAAATCACACATACACTTCACAAATATGAAATCCAAGTAATATATGTAAATTTATATTATATAAATAATGTAAATTTTATTTGAAATACATTTTAGTGATGATACTCTATCGCCTGATCAATGGGAAGCAATTTCAAGTAAAACTCGTGTGGCCAATGAATCCAATTTAGTAAAAAGATCAGTGTCCAGATTTATTAGTCACCCTGGAGTTAAATTTGAAAAATTACGTTATTTCAACGATACAGTGTTAATCGAATTAAACACACCTTATGATTTATCAGACGAAGTCAATACCATTTGTTTGCCTGAAAAAGTTGTAGATGACAAACAACCATGTGTCACGGCTGGATGGTCTTATGAGTCACCAGGAGGTATGTCAATAACCTATTATATTACAATATTTCAGTCAAACTTTCTTTCAAAATAATAATGTTTTACTTATTTATAATTTTATTGTAAATATATATATATATTTTTCTTTTTTTACAGTTTTCAAACAATTTTCACGTTATTTGTCTGATCCATTAATGCAGACAGATTTATGTAACTCAACAAAACACTTCAATGGTGTTTTGACAGAAAGAGAAATATGCGTTGCTTCAAGAGAAATGGAATCCAGCAATGTGAGTGTTATTCTATACTATAGATAGTTTTCATAGTGAAAATTATTTAAAAAATCTTCGTATCTGTGTATTTTTAATAGTCTATATAGTAATTTTAATTAAATTATATAAATATGTTGAACGATAATTATGGAATAATCAACTGAAATATCAAATTTTATCTATTTAATTAAAAAAAAAAACATTAAATATAATTTATCCTTTACAGTTTACATAATTATAAAACTAATTTTAGACAAAACCGAATAATATTACGCATAAAATAAACAGTGACATTATCGTTAAATATATTATGTCATTTATTTTTTAATTATTTTTCTTGAATATTAATGCGAGTATAGATTTACTTTTCAGTCTTATAATAAAATTAGATTAGCTATTAAACAATGTTTTAATTATTATTGAATTTATATATATATATATATATATATATATATATATATATATATATATATATATACTATTTTGATACAATGTTAAAAATATATCGATGAACAATGATATATATTTTATTTTTTTTCTGAATATTTATTTATTCTTTAGTTTAAAATTTGAAAAAATATTTCTCAATATAAACTTTTAAAAACATTAATTTGTACAATGTACATATATTTAAACAAATACATCATTTTACTGTTGAATAATTAAGGTAATAATATTCTACATTTGTAGTTTTTCACATAACCGAAATAATATCAATTTTTGACGTTGTTCTTTTCATTATAAATAATATTTCACAAAAATATTTTACATAAGTATTCTAATTAAAAAATATAAATAAAGTAGATTTTAAGTCATCCTCCATTCATACCTTTTTAAACGTTTAATTATGTTAAGCCGACTAAAAAATAATAATAATAGTAAGAAATACAGTGTATTCATTAAATTTATATTCTCATTCAGTTTCATATTTTTTTAATTAATCAAAATATTATAATACTCTGTCCTAGAGATGCTAATTAGTTTTTTCTCACAATATAAAATATACAATTGTGAATTTCGAAAATATATCTTAAATAAAGTTTTGAAAAATTTAAAAATGTATTCGAAATCTACAGTAGATATAAAGTACTTAGATAAAAATGTATCATATTCACAACAATGTATGCTATTTTCTGAATACAGATGGAAATTGGATCGCCGTTAATGTGTCTGGCAGAGAATGGATTGTGGCAATTACAGGGTATGCTTAGTTACCGAGGTGGTTATGGCCGGTCGTCCAAACCATCGCTTTACAACGCAATCATAGATGCTGTTCCATGGGCAGAGAATACCATAGCGTCTGGTGTCTAATTTCCCTCCTCGAAACCAGAATAATACAAACAAAATTTAGTAATAATTATAAAATGAAACTCCGTTGAATGACGACTATATTATATCATATTGCGTCGTTATTTATTCAAGTCTATGAGGGAATATTCATATTTTATAAATACATACTTTTTAATTATTTTTTATTTATGTTTTTAAGAGAAATCAATCGTGAAAACTGTATTTTATGGTATGTTGTTCATACAATTAATTAATATTTAAATTCATAAGCTTTTATAACCGGGGCATGTTATTGACACGAATATGTAGCAAGTTGCCATATTGATATAAATATATATATATATATATATATATATATAGGAATATTATTCATGTCTGTCAAATAGTATCCGTCCAATTTTATTATTATTTTGTATTGTATCTTTTACCTATATATATACATACATACATACATACATATATATATTTACAAACATGTTCCTTCGGTCGACCGTTTACATTCATTTCCAATGTTTTCGGACATGTGGTGATCAAATATTATCTTTTTATTAAATACCTACATTTAAACGGCTTTAAAATACCATATAACAATATTATAGTTGTATACCACGGTGTCACCTCAGTAAACGTTCATGAAATCTAAAATTTTATCATTTATTACTTATTTGTAATTATTATTTTATTAACATTTTTGTAGTTGTGCTCAAGAATATTATTTTTAATATTTCATTCAATATTATTATTACTATTACTATTATTATTATTTTTTTTTTTTTGTATACGAATGATGTGATTTGTTTTAAAGTTTATTGTATCAAAATTTCTATATATACATATATGTGTATATGTATTATTATTTATACAGAACTACCTATATCGGTTGGTTTGTACTATACTTGATATTAATATGAAATTTATGTGTATTGATTATGTATACATATTATATATATAAATATGATTTATAAGAAAATACAATTTAATTACGTACTATTTGGCTAAAATGTTTGTAGATTTATTTGAAATTATTTCCAAAAAATATATATACAGTATTTAACTATTAACGTTAATGTAAACACATTACTTTGACAGTACAAGAAATACGATTAAATAATAGTGTTTACAATCGTATATTTAATAATATTTCGTGTGGCTTCTAGTTTGTATTTTAATTATAATATCATTGAAATGATGTACAACTAATTAGATGCCTACAGTGGCAAAGTGTTGTTCACAGAGTGTTTGTATTTCGATTCATTTGTTCATTTTTTAATCGGTACGTTTTGAGAATGGAAAAAAAAATATTTGTTATTGGCTGATTTTCTAATGAGAACACTAACGATGTGTTTATTATGTGTTTCACTGGAATTTTGGGAAAACGTTCAATCGTATAATATCGTATAACACGGTACATAACAAGCGATGTGTATGGCAATTTTCCAATGCTACCGAAAACAATGTATGTGTTGGTGTTACGCTCGTATCGAACAATCGGTTCTCTGAAAACACGAAATGAACGGTGCCAGGAGGAGTCATAATATCGCATTCCGAAAACGTACTATTTTTATCATAATTATTTCCATTAAAGGTAATTTGTACTCTCAGAGAAATTTCTCGGTTCTTCTTCTAATTAATTTTGGCCGACGATTTAAAGCGTTATATTATATTCTCACGTAGGTACCTACTATATTTCTCGGATAGACGATCGTCTATACGTTACTATTGAAATTAACTCGATTTCTCGGTTGATCGGTGCAATATAATTGTGTGAAACGGTCATTCGACGATTTAACGACAATAATTATCAGACACGTAATCGCATAAAATAAGTGACCAAACCGGGGATGTTTCGTTTTTAATAACTCCGTATCAATAAATAATTTCGGTAGGTATATTTTGTTCGCAAAATTAGAATTCCCGCAAACACGTTCGCGTTGTGTATCATATTATAAGTTACACGCACGTAAATCATCAAAAAAAAAAACAAAACGTTAGGCTTCGTCGTAACATCACGAATCAAAGAATTCAGGAACGTTCGGAGCATTTTATTAATGGACTATAATCAGACGTGTTCTGGAGAATAGAAGCAGGTAGTCGTATTGCTGCCTCGAACTCAGTCGGACGTGATCGAGAACGTTTCCTAAAATATAAATAATTCACAAACATTTTAAATCCGCGCGGAAAAACGAGACCGAGAAATGATGAATAATTTATTTCCTGTTCGGAAATCATAGCGAATGATACGGTGGATATGGAGAGGTTATATAATATAATATAATATAGTTCCGTCTTATTTACACAAGAATCGATTTTCGTTTAGAAAAACAACACAATCCTATATAATATTATTTAGTGGGGCATTTGCCAGTTTTTTTTTTTTTTGTAACATTTTTTAAAGGAGACGGTTTTTTCGCATATATTAAATATATTATTTTTAAATAATATATTTTTAATTTAAATTAGTACTGTATACAGTGCATACAAGATTGTCAGTGAGTGTTGTCTATTAGGTGGTGTGCAAAGTATTGTTAGACCCATCAATGTGGCAGTTCAGTGTGCGCCACTTATGTCAGTAAGATGTGAATATTTAATTTGAAAAAAAGAAACATAAAATTACGACCGGATTTTTTTTTTTAAATTAATTTCATCGGAATTATCAAAAATTTCTGATTCAAACTGAGTTTGAAAAATTTCAGTGGTCCGAAAAAAATCCAACGAGAATAACGACCCGGCCTAATGCCTGATGAGTCGTATTCAGTGGCGGGACTAGGTTATTTTTCCACGGCGGGCTAAAGGGAGGCCAACGTAATATATTAGAGCAGCCAAAGTAGAGTAACAATTTAGATGGAGTGGAAGTGAGCCACAGCGGCAGCCACAAAGTCTGGACTCCCCAACATCGAGCTCTCCGTATAACGTAGCTTTTTAATAAAAAAAAAAATCAGGTTAGTTACTTAGAGTATACTTATTCGAAAATAAATAAATAAAGTTTAATTAAATATTTATGTGCGATAAATGAAATATCTAGCAAATAATACATTTTCTTTATTTCAGCAACATGATATTTCGAAATTCTATAATTTAAAATCATACGTTATAACACATTAGCAAATCATATTTACAGGTATGAGGAGTTTGAATTCGAACTTTTGAGTTAAATCAAAATTTCAAGTGGGCACATGGCCGGTTTTCGAATGAGAGGGCCTCGATGAATTTTATGCTGTTTCTCGCGGTTATTATTATTATTATTGCCGATATATATTTCCTATTGTTCGTTTATTTTTTTTTTTTTTCATTCGTTCGCGCACTGATTTTCTGATTCCGAAATAACGGGACGTAACGATTTCAACGGGTAAACCATAAATAGCTGCTGAGCGAAACTAGGAAGTTTTTGGTTTACGACGATGTTTGTTTTATTCTCTTTGATTTGTTACAAATTTTCAATTAGAAACAACGCTCTCGGACGAACTCGTCATGCGTGTTATCGTTCCGGTGGAGAAATTTTGTGTACACCGCAGTTAATGCTTTATTTCGAGACGTTTTTCGATTTCCTCGGCGTTCTTTCTTTATGCGCGATTAGAAAACAACGCGGAGAATTGCGAGAAAAACTTTTTTTCTTCCCGACAGTTTTTAAACGGGGCACAAAAACCACCAACTATAGCCCGTCGTCCGGCTATCCGTCGGCCACGGCGATTTAAGAGCCTCTCGCACCGTGTACGAGCGAATCACGTTTATTATTATTTTTTTTTTTTTTACGAGGAAATAAACGACGGAAAACGACGATAAAGCCTGCGGGAATCGTTTTCAAACACGCGGGACCAAAGAAAGACGGATGTGACGAACGAATTGAAAATATTCGCCGTTAGCGGAACGTTAAAAAATATAACGGCCAGTGGTTTTTTTGATATAAATCTGCGGGCGCCACTCGGCGGCGGCGGCGTCCGGTAAATGTTTTAAGTGGCGGTGTGTCTCGTCGGCGCGAACGAACGGTCGTTCGGTGTTCGGTGAGTCGCGCGCCGCCGAGTCGATATAATATGCCATCACCGCACACGCCGCCCGCCCGCAATCGCGACGTGTACGGCGGGCGGGCGTGGGAGGTCAAAAGCCAATGACGTCACGCGATCAGACAATGACGTCACGCAGGCATCGAAAAATGTGTAACAGATTAAAACGCGGCCGCCGCGTCTCCCCCTCGCGAGCGCCGTGTCGACGAACCCGACGACGACGACGACGACGACGACGCGGCGACGACGGCGATTTTCACTACGAGTTGTCGTTTTTACTATGCGCCAAACGTGCAGGGCCGGATTAAGGTTTTTGCCGCCCATAGGCTGAAATAAATTTTATATTTAAAAATAATATCTCAACGTAGTTTTTGGGTCACACCAAAAAAAAAAAAAAAATTTGCCGCCCTAGGCTATAGCCTACACGGCCTAAGCGGTAATACGGCCCTGCCAATGTGTGTGGTATAATATTATAGTAGGTATTTACCGTATACGCGGTATTAGGTAAGAGCGAGGGAGTAATAAAAAAAAAAATATACATATATCTGCCAGACCACTGGCACACACACACACTCCGAAACGCTCGTGAAAATTTTTATTCTACTATTTTGGAAACGGTTATTTTTCAATATATAAATTATAATATTCCCCGAGGGGATAGAGCGGGTCCACGGTAACTCTTGCTTATCTCGTAAATTGTCGATTAATGGTGGGGGGGTGGGCGAACAGTCCCTGCATCGGGCCTAACGGCGACGGTGGAGCAGGCAGCTTCGTCATCTGCGATGTGGAAGGAGAAAGGATTAAGCACGTTGAATTCCTAAAGGCAATGCAGTACGGATTGTAGAGAGATATACGTAAAACAGTTAAAGCAAGACGATGGAACGTGGTTGGACACGTATTGAGACACGAAAACGAACTGCTTTATTAGAAGGAAAGCAGGACCGAGGACATCAAATAAACGATTTCTAACGTTGGACTATCAACAAGCTACACCGAACCAAAGAGGCTTCCCTGGTAACAGGGAAGAGTGGAGAGCGTATCATGTACTATAAAACCAATCGCAAGATTGACTAAAAAATAAAAATTATAATAGTTCTACATAGTTGTCTTTAAATAACGTGAGCCGTTATCACTGATAAAAAAAAAATGATGATCCGTCATCGGTTATCACTGATAAGCAGCTATCAAGACGAATGATATTGCGTAACCGCATACAGTTATTATAAACTCTATTTTTTTTATTTTTTTTTAAATTGTCTTTCTGTATGAGTACAAAAAAGTGTCCCCTTATGAACGTCTTACGTGATTATAAAATTCTGTCTAAGCGTTAAATTATACTAATATTAATATCGTAACCGCCATACTGTGTTTGGGTCTAAGAAATAATAAATGTTATACCAACATTTCATGCTGTTAGAACTTAAATATCTTGTAAATATTTTGTAACTAAATCGGTCTAGCGAATTAAATCAAAGCTCCGAATAACATAAATTATTTCATTTTTCTTTAGCAATAACTATTTTGATCGATTAATTCATTTGTCCTTCATCTATGAATACGCAAGTAAATTTACTCTGCGTTTATGTAACGTAACTTATTGCGTTAATCCTATAAGCAATACGAAACCCTCACGGTTCACTTTAATACGCATAGCTTCCTAGTATACCCCGAACAAGAAGTCTGATTACGCTTATGATGTTATTATTGTCAACCGACTGTTAAATGTATTCAAAGCTGTCGCTATATATATATAGTCATTTTACCGCCCCGGGCTTCAGTTATAAACGCGCCTGCTTTATCAAAACGGTACGTTGTAAATTCGCGCTTTCTCTAATTTTAGCCATAAAAAAAATTGTATAATAATAAATTTAATTTAATTATTTTATACACAAATTTCTTTTCCCGAAACGTAACCGTCTTCTTGAGACTAAAAATTTATAGCGCAAAAATATCGATTCTAATAATCACGATAGTTTTGAATGACTTAGAAAACCAACGTCATTTATATCACCACATTGCCCCTTATGGCCACACTTTCCGGTTCGAAATCATTAAAAATAAATTATTATGATTTAAATCTTCGTTGTCTTTTTTTTTTCGAAATTAATAATATAAAATAAAATATTATACCTAAACAAAAACCGTCGCAAAAAACTGCTGCAGGCCTAATTTATTTATTTATCGTATGGCACATTTTGACACATAATATACATGAGTTAGGCCTAATATCAATCATGGTAAAGAAAAAAGGAGGAGTAAAGCAATGAGAAAAAAGTACATAATAAAAGACAAAGACGTTTTAAACGTAAAATGAATCCGCGAGATGATTGAAAAAAATTACTGTACAATCATAAAACACTTAAAAAAACATTTTTTCTGTCCGTTTAAACGATTTTTAACGCGTTTATAATTATATATTTTTCCAAACGATTCGTCACAATTGTGTATAAAAAAAAAAATGTTAATAGGTAGGCTTCTAGTTTTTTCATTGTAGTCCCGCGAGGACGAGAACTTGTCACGAAACCGCGCGGACACCGAATTAAATATTTAAACGTCATAATATAAATTTGTATACAAATAAATTGTAGTAATTATTATTCAAATACCACCACCAACGGTATAATATAATCAAAACGCACGTTATGTCAATGACTAAATAGAATTAACGATTTAATTTTGTCACGCGCCGACGAATGAATTCGAAATACGTTTCGCTGAAAATATCTAGAAAAAATCGGGGAAAAACCGAAACGCTCAGATTTAAGCCCGATTCACACTCGTACAACACGACACGACAAAACATTCGAGCAAAGAATGTTTTTTATCGGTCTGTCGGTGTTTGTCGGTATCAATTTATTTAAAAAATACATATTTTTATGTGTACTCATATATTTAAATTAATTTATAAATTACATCTGTAAACGAACACTTTTGAACTGATTATGCAACAAGCCTAATTATTATTTTATTTATAATTAATCAATCCAAATCTTCAAATTTCTAATTCCGAAACATGCTGGGGGAATTAACAATTTCCGAGAGTGCGAAACGAAAATTGAAATCAATCGAGTGCGTGTCTATCGTTTCTTGTTGGTCGTATGTGAATTGGACGTGATTTTTATCTGTTGTACGAGTGTGAATCGGACAGAGACGGAAATTTTTTGTTTTTACTTAAATACCGTAATATTAACATTATTGTAATACTCTTCGTTTTCAATCGCTATCATTTAAATCGTAAAAATATTATTTTTGATTAATATTCGAGATTGTACAATTGTACAAATACAATACAGTATGTTAAGATATTTATTTTTAAATAAAACACCAAGTTAGAATCGATAATTTAATTATACCCATTCGAAAAGTAATATTGTAACTGATTAATTTTGTCTGTATACACACGTATGTACATAACAATACATAAAACGAGAGAGAGAGAGAGAGGGAAAGAATTACTTAACTACACGCATTTCATAATACGTATTTATCATAAATATTTAGTAAACGCGTCTTGAAACATTAATATAGTAATCCTTTTAGACCATATTATAATAATTTCGAAGTCAAATCAATCTCCGGAACAACGGTGTCTTGATTAAATCATCCAATTTATAATTTATAGTTACTCGGTTTATGTACGTAGTGTAAGAAATTCATCCGGACGGCGTGTGTTCGTCGTTTCATATGTGAAATATAACACCACGCGCCATTCAATCAAACAGATTTATACGTAACAATTATTATTATCGTGGAATTCACGTCAGTTTTTAAAATATACGCGTGTACATATATATATATATATCATAGGTATTTTTCCGCGCACACGAGTAATATTTCACTGTATGCGTAAATTAAATACAAGTACAACGAATCCACATAGAAATATGTCAAGAGTGGCTGAATTTTGAAGAGCCTTAATAAAACACATATATATTTATATACACTTCAGGTCACCACTATGACTTTGAAACTATACATACATAGCATTACTAGTACGACGAAATTAATTTACGTAGCAATTCGCTTTGTACAGTGCGAAACCGAAGTCTAAAACCACCGCAATATATATATATATATATATACACTTACCGGAGAATTCAAGTATTTAATAACACACTAAAGGGATCTTTTGCGGTATTTTAAACGCATTAATTCATTTATGGAATGCAATTTTAGAAAATAATAATTTTTCTCTCCTCGACTTTAACTCGTCGTTCGTAAATTTATTTATTTAATTTACGTTGTTTAATTTTATTCTTTGTCTCGTCGATTTTCCACGTCTTTTGCGTTTTGTTCTCATTAGTTCCATTACGTTTTGTATAATATTTTAACCGACAAATGTGTTAATACTATTATATATTATACGCGCGTTGGTTATAATAATGTTATTCGTCTTGAAACATTCGCGCACAAAATACGTTGCGTTTCGTTTGAATAAATATTCAACGAGTTTACAGCAATGCGTTTGATTTGCCTATCGTGCACGCCGTGTTCATTATTAAACGCCGAGTAATTTTATTTCTTATAATTTTATTAGGTAATGAACATTTTGAGAATCCAACAACGCTCGTCCAAATGTTTTCAATTATTCGGTTGACGTAGGCGAGAAAAGCGAAATTCGCCCGTTTCCACGCGAAGCTGCAGTATTATTGTGTGGTTTATGCTATCAATTTGAACTTGAAATAGCAACACAAAAGAATTACAACAACAGTGAGTATTATAAAAGAAAAAAAAAATTAAATTTTCGTTTTTATTACAAATCGAACACAAACGCAAATAAACATACATGTACAATTAATAGAATAAAAACGAGAGTGTGTGACTATCCCAACGAAATATAATTAACCGAGTACTATAAGAACCCTGTAATAATTAAGATTGTGCAACTGCCGATCGGGTGTTCCTTCGTCTCGCCCTTCTTATACATAATTCGTCGATCCCTTCGTTACACATTTTTCAACGACATTCTATTATCGTACAATTGTTTGACCGCAGCAATTCGGAATAGTCCGTGTCTATCATTTTCCATTTATTTAGAAGATATAGTTACAACGCATAAAACGTTAAAGACGCGTAACACTTAATAACGTCATTATATAGTTATAATTGACTCGAATATTATTATCTTTGAAAAAAAAATACGCGTAATTTATGTAAATACACGCGCATGAAACGATCGAAATATTCTCTCTTTAATGCATACTTTAAAAATCATTATATATTATGTATAATATAATAGTAACTTGTTAATGTTTCTCATAATTTATGCAAACTAAACGAATATAACATCTATTTATTTTGTAGAATAAATAATGTTTATAGCTATTACACTAATTGAAACGTAATTTTAATAATTTTACAAACAATTGTGAACTGAAAAAAAATACCGAAAATTCTTATATTTTAAAATATAGGAAGATTACATAATCAAGAGATATAATAGTACGCGGTGCCTACATATCCGTGTGTCAAATTACAAATTACGATTTTATTCGTTTTTAGATTTAACATCATTTAATATTGTTTAATAAGTGTGTAGAATAAACTTGAAAAAAAATTGTATATCGATATCAATGGCTAACACTATGTAAGTATTGGCAAACCGCAGACGAACGGAATTCGCTATTGCAGAATAAAAGACTTTTAATACTATCACTGAAAATAACCGAAATACATATATAAAAATAAATTATATAATATATCTGTGTATACAAATATTGTTGTTAAGTCAATACTTCTTCACTTAGAATGATCGGGAGGGGAAGGGGTGTTACTACGGGCAATTCATCTATGTCTCTCGATTGGCACGTGGCACGACGTAAAAATCACGCACTTATAGTATAATAAAACCACAGCGATTTTGTAAGTAAAAACAAACGACCAAAAACACCTAAAACTGTTCAAAAAATTACCGTTAAGACAAAAAAAAGTACATTAAATAGGAATGATTATTGAATTATAATAATATTGTTTTTAAAATATATACGAACAAATGCACGTTTTACATAAATAAAATACGAATGTCACCGGTGATATATGATATATTTTTTTCTTTGAATTGAATAAATTTCAATTATATTATACGTGAAATAATAAAGCGAATTAACGAGTTTATATTCCGAAAACTGTCACGAGCGTTTTTTTTCGTCTGTAAAAATGTCCTTCACTAAATATTTTTGAAATCGTATACATATTACGTTACATCTGCAATAATTACACACACGTATACATAAATACGCTCGCTGTTGGGGAAAAATTAATAAACACGAATAAAATATTTAATTTAATAAATACAACGGTAACGTAAAATGCGTGTCAAACCCACATTCAACTCTTTGAACGAAACAAAACCGAGCCAAACTGAAACGATGCGTTTGGGGGCGACTATACAATACGTCGTCATATCTCACCTATACATACGAGTTTAATTGAAAATTATTACGTGGTTCCGAATATATTATTGTTGAATTACATCCGTTTATACAGTAGAACATCTCATATAGATTATTATAAAATATATGATATAGTGTGAAACTTTGAATATGTGGTTGATGCGGTTATGTATACGTTTTACCTAATAAATAATATCGTATTTGTTTATATATTTTATTGGCAGGGATATATCATGAACCGATCAATTATATAAATATATTTTTATTATTTTGTACAAGTGTAATATATCCTGAAGGACAGTATTAAGACGTTCGTGGACCCTAAACACTGATTTAAAAAAAATAAATGTATCGATTTTAATTTTAACGACTAATTGTAAATAAATAATTCTACTTCATTAAACAACACTGATTGATATTCATTTATAATTCCTTAACGCATTAATAATCAAATATTATTTAAATAGTAATAAATTATATATCGCGTAAATAATTCAATTTTTTTTAATCAATCAAATGTTAAAAATTTCACAGCCACAATTTAAAAGTCAAACATTTAATTTTATACATAGTGTTAATAAATCGTGAAATTTACGTTTTTCCCCTGACGTTTTTGGTCGGCGAATTTATCAAATCCGTGTCTTTTTTTTAATACTGAAAGAGCGGTCGTTCATTTTCGCAAAAAAATCCAAATATTGTTAAATAAATTCTAAACGCACTTTTTAACGAACGACGACTGAACTCGATCAGTGGAGTATGCGCGTACAGAAAAAAACGATTATTGTTTCGTATAATTAGACTTGGTTTTTTTTTTTTTTTTTTGCTCAAACCACTTTTCGTAGACTCCAGTGCCACTAGTGCCTAATGGTTAAAATGAAGCCGTGACTACACCTGTCACAATATATTTTATTGTTCGTTGTGCGTACATTGATGATATAAGCCACTAAAAAAAAAAAAACCGCGGGATAATACGTCGCGAAACGTGGGTGATATAATTACGAATATGAACGTAACATCGTATACGAACAAAATCCTCGACAATATTCGAAAGATAAAATATATATTTGATATTATTTTCCGATTTATTTCTAATAATCCGTCTCTCTCTCTCTCTCTCTCTCTCTCTCTTTGGAATCGAAACGGCGCGCGCGCATAAAATCATCCTTCCGAGGCGAGCGCGACGTTTTCTCTCGGAAATCATCCTAATTGTCCCGTCAAATCCCTTAAGTATACAGAGACCGAACCTGCAGTGGCGGTATTTAACGTGAGCGCCGCCGAATGATGTGAGGGGCGCCGCCGATGTAAACATTTCGAAATATCAGTGTATATATTCGTTAATATTTAATAGATATTTATAAAAAAATAATGTTTTGCACGCGTATATGTACAAATCGAAGTTATTAAATTATGTTATCAATGTAGCGAAATTAAAAAAAAAAAAAAAAAAAAAAATAATATTATATATTTTATATTTAATATTATATATACGTATAAAATAGTTTTTATGAAAACTAAAATCGCAGGCATTTCGACGAGCCGTGTGAACGACGTTTAACAACGAATCTTCGCGCGGAGTTCGTACGGTGTTATAGTGGGGGTGGGACACGAGTTTCAAGCGTGCAGCCGTATCGAACGAAAAAGAAGAGACGCCACAGTCAATATTGCGTACCTTGGCCATCTGCAAAGTCCTAAATACTACGCCGCCGGCTCATCCCTTCGCCCATAAAACACCGTATGCGGGGATGCGTAGAGATGTTATTTTTTTTTATTTCTTCTATTCGTTTTGATCGCGTGCGTTTAACGCGTACGCGTTAAAACGAATAGAAGAAATAAAAAAGAAAAAAAAGCAACCTTATAATATGTACCGACGACGACACTAATCTTTGTTGTTGCAGGAACGGTTGCGGGTGAAATGTACGCGCGTGCGGTGTGACACACGTATCCTGCAGTAACCCAGTCGTCGGGCCGCAGGATACCACGTCGCTGGAATATCGGCCAGAGGGTTGCGCTGTTCGGCGAGGGACGATGGGTGGAAGAGCAGAGAAGGGACTATCCTCGCTCCGTCCCTTGCCGACGATCGACGCCGTCGGCGGCAGCGTGCGTAACGGCGATGAGAGGCACACACACACAGCCCATGTATGGTCGCGTAGTAAGTAAAATAGTAGTTTGCGGACCACGTTTCAAGTCGTTTCCGATCTGCGCGCGTATCGGCCGAGACGCACACCGGGCGAACAATCTCGTACCGCCGGTAAGAATAACATTTATATATTTTTATATAAGACGAGCAATTATCAAAGATACGCAATATTTATTTATTATTATTATTAGTATTTTTTTTTTTTAAAGCCGAGAAACGATTTGTTCAAATAATCAACGCGTTTTATTATTTTCTTAAAAATTGCGCATTAACGGTGTTCTTTTTTTTTTTAAAAAAAATTACACTCGAATAAATTATAAACGAAAATTTTTCGGATACGCTCGTAATAATATTGTTTTTCGCGTAAACTCAATTAACTGTTGGCCAACGTAGGCATAGTATATACGTATACTACGTTTACGATAAATGCCGGTAACAACTTAATTTTACTACCGTTTTACGAGAGTTTGATTGAATAAAATTAAATATTTAACAATGTAATTCAACCTATAATTATGATTATATAACTTTAGGTTAATTTATCTTAATCGTTGAGGCCTTATAATAATAATAATAATAAAAATTAAGTATTTATCAACAATAATAATAATAGACACCGTTTCTTATATATAATTAACGTAGCACCTAAAATTGCCGTAGATTGTTAAATGTAGAAAATATTAAGAAAACACGTTAGTTGTTCATCGAAACAAATCCATTGCAAGTGTATGGAAAAAAAATAACGCTATATTATTATTACAATATATTTTATAAAAAAAAAGAAACATTTTTTTTCCAATTAAAACTTATTAAAATCGTATTTATCAATCTCGTCACATTAACGAAGTTTTAATTTTTATTTCTTCGCGAAATATACATTTTTATTAAAATTATTTACCAAAAAAGTTATTTTAGTTTTTTTTTTAAAAAACAAAGGAAATATTACTTTTAAAATATTATTATTTATTGTATTTCGATAAACTAATTTCGTGTATATTTTGCTTTAAGACATTACGCTGTTGAATTTTTCTTCTATAACTCTTCTCGTCATTCTAAATTAATAATTTTTCTACGACCTAGTTACCAACAGTTACGATTGTATATAATAGATATGTTTTTTTGTTTCATCGATTATTTATTTTTCATATTTGTATCTACGGAATTAATAACAACGATTTCCTCAACGCGATGATTTTCGCACGTTTCGACATTTTAAAGATTTATTTTACGATTCTAACTACGTGGTTAATTATGTTTTTTTTTTTTTTAGAAATTTTCGAAATATTTCAAATAATAATTATTTTCGATACGGCGAAAGTAATTTTCGTTTTTGTACTTGGAATCGAAATCAAAAGTATTATTATAAAAACCGAATTTATTTAATAGCGTTTAATTCTATCGATACCTGTACAATATCTATGCACCTATTAATTAATTTTAGACTATCCATCGTCGCTAAAATAATATTAAAATAAAAAAAAATGTTGGCGATTCAAATCTACGGGCCATTGATATTTTCGGTTGTTTAAAAATTCTACGGCGTGTTTGTCGAGTGTTTTTTTTTTTAAATTATCGAAAAACAAATTGTCGATATCAATTCGTATCGCACGGTTATATGTGCGTGAAATTTGGGGGAAAACAATACTTTTTTGGTTCAACTGATGGTCGAATTAAATTATAGAAATTGTGTTGGCGCGAGAATTGAATTGGTCACGATAAACGATATACGACTCGTTACTTACACGAATTATGAAGAAATAATTTTTTTTTTTTGGTACGTATTTGAATCTTTTTTTTTCTTTTTTGCGTGTTTAAATATATTTTTATTTTAATGCATATAAATACGCGTTTTAGACTCATAACGACACGCATCATTCGGAACTGTCGATTTTAATATTGTTTTTGACTTTTTTCGATAAATAAATATCGACGCTATATTTTATTTGTATATCGAAAATAATGTCGTTACAATATTATAACGGTTAGAAGTGCTTGTTTACCGATATCGGTTTTCAAATCATCGTTTTTTTTTTTTTCTAATCTACTCATTACTCAACGTTATGTACATTCATTTAGCCCCTTAAAAGGCGCATCGACGAAATGTAAATGTTATTATTATTAGAAAATATTTGAAGTTTTCAGAAAATAATATTAATACACACAAATATTCGATGGGTAATGAACGAATACGCGTAAAACCCAATAGTCTTCAAAAATCTGAACCGGAGTGTAGGCGTATTATCGATAGTAATCGCTTAAAATTAAATTACTTTTCCGGTAACATTTGAACACCTAATAAAGTGTAACACACAACCATTGAAACACTTTAGTTAGATCATTTCTATGATTACATATTTAATTAAACCGATTGTTTCAGAAACGACACATTTTTAGCGGTTTTATGGTTATAGTGGATTCTTGTATAATATTCCTAGATGCATATTTTTGTGAGGGAACAGCAGATGTATAATTAAAATATATGAAAAAAAAATCGACAACATATATTTTTTTTATAGATTTTTACAAACAAAATTGTTTAAATTGAACAGTTTTTTGTATTTTTCCTAAAATCATAAAAATCTAACATGTATCGTTTCTGAAACAACCGATTCACATATTATTTAATAATTGTTCAATATCGGTAAATTTAGTTCATTATATATATACGTCTATTATAAGATATATTTTAACACATGCACCAACAAGATTAAACATCGAACGTCTCGTATTATTAAATTTCAATATGATATTTATAATCGTAATTGTATATACTCCGACACCTACCAATCCCATTAATTTATTAAAAATTTTAAAGCGCAAAATACAAAATGTATAAATGATTTTACGTACGTAATGTATAATACGAGTACACACGAATACAGAAGAAAAAAAATTACTCCAAATATTGTCTAAACGTGAAACAAACGTAGATATACATATATACAATTTTTTAATATAAAATGTACGTTCCTTTTTTTTAAAAAAAACGTTGTATGAGATAAATTCTGACACTAATTCAGTAAAAACAGAAACTTAATTGGAAAATATTTTGAATAAAATGAAATTCTGTATTATGGTATTGGTTCATACAACATTTATATAAGACATTTTAATTTAAATAATAATAATAATAATAATAATAATAATAATAATAATAAACAGCTTAAACAATAGTAATATTATTTAAAATAAACAAAAGTGATTTATTTTTATTACAGTAGAACTGTGTAACGAGACTGCTCTGTTTTAGTAAAAGGTTTATTTTTATTTTACTCGAAATCTATTTGGAAATAAAAACCATTTAAATAAATAAAGAAAACTGTGATTTGAGACCCTCGGTTATTTTCCATTTGCAACCTTGTATTAAAATAAACTGAAATTATATCTGAATCGTGTTATTAAGATGACTAAGATACAATTTTATAAGTTAATAACTTCATTGAATATATCTCACTAAGAAAACAAGAATATTAGGTTTCGTTTTATATCTCATTTGTGTATATTTTTATTTCATTAAGTTTATTTCAACGTAACCGGGGGGGGGGGAATCATTTACTTTAAGGATATTTCAATAGTTTCCATTTCGGTTAGGAGAGACATAAATAAATGTAATTCTCGGTAAAAATTTAAATTGTAAATTGTTGCCCTTTTTTCCCCTCCCCTAACTTAAAAAGTAAAACATTTGTAGCGATTATTCAGTTAACGTTTTTAATCTTCATGAAATTTCATCAGTGAATATTTATCGTCCACAAAAATTATTACTTTTGAGCGAGAAATTATTTGAGAAGAAACGAAATGCGAAATTAAATACATTTTCACTACGAATACCTCTCATTAAAATGTATTATTTTATTTCACAAGCTATTGTCCCTTACTAAAATACTACCGTATTTAAGAAGGGTTTTTGGGAGTTCAAATCCCCCCTTGAATCTTTTTATTAATTGAATTTATGAAACCAAATTATAACTCGCTACTCGTACTTAACGAGCCAATAAACCACGATAATAATTTTAGACCTCTTTTGCGAATGCGAATGAACTGCGGTGGTAAAATGATGACTGATCGAATTAAAAACGACACATTTGAAGCTAAATATATATATATATATATAAATCCTACTATACAAAATAATTTAATCGCTGTCGTCGGAAAAATAATACAAGACAGTTTAGTGAATAAAATTAATAGAGGAAAATCATTTTCAATTTTAGTAGACGACTGATGTATCGCGAATTAAACAAATGTTATTTTTTATTCGATATGTTAATGAAGATCCTGAACATCAACTCATTTTATGCGAAGACTTTTTAAAATTTGTATCAGTAGAAAATACGACTGGCAAAAATTTAGCAAATGTTATTTTAGAAACTATTAACTCTTTTGGTATAAATCCGAAATACATGGTAGGACAAGGATATGATGAGACGGCTGTAATAAGTACATTAGAGGAATTACAGTTAACATATGATATTGAAACGTCATCAAATGCTTTACAATTAAGAAAAACTATTATAACCAGTGATTTTCTTATAAGTGTGATCACAGCATCTATACTTTTTTCTCAAACATTAGCACTATGTAAGGATTTACAGTTTGTAAATTGTGATTCGATCGAAGCAATGGAATATATTGATACTGCGTTATGCAAAATACACGATATGCGGAGTAATATGGATATTACATTTTCTAACATTTTTGAAAAAGCAAAAGTTCTCATAAAATCAATTGATGACGAAGAAGATAAAAAAAAATACCTAGAATTGTTGGACATAAAATTAAAATTTCATCTGAAGAATATTACCGTATTACTATAGCTAGCTATTCCTTTTTTCGGCAATTTCATTGAACAGCTTCAGACAAGGTTTAATGATCATAAAAATATAATTTCTTCATTGCACAAGTTATTACTGAAAATATGCAATACATTTGAAATCGTGCCAAATGACTTTAAAATGTATTCAGAATTATTGGATCTAGAAGTACTGTCAATCGAAATTAAATTATGGAAAAGAAAATGGACTGACGTAATAGAACAAGACCGACCGATTCAGATATTGAAGCTTACATTAAATGTAATTCTGAATATTTCCCAAATATATCTTTTCTTTTAAAATTATTAGCTTCATTACCAGTTTCGACTTGTATACCAGAACGCACATTTCCTACCATCAAACCATTAAAAAACTACATTCGAAATTCATCAGACCAAGAACGTCTTACAGGTCTAATTTTTTTGAATGTACGTAGACAAATTAAAATCAATCCAGATGAAGATCGCTTCGCAAAAGCAAAACAAAAAGACTTAGACTTTGTGCTGTAAAAATGTATAATTTATAAGTCATAATTATCTAATTATATGAAAAAAAATTCTACCCAGATGTATTAATATTAATATAATATAAAGAGTTTTTTTTGTAAGAAATAAATGTTAGTTTTTTTAAACCTTTATGAAAATATATGATTCGGTTTTAAATCCTCCCCCCTCGAAAATTTGTTTCTACGTCGCCCTTGTCCATATGTATTAAACATCTTTGACAAATGTTATGGTTTTTTATTTTTAATTCATAGAAAACTATTATAGATATAACCTTACTAATATACCTTCCCAATTATATTGTACGTAAATTAAAAAAAAAAAATAGTCACCATTTATAGATTATGAAAATTATCTCAATAGTATTTCAAAATGTTATTTGATGTCCTTGTCACTCTGGCTGTTTATTTAATAATCAACTTAATATTCAATTCTAAGTTGCTGTATTTCCGGGTTAGTAACCATAAAGTATGAATATATTTAATCAATATAATTAATAAATTATAAAAATTGTACTCGAATCGAATACAGTCACTATTAGTAGATGATACTTTAGAAAATATTTTATCGTTCAACAAAAATAATTAGGCACTGTTTTATATTAGTTTAGACATTTCTTTAACGAATTCTGATTGTACTTAAAAAAAAAACAATAATAGTAATACTAAACATTAACAATGTGATCACACTGCAAGAATAGACCACTAACAGGACAAATCAAGAGACATTAAAACAAGCGTTATAAGTAAAAGTCATAACTACTAAACCGTGAAATTAATTGAATAACACATATGAAAAACTGCAAATCACACCAAACATAAATATTTCAAATAACCCGATATTATAGAATTTCAATTTACCTCGCCGCAGTATCGAATAAATCACACGCATATCTTATTCGTTTGTAATTATTGAGTACGTACTCGTAAAACTAAGTATTCGTCTAAAACACACAAAATAAATAATTTATTTAGTATAATAATTCAAAGAGAGGGTTTTTATGAAATTGAATAATAATTGAACGAAAAAATTATACTATACCTTCCACCTTGGCCAGTTGCCAACCAATTAATAATAATTTATAAGTATTGACTGTTAGAGCCCGTATTGTAATAATTAGAAATGAATTCAATAATAACAATCATAATAATAAATTGAAAAAAAATAGCGGAAATATAACATTTATTATGTTACAAACAATATATAAAATATATATTCAGTTTTTTTTTAAACAAAGTTTTTTTCAAAAAGAAAAATAATAGTTGAAAGGAGATCGTTGGTGATTCATAGAACCATAATAATTTTAATAAAATAACAACGATCCTATTAATATATTGGTGTATATTTACCATTTTTATAGGCACTAATTATGTCATAATTTTAAAAATAAAAAGTATATTCATTTTAGTTTCGTACATTATAAGGTATAGATTTTAAATTTAAATTAATTTGTACATCAAGTTCAGAACTGTACAATATATTAATATTATTATACGTGTATTACAATACACTGATAAAATTAATTTCTACTGCAATCCCCGGGTAATATTTTGCCGTTCAATGTCAGTTTATAATAATCGTGACAGTTTAACAGTTTATACACGTTTTATACGAACTGTTAATTGAAAACCGTTGTAATTCAATTTAGGTGTTTCGGTTCAAATTTTAACTCAATATTTAAAAAAAAATGTTTTATAGTTCTAAATCGGTGCTTCCGACACTGAACCCCATTGAAAATGTGTGATCGCACCGACGGAAATTAAACGATTCGGACAAAATGTTTGATTACTATGTTCAGTTCAGAGCAGTGGCGATTATACGTCATGATGTTCAAGGGGGACGCAAATGAAGTAAACTCCCTCTGCCAATGAAATATCCACATCGAAGAATAACAACAAAGAAAAATTGTTTAAGAATCAATTAAGACGAAATGCACATGCAGAAAAAGAAAGTAGTTGCTTATAAATAGCGGTTCAAAACCATTGGACACACACAAACACACGACGGCAAATGCGAACAACGTTGTTGGCTTCTGACCGCCGCGGCTACACTGAGCGATTCGCCGATTTCGACCGCTATTTATACGCGTTCTGCTGCTATCCCCTCTATATCGTTGTGTCTTGGCGCTATCTGGTGACCTATTTTCGTTTCCTGTTTTATCGCGGTCGACTGACGCGCTATGTCGCCGGTTTAGTTTAACGCCGACCGAGCGATCAATCGTATGCGCGTTTGGTATATTATTTTATTATTAATAATAATATTATTATTTCGCGTATTCCAATGAAACAAAATTAACGTAATGATTCATCTTTTCTCATTGTACACTCATTTACTCGTTTATTTTACATTTTTTACTATTTTATTAACTTTTACTGGTTCACTCACATTCACACGTTTCTTGAACCGACCGAGTTTACCGTCAGCTAAGCACTAACATTACGACCGACGATCGTCGGCCGAGGACTTATAGTCTAGTCTTATACATGATGTTCAAAGGGGTGGGGTGCTGTGAAAACGGAGCATAACCATAACATAACTGGACAAACTTACAAGTCGATATTTAACTGACAATTGTACTGTAAACGCACACTAATTCGTGTGCTTATTTTGAACAGTACTACGGCGTTTGAACCGAATGTAACATTTTCATGGTACGGTTAAACCCATGTAAAATTTCGGTATTCATTTTTGTCAAAAACGCGATGTTATAAACCAGATTTTCACCGGACATTGAACCATCATTTATTGATGATTTAAAATGGCCGTCTGCATCTAAAATGCCACTCAGGTCTCTTACAGTTGGTGCACGACAAATTAATCTTCTAAATTAATATTCACGAATATCAATAAAATATACATGTCGAATACTCGAAAATTGTTTAAATTGTCTCATTGAAAAAGAAGTGTTACTTGCAAGCAATTATTACTGTAGTTATACGATTTTCAACACCAATTCGAATTTAAAAATTGATAATATTTCATTTCAGTTTCTTAATGAGTACACGAGGTTAAATTCCACAAGTACTATTGCTTTTACCTTCTACGGTTATATAAATCATATATTATCATTAATATTGGATATTTTCCACGAAATATGTTTTATAAATTGTTATTGGACAGTGAGTTGAAAACAGCCATGAAGGTAAACGGTCAACCGACAATACCTATTATCCAATCATCGTCGGTATACGTTAGCAAAGTTTATTTATAAGCCAACATACGTATATACATATACAGCTATTCAACTATGTAGTTTTTCTGTTTGAATCGTACTTTTTCTCTCTCGCCGTTTCACTCCTACCATCCGCGCCCACGAAAATGCGTAGGTATATCGACATTCGCTCTCCTCCCGAGTACAAATCCCAATTTAGATGAAAAAATTACAAAAATGTTAGAGAAAAATTTTACCTTGTTATTTTTGACGTTAATTTTTTTGCATCCAGACTGCGACTCGACATTTTCCAAAAAAAACATATATTTGTATACACACGCGACACAATAAATTTAGATTATTACAAAAAAAAAAAAAAACTTTCACGGCGTTCTCGGGTCGCACAAAAATCACCAATTTTTTTTTTCCACAGAAAAACTGAAAAAAAAAAATCGATTTTTCAGAAAACCCGTTTGAACGTTCTGAATTGATATTACGACGCTCGAGGGTATGAAAAAAAAATTTATTTATTTTTTAGCACTTAAAACTTTAACCAATGTTAGTTCGCCGGTAAATTAAAGTTCGAAAAAATACGTTAAATTTCTCCAAACAACTCGAAAATTACGAATTTCCAGCAGTCGTCGTGACGTTTTTGCGGCAAACAAGCGAATTATATTTAGTTAAATTATTCCTCCGTGATGATGTCCGGTCATCGGCGAATTTTTCCCGTATCGTTTTTTACCCACAAGCCCATACAGGATAGAAATTAATATAATATACGCCGCACAGATCCGGTGATTGTTTCATTTTGTCAGTCTTTTTTTTATTCCGTAAATAAAATCCTATACATATTATGCGTTTTACCAATAGTTTTTTGAACGGGGAAATTATTTCACACGTATGTGTATCGTAATATCCGTAAACACGTGGGAACCGTTTGGATTAAAACGTGAATTTAAATTTAAAATACGTAAATAACAAAAAAAAAAAAAAAAAAAAAAACTTTGAGATTATTCTAAACAAACACGTCACATTTTTGCCAGACATTTTTGAGACGCCTATCTTGAAATCATTCAACACAAATGTCTCGATTTCTTTTTGTTCCGAGCTAATGCGTTTAAACTAAATATAACTCCATCCGCAAACTTCAGCCGTGTAGTTTCACGGGGAATATCTCCAATAAAATTAATATACGTTTCGTTTAGACGCGCGCCTTCCTCCCCCCCCCCCCACATCGGTAAAAAATTTCAACGAATTCCATTAAAAAGTGTTATCGAGTTTTAAGTAACCAAATTTTTTTAAAAACCACACGTGTACAATATCTTACCATCTGATCAGGCCTCGGTTTACAACTTTCCCGTATAATGTATTCAACTTACAATAATAATAATAATAATAAAAAGAAAAAGCAATTTTAACATAATAACGGTGAAGAAAACGGTGATCGGTTCGGCGGTTATTGTCGCGCACGAGTGCCGCCGCACGGCGACTAACCGACGACATAATATGTAATTATTATAATAATTATTATTCATGATTATCATCAGCTCATTAGTGGAGATGAGCTTACTATTATACCGTGTTGTACGGTAAAGTTTCAAACAATTAGTAAACTAAAATATGGTATCCGTAATTATACGTCTCAATAAAGTAAACATATGCGGTACAATCTGTCACGTATCACAATTTGATTAAACTCGAACGACAAATTATACTTTATGATTTGAATAAAACGTACACGGGACAACTGACAACAGTTCTGTCTGCATAAATTAAACAAATGGTGTGTATATACATATAATATATATATATAAATATTAGAATAATAAATTTCGACGCATTGCATTTCTCTAAGTTGACGGAATAATTAATTTATCGCAGGTCGAGTTCAATAAGATTTTCCCGGTGTAACGTACATGCGTTTAATAATTGGTGTTGAAAAAAAAAATCCGAATGCAGAGAGCGTATATTATTATTTGGCAGTAAAAGAACGTTAAATCGGATTACGACATTCAAGCATAATACGCCAGGACATAAATTCCAAGAGACTTTTATTTGATCTTATGTGTGAGCGTGTATAAAGACGAAAATCCTCCGAGCCATTAACTGATATAAAAATAATTGAAATATTAGTATAGAACGCCAAAAATAGGACATCAAGATAATATTATGTACCTACATCACTTTGATGATGATGATGATGATGATGATAGCAATAATAAATCGATAACGGTACATTTTATTTATTATTTTACGTCTTTGCAAGATGAAATTTTGCATTTTAGAGGGAAAAAAACAATCTTTGTATAAAAAAAAAATAAAAGTTAAGTTAACCTAACCGCGCTTATTATTAGATTACGTAATTTCGAGTCTAAATTGTCTATGGGTGGAAAAAATCGGTATTTTCCGTGGCACGCTTCTAATCGAAATTAATATATATTATTATTATTATTATGGAACGCAGTTTCAAGAGAAAAGCTGAAAATCAAAGATGTTACTCATCACAATCGTATTCTGTAACTTATATTTGTTTTAATAAACTCTAATAAATAATTATAACTCATTTACAACTGCTTACACGATGAGTGGATCAAAGAGTTCGAATTAAAAACGAATGAAATGTCACATTAACGTATACAATTTTCGGTAAATTTCATTAAATTTTACAAAATATTTATATAGAAAAGGTCTATTAAAAGAGTAAATTGTGTTTTTATATATATATAAATATTTTAATTGCGCGTATTACGCTCATTAGATTTGTAAAATTAAATGACGGGAACGTATTAAATTGATATGCACCGCACACGTACCGTACATGTATTTCGTTATCATCTAAATTTATTTGTTAAAAAAAAAGTTCCTCGTTTATATAAATTAAAAAAAAAAAAATGTCGCAATAAATTCGATATAAAACACTGTTTATGACAATGGAAAAGATGCAGGTTTGCGGTCGAAAATAATTTTAAACGACGAAAAACAAATATGTATTTAGATAGAATTGATTTTTTAGAGAAATAATTCAGAATTACAATTAAATGAATACATTTTATATTATCATATTTTAAAAACGAATAAAATACAATAATTTTCCCCCGTCATACACACGAAATCCTAACGTAATATAATATTCGGCCGTTTAATACTTCCCAGACACATGTCATCCGAACGCGTACATTTTTCAAAATGTGTTACGGTATAATAACCCGCCTATATTTATCAAAAAAAAAACAAAAATTACGGTTGACGTTAGATTGACTCGAATAGGATGTGAACGCAGTTTTTCAAAATTAAGACGAAAAATTACTTACGTATGTCGCGCAAGATCGTTCAGTAAGTTTAATAATATTACGAGTGTTGAAAACATTCTTTATCGACATCAATTTCAGTGACGTTATTAAAAAAATAACGATATCGCACAGTTATATTAAAAAAAAACCTAAAACTATAATAATTCGAGTCGAATAAATACGTTGTTTTATTCCTTTTTTTTAATCAAATACTCTTATCGAATTCAAAGTACGTACGCACCAGTACACACACATATGAACTCCGTTAGAAATCATTTCCGAACCTCGGGATAATTCGTTCGCTTTCAGCGGCAGATTGAAAACGACAACACACACACTATATAAGCATTATGTATTTACTCCGGTAATCCGATATATCTGTCCGAGTGGTATGGTGTGCACAAGGCATGAAATATAGTTATATTTTTTTCGTTTATTAATCTATTCCACGCACACACACACACACACAAATAATATACACAGCAAGAAACAATGTTATATTATCATGTCGAATTTCGCGAAGTAATCGAATCCCGTAAATCTGCACGACTTACGCGTCTATAAGCAATAAATGAATATCAAATCGTTTTACAGTGCGGATCGAATAAATATTGTTGATGGTCCTTAAAAATCTTTAGTTTTCCGCTGACAAAATGATGTATTTTGAAGTTTGTGAAATACGCGTGTGCGTAACACGAATTATTTGAATTCAAATAATTTTGTGTGTGTAGTGGCGCGTTTGATTTTTTTTTTTTTTCTGGACGGATACTCATGCATATCAATGACATTTTATCATATTTCGCGTTTAGCAATTAATTTCCCGAATGTGCGAATATACTAAACCGTAAGCGTCAACGACCCTTTAAAAAGTCCACTCCACACTTATAATCGTAATGACGCACTAAACTACTTTACAAAAAGCAGTATTTGCCAAAAATTGCATTTTTAACGGAGCGGGGAGGGACGTTTTTACGTACTCTCCGGCGAGAAAAGTGTTTAATTTAGATGTGATAAATATGATTCACAGTAATATTATCAGCTATATGTATACGAAAGAAAAACAGTTGGACGTTAAAAACTAATTTCATCCGTGACGAACTTTTAACACGTATTTTCGAGAAAGCTTTGTGCAATTTCCAAAATCCCAACTGTACCGTTTTGGTATTTTAAATTGCAATTTTTTTTTTTTTTTTTTGTATTCCGGTGAATTCCGAATTTATGCACGACAATTATTTTTTAATTCAATCAACGATTCGGCAATTAACCGTATAAACAGATATCGTAACCGTTAAATGGCAAAATAAAACTAAAAAAATTATACGTAAATCCGACACGTTTCAATATCGTCTTCTGGCATATTCACTGCTACAATACAAAGCATTTAAATATTCTAAATCATATATATATATATGTATATGCGTATAGCGTAAATATTTGCAAATACAACCGGTGCGCAAATTCCGGTTTCAGTTGTGGCTTTTATTTATTTCCTCAACACCCTGCACCCTCACGAAAAACCGAACCTCAAAAAATATACGTACATGTAAAATATACATACAAAACACAGGTAAATAGAAATAAAATGTATTATTAAAACTGATACGCAGTACAAAAATTATGTGAAGTATTACAATTACGAATTATTCAAAGTGTCAATCATCGTCGTTTTCTCGCTATTGAAATCTCGAATTTTTTAATTACTTCATCAGTAATAGTAATAATAATAATAATATAAAGCAGATAATAGAAAACACACATACACACACCACAGAACCACAACTAACAGTCAGTTAGATCAGTCAGATCGGACGAACTTAGTACGATAACATGGCAGCAGGTCAATCGCTACGGTGTTCATACAATAATAATCGTTAAAAAATTTCTGATTTTCCAAAAAAAAAAAAAAAATATAAAATAATTATAAGCTCTTTTTACCTAAATACTTATTATAGTACCTATCGAAATATCTCAGGTGTTCTTATAAGCCAAAAAACCGTGTGCACACCTATGATTGTACCTTACATTTGTGATATATGAGATAACGTGATTGACAAATAGAAATCTGTAAATGCTTAAGGGTTGAAATAAGTATTAATCTATCAAAAGGATATATCTGTATAGACGCAAAGGTAGTCTCGAGATAGAAGTCGATCGAGATTCCTATATAAGAGCTTTATATAACACACACGCAATGTGTGTAATTTATTTGGCAGCGAATTCACAAAGTACCTACTGATTGGCGCGCGCATTGCCCTCGTTTTTAAAAGCCATTAATCCTCAGTTGGACTTCCAATATCGTACGCTATACACTCGTGTAATATGTTATATATATATACGCCGTGTACACTGCACGACCACCAACGGTGTGTAAATAATATTCTTCTATAGATTTTTCTCGCATCCAAAAGTCTTTTTCTCCGACATTACTACATTCTTCCGGCCCCGAAACCGAAATCGTGCGCACGCGCAAAAAGTTCTATACATTTTAATATTTTATACGTATATAAATATATTATTATTATTATCATCTCAATGTACTACAAATAGTATATATATATATATATGTGTGTGTGTAAGGTAGGATCTGTACCATCTCTAAATATATATATATATAATACGACAAAGTTCATCTATCATCCGTCGTGCCGTCGTCGACGACGTTTTGACAATCTAAAAAATGGTTTTAACCGCGCAAAGTACTAATATGTATACGAATGTACAAGAACAACTACTGCGTTGTTCTTCAGGGATAAATAAATCGTGGATTTCTCTGAAACGAAAACGTTATATACGTTTATTATACTGCAAAAACAAAGTGCTGTCTGCTGCTATAACTTTTCCGAATATTTCATCGAAAAACTCTGGTTATTGTCACGCTACGCTGCAAATGATGGTTTTCCTTTTCTTTTTTTAATTTTCTAAAATAGACTCGAAAATTTTAGAAATTAATTTTTGTTAAGTCCGTGTCCCTTGTGTTGTTTTTTTTTTTTTTTTTTTTGGTAATCTTTGCACAACGTATAGACGACTAAGTACGAAAGTATTTTACATCATAAAACCCAATCGGAGAACTCACTTCGAAAAGAAAAAATCGCATACACGCGTACAAAGTAAATTAAAAAAAAAACTAACAAACTTCCACTCAGAATATATGCGAATAAAACACGGGGGGACTAATATAATAATTTTGATTCGGAAAAAATAAAAACAATAAACACGTGAAATTCGTGTACAACCGATTCGAATAAAATTACAAAAAAAAAAAAAAATCGAATACACAACGTGATTGATTTTGCGTCGTTACACGTGCATAAAATAACAACGCACGCAATAGTGTTTTATTATTATAAAATGCACTATACACTATTAGCTTTAGGTATACGCGTACATACGTATTTATATACCTCGGGCCAAGAAATATATGTTTTGGTCGTTGGTTATAACAAATTGTGTGTATACGTTATTATGTAAGATTATAAAAACATTTTTAAAATGTCAAAATAAAACTGCTCGAGGCACAAAATGAAAATGTGAAGAAAGTGGAAAAAAGTTACTAAATACGCGTCACAGATGATGATGATGATAATACGATGAATAATAATTTCCTTTGACGTTAAATAATACTATTGTCTCTACTATTATTACTTATATAATATATTTATATACGCGTTATATGTTATTATAATAAATTAATCAAAATGTCGCGCAGAAGAATTACGAGCAAAAAAAAAAAAGAAAAAAGAAAAAAAAAATCATAATAAATCGAAAAACACTTTTGAATAAACTAACCAATATCCCCTGCGCAATACAGCTCTGCTCGTATTATAATTATTGTTCAAAGTGAATTATACGAATTGATTACTGGCAACAGAGGCGACTTCGCTTTACACAATAATAATATAAAAGAATATATGGAATCTCGTCGATAATATTAATTATAATTAATTAACAATTTTAAGCGAAAAAAAATAATAATAATAAAAATTCAATATACTTGTTTAAACCAACACAGTTTTTATACACTTATACGTATTCGAAGTATTATTATTATCCGTGTTCTCTAAAACAATCTTTTGTTGTACACTCAATATAAGTATATATATTTATTACACTAAACTAGAGGGTAGAGACGACTACGTTATTACGTATTTTATGTATACTAATCAAAAATTCTAAGCATATCATAATTATTTGGCGTTTCTATAAAATTAATATTAGATTATTTTTGCAAATCAAAATCTCGTTGACAAATAATACGAGTATAATGTACAGAGTAATTATAATAGTCTGTTCGTGCGAATTTCAATTTATAAAATATTATAATATAATACGTGTTGTTCGTTTTATATATATACACACACACTACATTGACTTAAATAACGATAGTTATTTATCAATTGAATTACGAATTTATTACGAAATTTACAACGGAAACACAATGGTCTATTGTTCGTTGAATTATGAATATTAAAATAATGTTTCGTTTACAGATTTCGTGTTTTACGTGGGGCGGCCGCCACTAGTCGCCAGAATAGTAGAATAATAATAATAATAATACTTTAACTTAATAAATATTAAACACGTTTATAACAATTTTATATATACGTCAGTTTTCAAAACAACGTAAATTATTCATTTTTCTAACGAGAAACATTTCGATATTATTCCAATCGCACAATACGATATCAAATAACATATTTTATAATAATTATTATAATACTGACATGCAACCGATATAATACGTATATAGTCGAATAGTCATAATACGCGTATAGTATAATAATCCCAATTGATACAATATATGGATAACGTTATTCTAAGTATATGGTTCTGAATATAATGATGATATGTGTATTTTGGTATTCGTACGCATGACTGTACAATACGACTGTGTAAAAATGAAAAAATGTATATATATATATATACAAAATCTCACGATTAAAACAACCGTCGTGAAAAACATCGAAGTAGAAAACGGAAATATTGTTAATAAATTACGAATTACTTGAAATAAAAAAAAATATATATATATTTCAATTATCTAATCTTTAATATACGTTATGCACGTAATGTAGACGATTAATATTGATTTCGTAATTAGTTACTGAATAATCATTATGCGAATTCGTAGACGGGAAAAGTGAAAGACCGCTATTATAGAAACACGTTCCGAAATAATTATTACTTGTTTTGATCGTTTATCGATAATATTTATTATTGCTCCTTATATACATTTTAATGATATTTTTTTAATTTATTTTATGCTTTTACGAATTTTTCACATACAGACCGACCAATAATTTTTCATATCAAATTTAACGACAATATTAAATATATCAGAAAAATATCTAAAAAAATGAATTTCGAGTGATTTAGTATTTGATAGATACTCCAAGTTGTTTTTTTTTCTTTTTCAAGTTGACTGTTGACGAAAAATTTCATTTCACCCATACAACTCGTAAAACTAATAAATACCTAACAATGAATAATTATTTGACTTTGATGGTAAAAAATATATTGCCAATTATCGTGCATGATAGTATAATACAAAGGGTATTACTATAATAATTAATCCACAGGATTATTTTCAAAAATTTGCATTTAAAGCGTGGTGCGTAATACGTGCATATTTATATTTTTTTAATATTCTTAATATTTCGCATGTTGTAAAATTAAAATATCCAAAATGAAAACTCAACGCTACATTATTATAATATTTACTTAACCGCGAGCAAGTAATATATTATCATTTTTCAATCCGACAATAGGTTAATTAACTGTATAATATATTAAACCAGAGCCTGCGTACAAGCACAACGTGGGTTGTGGCATGAAAATCATATTATATTATATATGTATTATGTGATACGATTATAGAGACATTTCTCGCGTATAAAGTATCAGCAAACGTTGATATTTTAATAATAATGGCTAACACTATTATTATTAATAGCTCATCATATATATATATAACTCTGTCAAGTACTTACATGGTTTACAATATAATACAATCAAAGTATAGTCAAAATAGGCACAGATTTTTCGAAAAAAAAAATCATCGGATGCCCAGAAAAATTCGGAAAAAATTATTTTATACCGACATATTATTATAATTTAGTACGTATAAGGTACAATAATAATATTAGCTTATGCAGACTGTAATATGATATTGGAAAATACAAAGAAACTATATGACACAAACTATACTACATGAAAATACTGAAATCAAATAGTGAAACGATGGGTTTAGTAGTAAACCGAGACAAAACGAAATATATAGGTACGTGTTGACGTAACGAGAGTTGAAAGAGACGAGACGAATGAGGTCCGCATTCGAGAAACCATCTCAATTTAAATGTCTAGAAGTAAACATAAACTGCAATAACTAATAGTATACACATTGAAAATTAACGAAAAAAAAATTACTAACGAGTACCATAACAACCTACGAAAGTTATTTGGCTCGAAACTTCTATCCCGGGGGAGAAGGAAAACAGTCCCCTAAGCACAAGGTTATACCTAAGACTGTTAGTTCTGACTTACGGTTGCGAAACGTGGGCTGTCCATAGACCATAACAGAATGAAAATTCAGCTAATACCGAGAAAAATATTTAAACTAATATATGGAAATATATATACATAAGTATAAAACAGAAACTTGAGTACGATAATAATAATAATAATAATATATGACTTATAAAACGTATAATGTGGATAAACAGATATATTCTCGTTGATAAATATATTATTGGCCAATGTAAAAATAATTAAACAAGTTAATAGGAGAGAAAATCCAGGGAAAACAGCGCCGAAAAACAGAGCAATCGGAAATTTTGAAAAGCTTCAGCGAGATGTACGTCATGAATTTAGAGGATGCATGCAAAGACCGCGGGATCATCGATAGCAAATTATAGTCATGGCAGGAATAAGAAAATATTATTACCGAGAGACAATGGTTTTCCCGTGGATCTCGAGAACTCGACCGTTCTCTTTAAAATCCTCAGAACCGCGATATTTAAATTAAATGTCGCAGAAAAATTACATCGTACGGTAATTTTTTTGCTACCGATAAAATAAATAAACGTTTTCAGTACGTTTCTGAATAATATACTTTGAACCCTTAAGGACGCCCGGCCGTTTTTGCTCTTCTTCATTCCCGTTGAATGATTTTTTCCCCCCGCATTCGAGACGTGGCCACATAGATCGTTTTTTCTTCACTCGAAACGCGGTATAATACATTCACCACCACATTTCGTGAAAATCCTTAGAGCCATTTTGAAAACGAATTCGATATATAATATTTTATACAATTGTTGTTCACTTCAACGAGTACAGATGATAATATTATATTTGATATAATATATATATATATGTCTGTATGATGCGTAGTGTATGATATATATAGTGTATAAGCACCAAGGTGGCAAGTTAGTAGAAAAGTTGTTCCATCGCGCATATATTTTACGACCGTACATATATATATATATACGAGTACAACAGTATAGCACATTTTCGTGTTATATATTCATAAAATATTCTCCAGAAAATACAAATAATAAAATGTTTTATAAATTATTGCGTTTGTAAGTATTTTAAACCAGCTCCGCTTTTCTCGTTCTACACCCGCCGCTACCTATGCGCCGGCCAATTGTTGTACGACACGCGATTTACCACAAATGTGATACACACGAAATTAAATTTTAATATCTATGTAATAATAGATGATGATAATTATTATGTTGTTATAAGTTTCTTTAAAATGAAATAGTTAGACATTACATAAAAACAAATTTAGACTAATAATGTGCCTAACTCATAGTTACAGAGAACTATATAGGCTTGTCTACGACTCCGCTTAATCATGGTTACCACAATTCTTCAGAACCGAATCATTACGCTTTCAGCTCTTTGAAATGTAAAAAAAATAATATTATTTATATTCACTGCGACGTCGTTATTTCAAGTCAATCGTTGTGTTAATCGATTATTATTATTATTATTATTATTATTTTTTTCTATTTATGATATCTTCTCGATTCTCATTGTTGTAAATAGATATACGTGCAACGTAAAATAGACGCAAAACCCGTTATTGGAAATATACGTTTTCAAAAGTCGGAACATTTTTCTTGACTCGGACGATTTTTAAGACGTGATATAAAAATGAATAAGTGCTGTCCCTACCAAAACCAGAATGTCTGATAACACACTATGTAAAGTAAATCATAAATCAGAGATCTACGACAAATTGCTATTGAACGTACCTAATGCGTGATACCTACGGTAATGGATTACGAGATTTTATTTGTATAGAGACGATAAAATAATAATTTATAAGTACAAATTATAATAGAAATTCTTTATAGATCTTATATGCTAACCGACTGAATTTCGTTGACCGCCATAAATATAAATAATATTCATACATATATGAAAATATACCGCGGAGTCTGGAATTATGATTCAACGATTGAATCACAGTCTTTATTCTTTAACCGTTCGTCGACCACGGTACAGAACAATTATATAGTTAATTTTTTTTTATATATATAAAATATGATATTTCCACTTCGATTCGTATTTGAATTCGTGTAAGACCTACACGTTTTCAAAAAAAAAAAAAAAACAATTAATGGCATCGTGTTTGTTAGGAAACGCCGGCGTCTATAATATATAATTTTGACGAAACGCTGTTTTTTTTTTTTGTATATGAGTGTGTGCAAATCGAGTCTGGAGATTGTCTGCTCAAAAAATAAAATCAGATTGAGTATATAAAGTTATTTGTCATTGGACGAGAAGGATTACGTTCTAACTTTATGGATTAGAAAATTTCAAAAAAAAAAACTTCATTTTATTGAAATATTTTACAATTATTAAAACTGTTATTTTATTATATACCTATATATATATATAAAACGGAAGAATAATAATAACGAATTATTATCTGTCCTAGCTGGTCTTGATCAAATAATAAGCATCTTATACGAGACGATAATATGTACTATGGTCTATGAACCATTTGCGAAATAACAATAATAATAAAAACCGTTATCAAATTACAACGATAATAAAGTACATTTTACTATAATAAAGATAACATTCGATGATAACTGATAACGCGAGCAACGTCTTCTAAATTATTAATTGTTAAGTTTTAGCTTATTTTTATTAGTTTTAATGGATGTTTTATGGTGTGTATTATGAGTCGTAATGTTGTGTTTACGATTCCAGTCAAACAGAATTATGAGCATCTTCTGTCGCTGGTGTGTTCAGTATTTCGGTTCGTTGAATATACATACATGTGTTGTCTACTGAACGGACAGACCCAATCTGGCTGGCAAAACAATTGAAATTATTGGGCAATTATTGTTTTCACTTTTCCAGATGACCAAACCCGACACACGGTGATTTCGAGTAGCAGCCGGTGTACGTCATGGAAGACTGGATGGCAGCGTTAAAGGTTACAGCCAGCAGAGATCCTTTCAATCAGGTAAGACAGCTAATGCGAATTTTAATTAATTTGAAAATGTTGTAATGTAACATTTTGTACTTATTAGTGACGAAATTGACTCTGCCGATTTTAGAAATTAATACATATTTTGTTGTGAATCGGCTATATTCTTGCCTAGTTATTTGTTTTATAATGCCTGTTTGACATGGATGCGTACGATATGCAAACGGTTTTTAAACGTATTGTTAAAATACGTACACATGTCAGTGGCGTGGACGAAATGCGTTCTTATCGCCTTTGTGTGTACGCATCTAAACAATATTATCAGAAACGTATGTGGTAAACAAATTTAATTAGTCGTATAAATAAAATATAGAGAAAAAAATTGTCTTCATTGCAACATCATTAATAAATAATTGTATATATATTTTTACATAAACATGTGATAATTTTTGAAAAAAGTTTTTTAAAATATTTTGATCTACAAATAACGTATTATAAATATGAATTAAATTTGTATAACAAAATATTTATAGTAGATGCCAAAATTTCATTTACAAAATCACAATTAAATAAACAATGTGAATGAAATGTATTTATTAATATCTAATAAATATATTTTACTAATACAAGAATAAAATATTTTTCTTTAAGTTCAACTGAAAATAATTAATATTGAATTGTGTGCATATATTTCTTTTACTGTTATGTACTACATAATTTGTTTTTGTATTTAGCCAATTGGTGTAGATTTGAATGATGTTCTGTTTGGAAGTCACTCGTGGCACGCTACATCACATGCACGTCCAACGTATTGTAATATCTGCCGGGAACAGTTGTCAGGTAATTTCAATAAAATGTTATTAAATGCCCACTACTGTGCTATGTAATTTATTTTAAATACTTAATAAAGAAAAAAAATCTTTAGGTGTTACATCTCATGGATACAGTTGTGAAGTATGCAAGTGCAAAATACATAAAAGATGTGTAGACAAGGCGATCAACAATTGCAAGTGGACTACATTAGCTAGCGTTGGAAAAGATATAATTGAGGATAAACAAGGGGTAATAATGATTTACATTACTATTGATATAAGAAATATATATATATATATATATTACATAATTTATATAAAGCTAAATGGTTATTAAAAAAAAATTGAATGTTACACCTTATACGTTTTATATTATGTATATGTTTTAGAATATTTTAATGATACACCAATGGATGGAAGGAAATTTACCTGTGTCTTCCAAATGTGCAGTCTGTGATAAAACTTGTGGATCTGTTTTAAGGTTTGTATTATTGTCTTATCAGAATATAGTCAAATACATTAAAATCATCGGGTTACAATTTAAATTAGGTTCCAAGATTGGAGGTGTTTATGGTGCAAAGCTACAGTACACACTGCATGCCGCCCTAAGCATACCATCAAGTGTCCATTGGGATCCAATAGACTCAGTGTTGTACCACCAACAGCTATACATTCTGTTGGTAAGATTAAGGCTGTAATTAATTTACTATTCATCAGTATCGGATACTTAAACACTAAATTATTTCGTAATTTAGGCAATGACGATTCTTTAGAAGCAATCCAACCCCATGGATGTTCGCCGTTATTAGTATTCGTAAATTCTAAGTCGGGTGACAATCAAGGTGTGAAATTTCTCAAGCGATTCAAACAGATATTAAATCCAGCACAAGTATTTGATCTCATTGGTAATGGCCCTGGACCCGGGTAATAAAATTTTTAAATTTTTATTCTATACAAAAGAATAAAACAATTTTATTTTTTTTTTTGTTTTATTGTTTAGGTTAAGATTGTTTAGACATTTTAATCCATTCAGAGTGTTAGTATGCAGTGGTGACGGTTCTGTTGGTTGGGTACTTTCTGAAATTGATCGGCTAAACATGCAGGTAAATTATATTGAGTATTTACCAAAAATGTATTGGTACATATCATTGTTAATGTGTCTATAAATCAGTTACAGTGTCACGTTGGTGTATTACCATTGGGCACTGGAAATGACTTGGCCAGAGTACTGGGTTGGGGCGCATCTTGTGATGACGATGCCCATTTGCCACAGATACTGGACAAGTATGAACGGGCCAGTACTAAAATCCTTGATAGGTAAATTAATTTTTAAGAAGTTATGTAAGTTGTACTTTTCAACACATGGTATGCACATTTTAGATGGAGTATAATGGTATATGAACGTAGCATTGACATTGGTAGTGGCACGAAACTTACAATGAATTCTGGGGTACAAGAGAATATTAGTTTAGAATCGGCCATATCCACGTACTATGATTATATTACGTCAAACTTGAATATTATTTTACAATCCAATGAACACGAAACAATTGTTAATACGGCCAAGTTAATATTTTTTTATATATATATATATATTTATTTATTTTATACATATTTCTTTTTATTTCAGAATTTTATGTGGTGTTGTCAAAGATTTCATTGTATGCATATCAGAAATCAGCGATGGTATTGGAGATACCGAATTTAATTGTATGCGACAAAATTTAAAATATAAATTAGACACGCTTTTACAACTTCTTCAAAAAGAAGAGTTCAAAATTACATATCAAACCAAAAATGTAACATTTTTTTCTCTCTCTCTATTACATTATTTATTAGTATTTAATGTGATTTTTCATTATTGTTTAGGAAACTGATAGTATTAATTCAACAAATTGTAACGAAAATAACATACGTATCAACATTAATGAAATAAAAAATAATAATGTGAATGATACTGAAAGTAGTACTTCCATTAAAAAAGTAAAAATTATTTTATTTTTTTTAATTTCTTTTTATAATTTAATAATTATTTCATATAGGTGTATAAAAAACAATTACTCGAAAGAGCTAATAGTCTTAAAAAATCGGTTACTAAATTAATTGAACACTCTGGCAAAACACTTTTTCCGACTACTATATCAACTTCGCTTTCCGTTTCACAACTGGTGTGTTATATAATTTTTAATTTTTTTAAATCCGGTATATTATATAATTTTTATTAAATCATTTTAGCCATCACCTAGCGTTGACAATAATCTTAACCTTCAACATCTCACTCCTACGTCTATTGTCAATCCTATATCTATTTCTCCTGTACCAATGTTAAGAAGAGACTCGTCATGTTCAACAGAATTAAACATTGAATCATTACCTGCACCTGTGGAATTTGCTGATTGCCACAAAGATATAGTTTTGGATAATCACAATGCCGTGTATGTTAATTTTTATTAATATGTATATTAAAAAATTTTACTTACAAATAACCTTGTAATATTAATTAGGCTCTCTGAAGAAGATACAAGTACATATCAAACTTCACAGTATGATGATTTAAATAGTTACTGTCAAATATATGAAACTGATAAATTGAAAACCGAATGCAAAGATCAAATTAATGAACCACTAAAAGCATATGCTGCATTTAAAATAAGTGAAGAAACTTTAGGAAATATTTGTCACATTGATTCTTCTGAAGCATCCGACGAAATACCAGATAGTTATAAAATATATGACAATAAGTGTCAAGCTTCCTCATCTCGTTATAGTTTTCGTCAAGCGTGTCGAGGTACATTTTCACGTCATCAACCTAAATTTAATTTTGGCATAAACGAGTGTATGGAATCTGACGTAGATGCATCCAATTTAATATCCTCATCACCAGAAGATGAGGAAAGCGAAGACTTCCATAAAGAACTAGGAACTGTAGAGAATAATAGTTCCACGAAATGTAGTATAGCTCATTTTATTGAAGGCAATGATATTGCTAGAAGATCGATTAAATGTCGTCATTTAAATAGAACTTATAGCGACATGGAAGTTGAAATAGAATGTGGTTTTAAAAACATAAAAAACGAATCTGAAAAATTGAATGCTAATATGGATTTAGAAGTACCGAATGAATCAAATTATAGTCTTCATGCAAATGAAATAAATGTCAGAATAAAAGGTTCTAATGGTAATCTAAGTACAAAAAGCGATCATTCATTTCAAATTCATGATCCTAAGACTACGTGTGATGTTACTTTTGATGCTGATGAAGATGAATTGCATAATTTCAAAGGATTAAAACGAAGTCAAACAATGACTGGCCCAGCTGTGGTCATAAATCCACCATCTCCCCAGAATTTTCCATCCAATAAAACGTTTGATGTTGAAGAATCGCATTTAGACTGTAGAAGAAATAGTTTTGACAGTTGTCGCAGGCGTAAGTATAAACATTCCACAAATTTAAATATTAAACTTTATTATTACTTTTATTGTATTTTATAGTTTCTGCAGCATCGCCTGTTATGTTAAATTCTTCGCCTTTACGGTCTTCACATAAAATCTCTAGTAGCACAGCATTAAATACTCGAAATCCGTCACCTACACCATGCTCGATACAAAATGATGCATCACTTAAATGTAATAAACGTCTACCAATTATTAATCCACTGGTCACTTTACCTACTTGGCCTAGTGAGCATATTTGTTTAAAAATAAAATAAAATGTTTGTGAATTTTATTCAATGATTTAATATTATATTTTTAATAGATGTAACAGAATCAAGTTTAATAAGTCAAGTATTATTAGCAAATGCTGATACTCTGTGTGCTCCAGCTGTACCTTTAATGGATCCCGATGAAACATTATTGTAAATATGAATAGAATTAATAATTTATAATTAAAATAATATTTTTATTCGATAAATGTATTTTCTTTTTTAAATTTTAGAGAAGGATTTTTTGAGAAATGTATTATGAATAATTATTTTGGTATTGGCATAGATGCTAAAATATCACTAGATTTTCATCATAAACGTGAAGAGCATCCAGAAAAATGTAGATCACGAACACGAAACTATATGTGGTACGGGGTTTTAGGAAGCAAACAATGGTTACAAGTAAGTCTATAAAAAAAAATATTTAATTTAAATTCATTACATGTATTGTTATTCAGAAAACCTATAAAAATTTGGATCAAAGAGTACAACTGGAATGTGATGGGCAAAAAATTCCACTTCCTTCATTACAAGGGATTGTAATACTGAATATTCCAAGGTAATAATGTCGGATTATTTTTTACTCGAACGCAAATTATTAAATACTTAGATCTTTTTTAATATGTATTTAGCTTCATGGGTGGTACTAATTTCTGGGGCGGTACAAAAGAAGACAGGATCTTCTTAGCCCCCAGTATTGATGATAGGATATTAGAAGTAGTTGCAGTGTTTGGAACCATTCAAATGGCTGCTTCGCGTTTAATAAACTTGCAACATCATCGTATCGCCCAGTGCACTACAGTACAAATAAATATTATGGGTACACAGTTCAAATTGGTAAAATAAATACATATTATGTAATTTTAACTTTTTTGAATTTAAGGGGATGAAGGAGTGCCAATACAAGTGGATGGTGAAGCATGGGTTCAACCACCAGGAATGATACGTATAATTCACAAGAACAAAATGAAAATGTTGTGTAGAAATAAAAGTCTTGAACTTTCATTAAAATCGTGGGAAGAAAAACAGAAACAAATTAAACACCAGAGTAAACGTATTCATAGTCAATCATTATGTAGATTTACTCCTTTAAGCCAAGAAGAAAGGATAATTCTACAAGACTTTTTGGATGCCACCACAAATTTAATTGAGTAATTATATTACATTTAATATTGATAAAAGTGTATACTTTTAATGTATAAAATTGTAATATTTTGTTGTTCAGAATTATCAGGGAAATGTTATTAAAACAAAAATTATTTAAAGGAGTTGATTTGAAAAAATTAACCGATTCGACTAATGAAAATGTTAAAAAAATCAGTATTGTTGAACATGAAACTAAGGACGTAAGTGTTAATGATTTTATTTAATCGTTCTATTTTAATAATTTGATTTTTTCGTGTAGAAAGAGTTACGTTCAGTAGCCACTGATGTCGTTTTGAGCGCAAAAAGTTTACATGGAGAAACACTAACTATGATCAGAAATACAGGAAATGTAAGTATAGAAATTAGCTCTTGCTATAATCTATAATGATAGTTATGTTAATATTAATCAATATATTTTTGTCATAAGGTTCTTGATGGTGAATCTGTAGTTAAACTAACCTTGGCATTCAGTAAACTTGAAAATGAATTTAAAAAATGTTTGATATCATCCAAAGATTCTGAAAAAGATGATTCTTCATTTTCTTATGTATATTTCCTAAGCAATCCTTATGAATCGGTAAAGTATTAATTGTTGTAAAATCACATTTTTTAAAATTTAATTTATTTCTTTAAGTCATATTATGTCATTATAAAAACGTGTATGTTTCATGTAATGAATTAACCATAATTGTTAACACAGGACAAATTATACCGTAAAGGACAGTTCTGGCAAAAATTGTGGAAGGCTAATATGACATCTTCAAGACGAATCTGTCAAGACATAATCAATTGGAGTACAGTGGAGGTGGGAATTTGGCTTGAATCAGTGCAGTTGGGAGAATATATAGAAGTATTCGCCAATAATGATATTCGAGGCAAAGAACTGTTGAACTTAACACGTCGTGATCTAAAAGAAATCGGTATGGCTAAAGTAGGACATATAAAACGTATACTTATGGCTGTTAAAGAATTACACACAGTCCATGAAGATCATTAGAACTTAAACGAAATAAAATATTTATTACTTAAGATATATACAGGATAATTATTTTATATTGATCAAGCAATACCATTGAATGTTTAAATAATTTTTGGACATTTTTTTTTTCTACTTAACGTTATACAATTTATTATAATCAACATCTTCTTAACTCTTACTTTTCCATATAATAGGAATACCAACTTTTAATTTCATATTGTAAATTGTTTTTTCAACCATTATTAAGTTGGTTGACGACATTAACTTCTTTTTCAGTTTTTCACAATCTTGAGCAAGCCTTTTTATTCCAATGGAAATATCTCTGCATCTTCTCTCAGTTGAGATATATTCAAATTTTCTGGTCTTCCCGGTGGTTTTCACTGTTCAATTGCACTTTCTATTATAATGTAGTGCAGTATTTTATCAAAAGTGTTTTTAGATCTATCTATAAACATCGACATTGAACCAATAGTATGTTTGTTCTATATAAACAAGACTAAAAATTTATGCATTTATAATACTCGAATATGTTTTAGTAAAAACTTAACTATTATTATCGTTTTATTTATTTATTTCTCAATGTCTTTAAATTATAAACTAATTTAAAAAAAAAAATTTTTTAATTACCAAAATATTCAGAAATATTGTTTGATCAGTAATAAAATCAATAATCACTATGCATTGTGTTTAAAAAATATTTTTTATTGTACATTTTTGTAATATAAAAAAAATACATTGCCAGTTTAAAGTGAGTACTAATTTTCCATGTTATGAACTTTATAAACTTACTGAAGTTAATATTTAAACTAAATTTGAAAAAAAAATAATAAAATAGAAATTAAGAACAAAACAATTTATTTTTTGTTTCTAAGCTTATTAAACGCATAGCTATATATTTTAATTTTAATTTAATATATATATAAAAGATTAAAATTTTATATATTGTCTAAAAAAAAAAAAAAAAAAAAATAGATATTTTTAATGTTTTGACTAATTTGCAATCCATGAATGATATACGAATATATATATATATATACAGGGTTTGTCCAAAAAGTAATGTCAGTAAGTCGATTAGAAAAAAATATATTTATCATATCGCTGTATATTACATTAAAAAGTTTCAAAATATGATCCTCCTGCGTCGATACATCACTTCCAATGAGATTTCCATGCATCGAAGGCGTCACGACAAGCCTGTTCTGGAATGTTGCCCTTCAGAGACCTCGTACATGTGCCTTTCATTGGAGTTTTCAATCGGGGGAACAGGAAGAAGTCTAGGGGAACTAAGTCGGGACCGTAGGGTGGCCGGGGAAATTATTGGAACCTTCGAATCAGTCAGAAATTGTGTGACGAGGAAGGCGGTGTGGGCTGGCGCATTGTCGTGGTACAACTTCCAATAATTGTTCTCGATTTCACAATCCCGCGGTGAACGGTACTTTTTGGAATGTTTAACGTCCGTGACACTGAACGTACACTCAACCGACGGTCCGTGTTCAAAAGTTCTCTCATACGCTTTCTAAAAAGGCCTTGTGCCACCGGAACACTTGACGTTCCGATAAAGAATCATCATCAAATGCCGTTTTTATCGTACGAAAAGTTTTCACTGGGGACTTGCCAAGTTTTGGACAAAACTCGATGGCAAATCTTTGCTCTATCGAACGCCGCACTGTGTGGCGAGGTGCACGGGAGACGAAAACTAGTGACGTCGGAAAAAAAAAACACATTTCTCCTCGCCGGATAGTCTTGAGACCACTGGCGACCGCGTGGTCTTATACCCGACTTCTCACATTATCGACTCCAACCCAATCTATTCGCTCAACGACGAATAGTTATTTAAAATTAAATCACTGACCATTACTTTTCGGACAAACTTGTCTGTATATTCTTCTTCTTTTTTTTTTTGTCGTACAATCCGGTTGTGGATTATTACGTTAGGTTAGATTATTATTGCACGTAGATTAAAAACAAACAAACCAAAAAAAAATGCATACGCTTTTTAGAGCTCCTAAATTCCATTAAAATCACAGTACAATATTACTGTGTATTTACATTTTTTGTTTTACGTGTTGTCGCACTATTTCTCTTGTTTTTTTTTTTATCTAGAAAACTAAAAACATATTCGTTACACACAAACGCCTTCCCCTCCCCAATTTATAAATTAAAATTCCAAAATCGGTTCTGTGCCTCGTGATGTACGTGTATAATTATTAAGGTTTAATGCTGAACATTAATTACGTTTATGGGTAAATGATCTTAGATTTGAAACAGGAACGTCAAAGACTTATTTACTCTCGTACAACTCGTCTATTATCCCTATCTTCCAGTAACTAAGTGCCAAATAATTATTTGTCAACGAACCTCTCTCTGTTCATTATCTATCGTTTTATTAAAATTTTCCATTTTTTAATTATGTTACTTCTCTCGAAACGTACATTTTCAATATATGATAAACGGTTTTATAATATTTACATACAATTGTCATTTTCAATGTAGATAACTCATTAATATATAATATATATTAATATATTATATATAAAACACTCATTCATTTAAATATATTTTTATTATTCACGTGCTTTTCAAAATACGTTAACAGTGTACATAATATTATCGTAGGCGTGTTGTGTACCGTGGCCCGTGTTTTTTTTTTTTTTATTGTAAGAATTTAATGTTTAAGCTACAAAATGTACCAACACACGTGACTCGTGGAATATGAAATTTTTTTTTTTTTTTTAGTACCTAATAAAATAAACCGACCGGCAACCACTGTCATATAAACTGGCAAATTCTTCTTGACCCGTCGTTACTCGCGCATAGAGCGGATTCGCTCACCTGATGGTATTTTAATCACAAATATAATAATTTCGGAACAAATGAGTTCGGTGTCAGTTATAATCGTTAAACCAGCGTAAAATAATTTTAAATCTTATTAATTATTAATGTAGACATAAATAAAAACAATTCGAATGATATCCGTGTGTGCAATACAATGTCCATTAATCGTATTCCGCATTACTTTATTATATAGTTTTAATTTTGGAAATATAATAAGAAAATTAATAATTACACTAATGTAAAATATACAGGTACTTGTTCAAACTAATCTAGGTCTAAGTCTTCGGTATATCCATTGCGCATACACTACGTGGCGCTAATGTGTGTTCTTTACATATAATGGCACAGAGCATTTTCATTTAACCGCGAAGTAAATAATTCCTTCGTGTTTTATAAAAATATGACGAACATAAATACAAAGTCACTTTTGAAACAAAAAAGTAAATACGAACGCGAAAAACACAACTTGTTGTTTTCGGTTTCCTAAACAGAACGATAAAGTGCCCATAAATCGTTAAATCTATTTTTGCACACTTTCTTATGAGGTGCTATGAATTTGAGGAAATACAACTACCGGCTAGCTTTTCAAATTAAAAACTGTGTGAAAGAAATTCTCACGTGCGAGCAACGACGGGTTAAGAACGATTGGAATCACTTTTATTCGTCGAACGAGAAAGTTGATTTCAATAGGGTCATCGAATAGTCTAAAAAATTATTGACTCCGATCCGAAGAAAATTTTAAATTCTCCATTGCACACCCCATACCAAATTTCTGCGCACGCCTATGAATATTATTCCTTTTTTTTTATTTTTTTTAACTCGGAAGTGATACGATCAAGTTAAAATATAAACTATTCATAATGTTATGTAACTATTGAGACTACTCCATTGTTTTTTTGAAAAATTATCCTTTTAAATTAGTTTTGATTTATAACCTGTACGTATGTTTTCTCTGTGTATTTTGCACAACGCATCGATACGTTTAAATGATTCTGTTGGATTTGTTGTTTAAAAATTGTTGATTATTTTACATATAGTCATTGAACAACGGATTTTCGGTAAATAATTTTATATAAATTTAATAATGTAGATTATATATATATATATATAAAATATTTGTAGAAAACTGACGGTGATCGGCCAAATGGTAATACATTTAATTAAACATTGTGTACTGATTAGTGATATGATTAAGGCCATTTATGTGTTTTAATATCATTTTCAAATTTATTCATTTACCTATTGGGTATCTTTACCCTTGGTTTTGTTGTTAACATTTATTGTGAAATCCGTGTACACTAAGTAATAGTTAATTGCGGTGCTACTGGTGTTCCGTTTCGGTATTATTTCTAATATAAAAATTTCACAAGACTAAACGAAAAATATGTCATAATAAATTGTTTAACATTATCCACTGTTGAACACGGGCTATGTCTCACATGGAACAGGGTTTAAACAATCGACTATATACTTGTGTTGATATTATATACCTACAGTAAAATAATAATTGCACCATTAAAATCATGTATAATTGTTGTTATTATTATTGTAGGATGTAATATGTTTTAGCAATAATTTATCAAGCAATAGTTTAGTAAGTTCCTACTATTTAATTTAAAAAAAAAAAAAACAAATATTTATTTACTTTTTATCTGAACAAATTCTATTGTATAGAAAATATGTAGAATAGTTATGTACTTAATAAACATATATTTGCTTTCTTCGGTATCCGAAGGAAAATAATTTATTGAATTCTATTTCATGATATATACTATTTTTATTTTTGTGTTTATAAACATTATTAATAATAATTATTATTATTGTCTTTATTATCAATTGTGTTATTATCTATTAGAAAATTTACCTATTTTTGTTCTCCTTTGACAATGTGTTTATTGACGTACCAATCATCTATGCATCGAATATTGGTATTGGCCAATGCATTATAATATTTGGAAGGCGAGAACTCAACCATATCCTAAACGCAGCAACGAAGCTAATAGTGTGCCAATGAAAATTTTTTCGCAAAATAAAAGCAAATTATCACTATAATTTTTTAGTAATTTTTAAAATAAATCCAAGACAAAATAATCCTATTGATTTTCTCATGAAAAAATATTTTCAATATTAAATATAAATAAATTTAATATTTAAAATAATATTAAATTATATTTTAAACAATAATCGTACTAAAATAACTAATGTGACATCTCTCAATGTGTAATTATATAATAATTATATTAGCGTAAATGTGTCACATAATTACATAAATGTAAATTTGTTTCGTTAGTATTGCTAAGATAGAATGTGTGGTTTAAAACGAAAATGTATGAAACATTCGCACTTAACACATGTATTAAATATCGTTTTCAAATTATAATAAGAACAAAATTAATGTTTATTTGCCAAAAATTCATAATCATAAGACTGTGCTTAAAAACTAAGTAGGTATCAACTTTTATGGATACATTTTATAGTGTTGACTATTTACCACCCGACATATTAAAATAAGCGTTCATCGTTTCCGCTAAAACTCAAAAAATGTTTGACTTTGTATCAAATTTTTACCTAATTATAATTGCTTGAAGAGGCAGTTCACGTTAGCCCTCTCCTCTCCTCAAAAAAAAAAAAAATATATGACGTTACGATTGTTATGATATACATATAATATATGGTATTACGTTTTGCAATAGTTCTTTCAAACTTTTTTTAAACGATTTCATACGGAGAATAGTTTTATTTGTGAATTCATATTTTTTAAAAAAATATATATAATACTATAATTTAATGATTTCTTTTTTTTTCAATTTATATATAAATAAAAAAAACGAATGAATAGAATATTTTACCCCGTCGAAGTCTTATAAGAAATTGCAGGTGGAGCGGAAAAAATGATTTATGCGTCGTGCGGCCTAAAAACCCGAGACGGTTTTTCGTGATAAATCGGAGGATATTTTTAATTTATGTTCCGACACGAGGTCTCGAAACGAAGAGTGCAAAAAGACTTGACCGAAACGAGTCTCTACTCACAATTTTGTCTCGGCGAATGGCCTAAAAACGATATTATTTCAACCGACTGGAACCACTGTTAAGTTTAAGCACACAAATTACACAGACAGAGCGTATACCATAATTAATATATACGTTTTATTGGGGGGGGGGGAAACGACGCATTCATATTTTATAATCGTATTAGCATATAAAATAACGTGATATTAATATTATAGTAATAATATAAATTTATATATATATATATAATATATTTGTTCATATATGCGAGTATATTGTAAATTAAGTTAAAGAGTATTGTGTAAAACAGGCACGTAGCCATAGGGAGAACAGAAGCCCGTTCCTCTCCGAAATTTCACAAATTCTAACAAAATTGTGCTTTTCTATACGAGAAAGTATTTTTTTTTAAATAAATTTACATTATAATATGAACGTGAATTTCTTTATTGTCAGCGAGCTTATCATTTTTTTTAATTATACGCGTTTTACTTAATTATCAAAAACATTTTGAACGTACGGTCGCTATCATATACATAATATGTAATAACAGTCGAGAAACCTTGAAACAGTGAGTTTGCATGTTATGTTCGAATAACATCCCCATTATTCGGAATAATTAATCGCATACACGATTTTCATTTTTCTTTCGTACTTCGAATTTTGAAGATTCATTTGAATATTGTATTTTGACTGATAATATATTATATATATATATATATATATATATATGTATATGTATTTAAGTATTGATTTTATTATGTAAAACCAATGATGTAATAAGCGACCTCTTTATATTATATCATTTACGTCCATTATTTTTCATGCAACGAATGTAATAATTATAAACTGCAGCTTGTAAAGTCTGTGAGTGACTCTATTTACTATTTCACTTTTAAATTCCCCTCCCCCCTGAAAAAAAATTCCTGTCCATACGTGCCCGGTGTAAAATAAAGAAAAACATATATAGGAATTATTACCTACATAAAATGTGTTTAATATATTTACTACGAATGGTTTCCACAAAAAGAAAAAGAAAAAAAAAACTTTTTATTTTTGAGATTCTAAGCGAAACCATTGCAGGCTTATATCGGGTTAATTTTATTAAATTTTTTTCTGTGTTACAAATTTTCGACTGTAGAAAGGATATGCTCTCGGGTGATCTCGTCTTGCGGTTACGTTCCGGTAACATAATATTGTATAGTTGGTATATACTTTATTTGAAACGTTATTCGATTTTCTCAGTATATATAGTCACAGATTAAAGGAATCTGTGGTATATAATTACACAAAATTATGCGTAAACATACATAAACAATAGGAAAGTCGAGAGAAAAACTATTTTCTCGATAATTTTTAAACGCAGCACCAAACTACCAAAATAATGTGGTAATATTATAGTCTTGAAATTTACGTACGACGCAATTCTCAAAAAAACATTTTCCGATTTTGGGCTATTTATAACAATTATTAGACGTTGAACTGTTTTACGTGTCGTAAAAGGGATGTAATTTTTGGTTTTAAGAGCTAAACATTTTATACAACTGTATTTAAAAAAAACAAAAAGGAACTCTCGACAATCCTATAAAGCACAATTTTTTTTTTTTTGTAATTTTCCTACGGTATATTATTATAATTACACGCGCCGAAGCTCCGCTTATATAATCGTATTGGATACGTTTATAGCACTGTTTTAAAATTTATCGTAATAACAAAACGCTAAAATTCTTTCTGAGCACAACCTGCAGTTAATTTTAAAAAAAAACCCTCTATTTTTATTTATTTTGTTCTTTTTCGCTCGATATCCTGCAAACGATGAATTTTTTTTTTTTGATCGAAACCGATATCCGCTGTAGTATAAACAAATCTAATACAACGTACTATCATATTATTACATATTTCTTTATTTCACGCACAAATATACTCAGATCCACTGGACCAGAGGAAGAGGCAGAAGAGACGCGTCAATCATGCATGTTGTATATATTGTTATCTTCTGAGAACGATTTGTTACCATTAATTGATTTTAACCAAACCATATAATATATTGAATTTTACCAATAACGATAAAGCGAGGGAAAAATGTTTTATACAAGACTGCAATGTAAGTATTGTGTAGATAAACATTAGAAGCCTAGTGGTTTTACAATGATGTTTTTTTTTATCCTGTGAACAGATTTTCGATCAGAAGGAGTACACAAATAACACTTTATCCGATAACAAATTACATCAGCTCGGTACTTAAGAAAAATAATTTTTCGATATTCTCAATAGTTTTTAACGCGGCTGGAAAAACTAACAGAAAAATGGCAAAAAAAAAAAATATAAGCTAAAAATGGGATTTCGTCAATATTGCACATCGTTATTTCTCCGTAACTTCGAAAAAAATCAACCAAATGTGTTGAAATTTTCAAAAAGAACGTGTCTTTGCACTATACGTACAACTACAAAAAATAATTTTAAAATTTTTAAGTTTGGGCTTTTCGCACCTATTTTAGATTTTGAAGTTTTTCATTCATAAAAAGGTTAATTTTGGGGTTTAAGACTTGAAACTTGAATACAATATCAGTTGTATTTTACTTTAATTATGTACAAATAATAATTTTGACCGTTGACGGTTTTTCGGTTGACCGATGATAGTCGTAAGATTTTTAGAAATATCTCAACCGCCCTATTCGCCTCAACCGCCCTATTCGCCTCAATCACCCCATTCGTATTATTATATGGCTCTCATAGGCGTGCGCACGGGGGCAGCAGAGGCAGCATATGCTGCCCCCGAATCTTTGTTTTGTGCGGCATGGGCCGCCATTTATTGAATTACGGGCCTCTGTGAATTTTATTTCAGTAAAACAAAATTATGATACTACCACAAAATATGATGTACCTACACAAGTTGAAAATACAAACTCTATAAATTACAAATATAAGTGTGTGTGTGTGTGTGTATAATTTTCAAATTTTAAGTAATATTTTTTTATTAATATTATTATTTGTTTATCTTTATTTTATTAATATAATAAAAGTACATCTTACACTGAAAACAACTTTTTCCTGACAACGACTAACCTACCTATACAATTTTTGATACCTAAAATAAAGTACCTAGGTGATATGCACAATGGGCCGGGCTTAATGGAAAAATTGGAATATGGGCCGGCGATTAATCTCATGCTGCCCCTGAAACACGAGTCTGCGCACGCCTATGATGGATCTTATAATAAAATGAAAATATTTATGTCTAGTAATAAATTGTAACCGTAGGGCGTGTACTCGTCGTTTCATTGACAAGAAGCGGTGAAAGGTATATTCCGAGAAATCACACACCGACAATTATTTATTACTCGCACACTCTCGTGACAAATATGCTTCCGTATTTTAAAATGCTTATATACAAAACTCCTTAAAAATGGACCGTTTCCAATCCCCTTAATAATAATAATAATAATAATAATAATAATAATAATAATAATAATAATAATAATAATAATAGCCACACATTTTCGTAGGCCCTAGTCACAGTGCCTATAGTGTTTATCGGCTAATACGGCCCTACTGTGCAGTAAATATATTGTTTGACTTTATCGTGTGTACATCAATAATAATTTTTATTCTTCGTTTACTATTTCTTTCGCTTAAGTATATTACCCTCTCTTTTTTTTTTTTTATTGTTTTTTACTATATTTTTATTAATAATAATAATAATAATAATACGTATAGCGCGTATATACAATACGTTTATACAGTTATATGTATACAGACGGTATAATAAAACGGACACCACGCCGCGGACAACGTGACTTGCCACTTCCACATGCAACGTGACTCGGAAACGCGCGCACAAAACCGAATCCACTCCGAAAATCCCCGACATAATGAGACGACGGACCGACCACCAGCCGTCGGACTCGTGTGTGTCCCGTGTTCTTTCGCGCCCGCACACCCTCGTTTTGATTAATTTTTTTTTCTTTGTTTCTTTCACTCTTTTCAACTGGGACTTTCGTACGTTTTATACACGCACGCAGTGATCACCGCGGAACGCGCGAAATAATATATAATACTCGGGAATCGTATCGAATTTAACGTCGTCGTAACCGTATGAATTTATACGTAAATAAAATTCGTATTATTATTATTATTATTATTTAAACGCGAAACGATTCCGTCGCGTCGTCTCGGTGGTACTCGGAAAATATAATACGAACGTTAATTATTATTCTCTTCTTATTAATTACTCGTATAGTACCAATAAATAACATTGAGATGCTGCTCGCGTATTAGCTGCTGGTGCCAACACACGAGAACGGCGTATACACTGCGTATATATATATATATGTTACAGAAATGAGTGGGTACGTATACACACGGCATTTGTACATTTTGTAAAGATTTATATATTTTTTGTGTTTTCGTTTTGAGAACACACACATATATATATATATGTGTAAGGGCAAAATATATAAAATACGCAAAAGCGTTTTTTTGTTTTCTTCTCGCAATTTCTTGTTATAGGTACATATATCGACAGAAAATTCACACACCGCGAATGATCGAAACCGCGGACGTCATCTATATATATATATATATTATTACCGTATAATGGAGATCGTGGATTTTTAATATCTAGGAAAAAACATACGTAATCTACGGTGATGCGCATGTGTCGTTTAGACATATAACTCACTTATTATCGAGTGTACTAAAATAATAATAATAATAATAATAATAATAATAATAATAAATTATAGATTATAAATTACGGAATAAAAGTAACATTCGTACGAGCTGAAAATAATGTGTTCAAAAAGAAAAATTTATATTTACTAAATAAAATCGAGATATATATAAGTATATAAGTATATATTGAACGCGGTATAAACTTCGCTCGATTTAATCATGACGTCCGCGGGGTGTAGAAACTGACGTGGAGGTCGCGGCGTAATTCTTTTTGCATTTTTCTTTTCGATAAACCATTATAAGTACATTTTTTTTTCTTTTGTGACATATCCAAATCGAACCTCGAATGTATTTATTAAAACATAATCATTTCGTATAACACATCAGCATTCATCATAGGACACAATGAATCATCGGCATAGTTCATTAAATTAAACTCTCGGTAAAAATATGTGTAAAAATGATAAAAATCCGGTCTCTATAATTATATAAACATTATTCTACTGTATAATATATTTGTCTGTAGAAGTGTCATTTCGACAGTATATAATATTATTCCAAATGATATTATGGTAAACGATATTCGCAAATTATTTTACCCGGACCTACTCTTAAATATTAAAACGCACCTACGCGCCATAAAATATAAACACCATTTCCTATACACATATACGAAAAATTGTGTTCCAATATACCTATAATTGTACAAATTAAAATGATTGTCACAAATCCTCAATTATTTTGCCGTACGCTAAATTCGATATTGTAAAAATAAAAACCAAACATTATGTAATACACCGAGTGTTTTGTTACGAATTATTTTTGTTTTGATCGTGTATTCCATATAATAAATATTATTATTCTTATCGACGAATAATAAATAATTGATCGAATTGGACTTTAGCGTAACGCGCGTAATCGAAACTGTACAAATGACCTGTAAATATAATTACGACTACATTATACTTATAAACGTATTATAATAATGTAATAATTACGGGATACAATCTAAAAACCATAATTAGTGAAATATTCTAATAAAAAAAAGATAATTGCAATATTTTAACATCAGTAAATTCGTTAAGAAAAGAAATAAACGACCGAAACATTCGTAATTTCACGTTTTAAAAACCGACTGAATACGCTTTTAAAAATCATATAAAATACAAAAAAAAAAAATGTGCGTTGTTACGCGCGTTGCGAAATTGCAAAAAACAAAAAACCTTCTTATACATATTACAATATTCGCAATAACGTGCAGCTTCGGTCTCCGAGTAGAATATATTGAATAATCGTGAAATCTGACGTGATGCAAATTATGAAATTATGAATCTGCTGATTCGTTGACGCATATTTTATTTTAGACATTTACAAAAGTTGCGCGCATATAGCGTATGTATGCCACAATTTCCGACGTTCCGTCATTTTGTCGACATCGAATTTTCATTCCAGGTTATAAAAATAAAATGTACTACAATGCAGATGGTGTGGAAATAATTTCGAGAAAATCTCGTGTGTAACCGTACCTACTTATAACGATAATAAAGACGTCGCAATGTTTTTTTTTTTTTTTTTTTTTTAAGACATTTCATTATAATATACGAATATCTCATATGATTTTGCAGCGTGTTGATTTCAAGAAAAAAAAATTTTGTCTCCTTAACCGCGATCGGGATTACAAAATTATTCAATTGTATATAGATAGATTAGAACCATTTCGTTACCGATCATCGCAGTAGAGGAAATAATTAAATTACACTGATAATAAGCCAATACGGTTTGATGATGAATACAACGCACACCGATTGTATTTGACTGGATTGTTTATTACACACGACCATGACCGACGACGACGGATTTCTTTTTTTTTTTTATAAGTGAAAACATTTAGCGACTGTATATTTTTTAGAACGGAAAACTATACATCTAAACCATAGGTTCTCAAACATATTTCATACACCGCCCACTTTAACAATCAACATTTTTTTAGTGGCCCCCAAAATTTTTAAACTTACCAATTGTTGTTTATCTTTAAAAAGTTATTGCAATTATTATATTTGAACATGCCATATTCTATTTTAGAGTTCAAACTTACATTTTAAAGGAGCATTTTTAATAAGATCAATTAAAACGCATACTTAATCGAATTTCAATGTATTTTTATTAAAATTTAAACAAACCTTTGAATTTAAATTTATCGAGCTTACTTAATGTGATGGATGAACCTGATGTAGTTTAACCAGTTTTCTTATATCAGGCTCGCATTTACAGTCGTAAGTCGCCACGTTCGGTAACAAGCAGCCGATTTATTTTTTGAGTTATTAGTGTTGTTACAGCACTAAATCCACGTTCGGACAAATACGATGACGGAAACGCTATTAGATATCTTTGAACAATCGACCATAATCCAGGGTAAAGTTGCGGGATTACATAATTTTTCGCTTTTTTTAATCAACTATCGCCCCCCAGACCGCTTCAACGCCCCCCCCAAACTTCTTTGAACCTTTTACCGCCCCCTGAAGGCCACTAACGCCCACAAGAGGGCGTTATCGCCCACTTTGAGAAAGAATGATCTAAACCGTCGGTTTTTTTTTCGAGAATTCAAAACTTTTTTCTTTTTTTACGAACGTTAAGTAATAACGACGTGCAATTATCGTCGCCGTTTTATTACGTATATACGTAAAAAGAAGGGGGGGAAGAGGAGTTGGTTGGCTGTATAAGATTGTTTTTGTCGATTCACATAGACGTCTTCTTGTATAATAAACGTTTTTGTTTGCCATCATTATATATATATATATATATAGTGCATCATGGATTATAATAAGATAAAAAACAAGCATACGGTTCACTGGTTCCGTAAGGGATTACGACTGCACGACAACCCAAGTTTACGAGAAGGGTTGATCGGTGCTAAAACATTCCGGTGTATTTTCATACTCGACCCGTGGTTTGCCGGCGCGTCAAACGGAAGCATCAATAAATGGAGGCGAGTAGTATAATATGATCGTTGATTTTATATATTATATATTATAATAATAACATTTACTCGGTTCGTATTGTCCGTAAATTTATTTTAGTCTTTATGATGTCACAGATTTCTCTTGCAATGCCTGACAGACTTGGATACGAGTTTGAAAAAATTGAATTCTAGACTGTTCGTAATCAAAGGACAGCCAGCCGAGGCGTTACCCAAACTGTTCAAAGTAAACATTTAACAATAAATATAATATATATATTGTCTATAATCAGTAGCGCAACCAAGGGGGGACCCCTCCCCCTTGAGTATTTCTAAAGTGAAGAATTGGAAAGGTAATTTTAGTTATTGTCCAATTATATTTTACAGTTAAACACTATTTATTTATTTCAGCAATATAATAGTTTAGTTTTGGCAATGTACGTACAATCCGAAGTAATAATAAATCGTTTAGCGACTTCAAAGCGTCGTTTGGACTTTATTTTATAAATTAATATATCTTACGTTTTATTATTTATACGTTAACACAAAAAAAAAAAATAATTAAATTTATTATTAACGTGATTATTTATGATTACATTTTTTATATTATAATCTTGGAAAGGGGTTTTTTCTGGTTGCGCTACTGTCTATAATTATTATTTGTATATATGATTTAAAATTAGTTTTTATCTGAGAAATGATCAAATATATATATATATATATGTGCATATTTATATATTATATTGTTTCGAACGACACAATAGTGTTACAGGGTTTGAAATTTATTCCGTTACGGTTATATACAGCGCGGTATTACATAATACCTGTTGTATAGGTACTACTCGTACATAATTATTATTTTTGAGTAAAAAAAAAAAAAAACCCGCGTGTACGGTAACGTTTACAATATTATTGTGTTGCGCGTGTTTTATTGATGATAAAAATGTATTTCTTAAGATATGGGGCACGACAAACTTCACGTTCGAAGAAGATCCTGAACCATATGGTCGAGTGAGGGATCAAAATATAAAAGTCATGTGCCGCGAAATGGGAATTTCTGTGATTACACGTTGCTCGCACACTCTGTACCAGTTAGACAAGTAAATATTGAACACTTTTTAAATATAGTAGGTGGTACCTGTTATAAAATATAACGATGACGAGAAAAACGAAAAAAAAAGTACATTCCTTTCATTTTTATATCCGCACAAATATGTTCTTTAAATACACATTCTACCCATTTGGCGGAAATCGGCGAAGAGGGGGCTTTAGGGGACTTAGTCCCCTAAAAAATTAATTATAGTAAACTCAGCCCTCCTAAAAATAGAGGACTATACTCCATAAGTAAAATTATTAAATTTTAAAAATTTTTAAATTAAATATTATTATTATATCTTATTTTATATATATATATAAAAAAACAATTAAACATTTGTATCCGTACACAAAATAATAATATATAAATGTGTTTCATAAAGCAAGTAAGTGCTAAACAATATTATTTATGCGTATTGTATGAATTAATCAAATTTAATTTTTATAAATAATAACTAAAAGAGTGTTTGATATATCTTTAATATTAAAAAACAAAAATTAATTGTTACTGATTCCTCATCAACAACAAACATTAAAATCTGAAAATGGACAATTAAATATTGGTATAGAAATTGATATAACTGCACAAAAAAGTATTGAAAATATCGTAGATGAAAACCATGTCATTTCTGACTTAGGAACTTTAATAACAGGCCCTGTGCGACCAATTTCAAGAGTAAGTACAAATTTAGGTAAACAGAATTTAAGTTATTGTGTTATATTTAAATTATATATATTGCCAGTCATATCTATGTAAAATAAACGAGTAAACGTGTAAAGGAGTGTAGAACGGGGAAAAATGAATCCTTGAGTTCATTTCATTGAAACACGCGAAATAATAATAATAATAATAATAATAGATTTAGCATACGTGAATACGATTGATCGCTCGGTCAGCGTCAAACAAAACGCCCGCGTATACCGATAGAGCGCGCCCGTCAAACGTAATAAAACCGGAAAAAAAAGTAGTCAACAGATAGCAATACAACACAACAAAGGGAGGGGGAGGGTAGCCACGCATGTATAAATAGCGGTCCGCAACGGACGTACGGCTCAGTTATGGTACAGCAGGCAAACGCAAACTTCGTCGTTCACCTCTGCCCGCAACAAACACATCGTATGTGTGTGTGGATAAAGTAGGAGTGACCACTAGTTAGTAGGTTGAAACGTCTAAAAATGTCTGTTTGCGCTAATGGATAAAACAAAAATGTTAAGCCCTCCCACAAATGTAACCAAATATCCGTCTATGATTCTACCCATAAAAATGATTAAGAATATCGCGTTACGAATGATCCAAAATTTCCTTGATCCCGATATCTTAAATAAAATTTAATTTTTAAATTGCATATTATACTTTTAAAATATTTATATAATATAATATTTTATAGAATCCTATTTAAACGTATATTTACTTTTATTGTTATTTTTGTTCCAGAATAATAAATATAAACGGCGGGAAAGCTCCACTTACTTATCACTTGTTTCAAAAATTGTTAGAGTGTATTGAGCCACCGGAAAGTGCTATACCCAGTATAGACGAAGAATTTCTCGGAGATGCTATCACACCGATCAAATACGATCACGACGAAGTGTTCGGTGTTCCTACACTTGAAGAACTTGGTAAATATATGTATTATAATTTATGCCTACGTTATAAATGTATTAAATTACGCGATACTATATATATATATTATATACAATGTAAATGCAAATGTTATTTTATTAAATAAATACTGTATTATGGTATAGCTGTGTTCCCTCGCTTCTTCGTGTCTTTTACAACAGTTTAGAAAAATAGACACATTTTTTGCCACGTATTTTTAATATTGTTTTTCTTTCTTAGGATTTAAAAAAACAAACAACATAGCACAGCATTTATGGAAAGGTGGTGAGACCGAAGCGTTGATAAGGTTACAATGTCATTTAGAACGGAAAGCATTCATCGCGTCTTACGGTAAACCAAAAATGACGCCGCAATCCTTATTAGCTAGTCCCACTGGTCTTGCGCCCTATTTGAGATTCGGATGTTTATCCACCAGATTATTTTTTTCCGAACTAAATGACCTTTATCAGAAGGTGTGTGTGTATGTGTGTGTACTACACTTTTATTCCGTTATTTTATTTATTATCCATAATGTGTCGTATAAATGTAGATTCGTAAGGCTCGACCACCGCTTTCGTTACACGGCCAACTGCTGTGGCGAGATTTTTTTTATTGTGCGTCCACTAATAATCCAAATTTTGACCGAATGGCTGGAAATCCGATCTGCGTGCAAATACCTTGGGACAAAAATTCTCAAGCATTGTCCAAGTGGGCAAACGTAAATATCGTTTTTGTGTGCCCAGTATATTATTTTCTGCACACATATTGACCGCTATTTATAATTATAGTTTAACTGATTATATAGGGTCAAACCGGTTATCCGTGGATTGACGCAATTATGATACAATTGAGAAACGAAGGTTGGATACATTGTATCGCAAGACACGCCGTCGCGTGCTTCCTTACTCGGGGCGATTTGTGGTTGTCTTGGGAAGAAGGAATGAAGGTAATTATAAAAAAATAATATAATTAATGTTGATTTTATTGTTCTTGCGATTTTATTACTAACTACGTTGAATAATACAAGCACAGTTGTTTAGTAGGTATTCGAAGAACTATTGTTGGATGCCGATTGGTCGGTAAATGCGGGATCTTGGTTGTGGTATTCGTGTTCGTCGTTTTTCCAAGAGTTCATTCATTGCTATTGCCCTGTAAGGTTTGGACGTAAAGCAGATCCAAATGGTGATTATATAAGGTACTTTTAAACTTTTACTTGCGATTTTCGTTAAACACAGGACGAAAGAAAACCCTTATGAGTCGCATACACTATTATATTACATTTTATGTGTTGTTCACTATTTTTGATTGTATTTTTGAGAGAAGGCACATATGTCTTAACATCACAATCGTTTTAAATGGTAGACTGATTTTTCAAATAGGTTAAATGAAGAAAATATGCGAAACTCGAGGATCTGAATGTGGTTGGAATTATTGATGGAAATTTGTTTGTTGGCCTATTGATTTTCTTATTTTCAGTTAATTACAAAAGGATACAATTGATATGAAGCAGAGGGAAGTGTAAAACCATCAATGAATATATAGTACAAATTTGGCTTTATTTACGTTGAAATATGTTTTGATTTGAGAATGAAGCGAATAATAATTATTGATTATAAATATTTTTTTTTTTATAGAAGATATATTCCGGTTTTACAAAATATGCCTACTAAGTATATTCACGAACCATGGTTGGCCCCCGAGTCTGTACAGCTGGCTGCCAATTGCATAATTGGCATTGACTATCCATTGCCGATTGTCAATCACGTTATAGCTTCGAAAATCAATCTGGAGAGAATGAAATTGGCATATCAACAGCTATCTAATTGTCAGCTACGACTAGAAAATGGTAAATTAATCTTAATCTCTTCGACGAAAAGATGAACTTACACATTGTGCCCAGAGAATGAAGTTTATTGATTTATTTATACAATTCATTGAACAAGTGACGATGACCTAAAAATAAAAATAAGCTACCTATATGGCTATATGTATGCATGTAGCTGACTCGTTAATCATTATAATTTAAGGGAATTGTGTTTTATTTATATATTATTTACAGAAATTTTATCAAAAAATAAACCTGGTTTAAAATCATTGTTGTACACTTGTACGTGAAAAGTATTTTGTATTACCTCCTACCTAGCCGCTGCATGGAACACACACACACACGCACATATTGTAAATTACATTGCCAACAGTGTTCGATGTACTTTGCTTTTTTGTGAAGTTCACGATGTTCTAATAAGAAATTCACTGACAATATTATTATGTACATACACATATATAATGTATAGCTATATGAGTTGTTTGTATTATACATTTTAAAATAAGTTTTCATTATATTATAATATTATGTATATTATTTGAACTTCAATCAGTATTCAGTTGCTACATAAATTATCTTTAAAGCATCCATAGATTCACATCGCACACGTCGGACGGATCGTATGAAACGGATTGATTTGTGGTAGAGCGTCCACTATGTGTCCGCAGCAATTGACGGTCGTTTGCAATCGGATTTTTTACAGTAACATTCGCATTTTCGGAAACTGTGTGTACCAGACAGAATGGAACGTGATGAAGAAGAGCTTGTCATGATTACTTGTTTGTTGGCAAAAGAAGAAGAAGAAGAAGAACATGACAAGTGGATACATGACATTATTGATTAACCGAATACGATTAATAATATTGCTTGTGATAATTGTATTCTACAGAATTTGTAGGAAATACATAATTATCTAGCTTGAATCTAGTAAAGTATTTAAGCGTGTGCGTATAATAATAATAATAATAATAATAATAATAATAATAATAATAATAATAATAAATTAATTAATTAATTACTGCCTATAATACCAAACGAATGCCAAAACTCGTCAGTTGCAGTCTCTATACAATTACATTTTTATAGACCTGTAGTATAGTATATTAAATAATATATATTATTATTGGTATAGTAAAGAAAAATGAGTTTTCACATTTTTATCAAAAAAAGTCGATTTCGACTGTGTTTTTAAATTATGAAGATTTCTTTTAATAGCATATGAAACTTATTAACGATTTATTTTCATTTTGTCAAATGTTTTATGTATAAGTATTTATAAACATATGTATAAAAGTGTAAAACAAGTATTTAATTAAGTAATGCAGATGAATTTTTATTTTTTAAAAACGTCTGAAATGTAATAATTGTACAGGCGATTGAAAAAAAATTCTTAAAAACTGACATTTTAAGTCTAAATAAAGTTATTTTTCAGAAAGAAACATTTCGTTGTTTTGTCGTTTAAAGAATTTTAACAACAGCGGGGTTAAATTAATAATAAATAATATTTATACATATATAAGCGTCGTGCGAATTGCCATTTGATTTATATATAATCTTGGTTATAGTTATAGAAACAAATTGCAGTACAAAATGATACTTTAAATTTAGAAAGAAAAAATTTCGTTTTATTCTTTTCTTTTTAACAATGTTAAGTTTTTACATTTTACACTGAAAACGATTATAATTAAAAAGTTCTTTAGGGTTTGATTTCTTACGATATTCATATAGTATATATTACCGCGCTAGTATATCAATTTAATTTAATTAATAACATTTAAAAATAATCATTTATCTGAAATACAACAGAAACGCATTTAAAGTTATTACAACATAATAATGTTGTAATAACTCTAATTATTCACTCTTTATTATGTGGAATATTCAAGAGTACAGTGAAAAAACGAAAAAAAAATTTATCATGATTATTAAGCAGGTACCTGTTATGCTTGGATCACACGCTGCTGATGATCATTAATTAATATTTTTTATGATTTTAAAAACTTCTTTAAAACTACTTGGAAACCATCTTATCGAACTCTGAACTCGCCCAATTGGTTCCTATTTATACTACGGTACCACCGCAATTTCCATCGCAAGCGATGAATAATTGATAGGCAGAGATTGGATGGCTCTAATCCACCGTTTTACACAAAAAATCGATTTTTTTTAATTCAATATGTTTAGAAATCTATTCAATTTTTAAAAGATCGAATCGAATGGGAACGGTGATTTTTTTTGTTAATTGTTGGTAAACTAGAAGTGCTTCTTACATTAAATTAATAATAAAAAAAATTCAAATACACTTCTAAACGATTGATTAACAATACACAGAATCTAAAATTGATTCGAAATTTCAAAAGATCGATCCACCATTGAGGATGAGAACCGTCCATCATCACTGGCTTTCTACCTTTCTATATTTCTACTTTTTTACAAAAACTTTTCACAAACATTTTAAGTAAATCGATTTAAAACGGACTTATGATTTATCTTTTTATATGTCAAATGAAATACCGACTTTTTTATAGACCGATTTTTTGCTTTCTATTTAAAACCGATCCAAGAGAATCGTTCAATCATTAGCTGATACCGCGTCGTGTGCCACACTCGATGATAAAATCGGCGGTGTAGCCACAGGACTATAGTCTGTTCCAAATGAGATGATTTGTGCGCAAACGACCAAATTACGTCGTCGTCGCAGCTGATAAACACACGCACGCACACTCGAAAATCTATTAAGCCATTCTTTCTCAAAGTGGGCGATAACGCCCCCTTGTGGGCGTTAGTGGCCTTCAGGGGGCGGTAAAAGCCCCAAAGAAGTTTGGGGGGGGCGTTGAAGCGGTCTGGGGGGCGATAGCTGATTAAAAATAGCGAAAAATTATGTAATCCCGCAACTTTACCCTGGATTATGGTCGATTGTTCAGAGATATCTAATAGCGTTTCCGTCATCGTATTTGTGGATACAAAATACGATTTATTCGAACGTGGATTTAGTGCTGTAACAACACTAATAACTAAAAAAAGAAATCGGCTGCTTGTTACCGAACGTGGCGACTTACGACTGTATTTAAGTAAATTCGAGCCTGATATAAAAAAAACTGGTTAAACTACATCAGGTTCATCCATCACATTAAGTAAGCTCGATAAATTTAAATTCAAAGATTTGTTTAAATTTTAACACATTGAAATTCGATTAAGTATGCGCGTTTTAATTGCTCTTATTAAAAATGCTTCTTTAAAATGTAAGTTTGAACTCTAAAATAGAATATGGCATGTTCAAATATAATAATTGTAATAACTTTTTAAAGATAAACAACAATTGGTAAGTTTAAAAATTTTGGGGGGGGCACTAAAAAAAATTTTGATTGTCAAAGTGGGCGGTGTATGAAATATGTTTGAGAACCTGTATGTATTAAGCCATCGATTTGTGAGGTTATGGTCGTTCGCATTATACAAATTCCAATACCGCCATTAGAACCTAATTGTCATCGGGAATTGTGACGTCCCCCAACAAGGAGCGTGCGAAACTGATATTGTTTGATAAGCTTGCGATTTCCATAAACAAGGTATAAAGCAGATGGTGCATTCGTTCTGGTTTCGTCGTGAAATACCTACGCTTGACAAAACATGTCAAGCAATCAATGATGACGAAGATCTTCTAAATTTATCAAGGCCGAATTTACATAGGGTTTTGAAAAAAATTGATTTTGTTTATGCCAAGAGGAAACTGTTAACTATAACAGGAGGCACGTCATTAGATTTAGATTCTTAACGACTTTTTTTTTTTTGTATTTTTAATTCTTATTCTTATACTATTGTGCACACTGTATTATGTATAATTTTAAGTTTCGTATTTTAATAAAATTTGTATTATCTTTTGTTAATGAACAAAAACGTATATAACCATGTAGTTTTTTGTAAACGATAATGAACGGAAAACGTTTTGCATTATCCGAAGCCCGAATGAAAGAGTGTACTGGTGAAATCGATAGAAAATCAAAACGACACGAGTGTGTGATGTGTTTTAAAATATAAATAACAACGATACGCATATCTTTCATATTTTCGCAATTAAAGATGGACCGGCATAGAGGAACATCGTGCAAAACCGGCCGTCAGTGGTCGCGGACCGCGAATATATTATCTCAGTGATCATAAAAATTCTGTTTACGCTAATATGCCCATAGCGTACGCGATGCAATACGAAAACGCCGATTGGTCGTTGTAAAACTAATGCCGCCGCTCCGTGACCATACCGCTGCGTGAATTGTCAGCCGCGCGCGAACGCACAAGTTGTCTCATTTGGGTTTAGACTCATACACCTAACCACAGACTGTTCTCCAACAGATGTTCTTATCTATCGCGGTGGTTTTACGACAGTGTGGACGCCGCGTCGTCGTCATCCGTGTGTATAGAACAATATTTTCGTACTCGTCAAAAAAATCAGCTGACGAACACTGTGTGCAGTGGTGGTGGTGGTTTTAAACCATTATTTCGTACACTATAGGTGACGTGTCGTAGATTACGCCAAACTATATATAGTTTATGTCTATGATTACGCCGTAAAAAAAAAAAAAAAAAAAAAAAACAGTCTGCCCCCGTAATTCACGCGTACGCGAACCGCCGCGACCGTTTTATTCCCTTCGTGAAACGGTGTGCCCGAGCGTCGCCCGTTGTCCAACACCGTACGGCGTACGTTCTATTGCGAGCACTGCTTCTCGTGGAGAAGTCACCGTCCGGAGCGTTGTATGGCGGTTGACGTTTGGCGCGCTCTGTATAGGTTAAAGGTACGCTGTCGTGAGCCGTGTTTATAATATTTTCCATCGAATACGCGGATTATTTCCGACTTACTGGCCTGCTACTGCTGCTGCTGCTGCTGCTTCTGTTGTTGTTGTTTTTGTTGTCGTTGTTGACGACGTCGTCGTTGTGTCGTTTCCACCGCATTCCGCTGTACCCAATCCGAACCCTACCGTTTCCCGCGTAATAAACGTTTTATCGCCATATTTATTACGTTTGTCTTCCTTTTCCACCGCGGCTGTTGAACGCGCGACACAGGTGAGTGGTATGATTCGTTGTGCGATTAGGCGTTTGCTGCTTGTACTCGTCCCCCGTTGCCATCGCGCCGACGGTCATTGCCGTTTTGTTCTTTTTCACGTACATTCAAAAAAAACAAACTACGTTTTCAGAACGCTCGACAACCGCCGCCGCCGCCGCCGCCAAACGATTCGGCCCAGTTTCCAGATTTTCACGCGTTTATTCGCCGTCATGTCTTCCGTCCTGTGCTCGTATTTCGCGAGAGGATCGTGTCGATTCGGCAACCGGTGCTGGAACTCTCACGACCTGGGATCCACACGCTCTTACAGCCCGTACCAGCAACGTAAGTGTCGTACTGTAATAAATGCGTATGCATACGTCATGCGTATCTCATCGTCCATAATGATGTCCTGCATTCCTGTCCGTTATCGATTTTATTGTTCGATAAATATCGTTTTATCAATATTTGTGCCGCAGCTCAAATCGTTAATCAATAATTCTATCGTGTCTCTTCTGTTTATGCTCGTTAACAAACGTTTCGATTGTAGTTTTCTTATTCCATTATAGTTTGTATGTTAGTTAGTGTACCGGGTCTCGATTCACAAAATGCCATCGTTTTAGTAATAAACGATACTTAATTATTATTATTATTAATACGGCTTGTATTGAATTTTACCTATATCGCGAATTCAATCAACAGACGTATTTATCTATGATTTTTGAGTTTTTAAATTCCCATAACTAATTGGTGATTGTTGCATACTCTGTTGATTTATTATACACAACATTGTGTATTATTTTAAAATAATCACGGTATGTAGTACCGTGTTAGTTAAAAAAAAATTACTAGCAAAATATTCAATACATGTGGTCAAATTATATAGTGTAGAGTAGACATTGAAATTAATTTTACTTTATCGTTTCACAAAATTAATTTGATTAGATAAGCGCACGAGATGTATGAATTTCATTCATTTTTTTCAACTGTTTTTAACATACTGAACGTATTGACAAAAATCTATTATCAGTTATTTATAAATAGGTATATTTTTCCGATGTATCCATGTTGTCCAATTTTTTTTTTGTCATTACGGACTGTGAATACATAGTAGTAAAATAAAAATAAATGTTGTTCGCACTACACATTTCAAAAGCAAATCCTCTTGTAATTGGTCTGAAACGTATATATATATATATATATTACAGAAACCACGGATGATGAAGAAACCTATCCTGGATTAGTGTCACTATCGACTCAAACGGTTACACCTTCTACTAGCACATCTAAAACAAAAAATAGTCCTCCAGCTACTTCTGGACAGAAGTATGTTATTTTTATTTTATTATTATTATTATTTTTTTTTTTTTGTGTCATTTTATTTTTAATTTGAATTATTATATTTTGTTAATGGAATTCAATTTAGATCACAATCCGAACCTATATGGAGCTTAACAAGTAAGTAAAAAATATACACAAACAGTCTTATCAGTTTATATACAAACAAAAAAATAATTTTTAAACGTTTATATAGATCAAGTTTCTGGAGAGGTAAGAGAAGGTTCGCCAGATACTATGCTTGTTGAAGCAGTAAAAAAATTAAATGAAGCCGAAAATACGGTAAAAACACTTCGTCAAAAATTATGTGCCAACAAAAGTGGGGAAGACAACTTTTCATGGATTGAACATCAAATGGAACAGTTTGTTGAAAATGACTTACAATGCAATATATGTTATGAAATGTTTATTAAGGTAATGTTAATAATTGAAATTATAAAACAACAATTTAATCAAGTTCTTACTATTTTAATTTCGTATAAATAAAAATATAACTTCAAGTTGAAACTATAATGTATAATATAAATTAGTATTGAAGGGTATAAAATTATATAATCTCGAAAAACAAATTTTATTAACTGTTTATTTTTTTAATTTATACAGCCAACTGTGCTTAATTGCTCTCATACATTTTGTCATGAATGTATTGAGTCATGGACTAGGAGAGTCAACCATTGTCCAACATGTCGTGTTTATGTAAAAAATAAGTCATATTGTCTGACTTTAGATACTTTTCTAGACAAAATGTCAGAATGTTTGCCAGATGATATGAAATCAAGACGAGAATCTCTTAAAGTAGAGCGTAACAACAATAGAGGTATATTCTTAAATATTTATATACAAGTAAAACGTTTGATTCTTGTATTTATAAAAAGAATATTATCAAATAGCTGCAGAGACTACAAGTAGAAGTCGAAGAAATACTTCAAGAAGACGAAGCAATAGAAATCAATCATTGCGCCGAACTTTGGGTGTGTTATGGGGTGAACGAGATCGTGATGGTGCAGAATGGAATATTGCATTGGAAGAAGCTCTATTCGATCCCATACGTTTAGGGGATGTACTTGGTAGAAACAGAGGTGATAGGGATGATAATTGGGACGACAATTTTTCCGACACCAGCATGGAAAGGTACTACCATTTTTTATAATTTATTTATTTAATTAAGTGTCTGTTTTGCTATATTTGTGTATCAGTAGTGTTTTTTTGTTTTTTTCTGGTAAATCTCTGCCACAATTTTTTAATATTTTATCGAATGTCTTATACAATATTTAGTATTTAATAATTTATTATCTAACTAATTTGTTAATTAATACATTTTAATTGTGTTGCTATTATTATTATCATCATGTAGTTTTGTTAGTTAATTCCTTGTATTTTATGAATCGCTATGCTACTAATATTTTAAAGGTGACATATAACTTATAATTCAGTAGGTTTTTAATATTTATCATATATTTCTTATACCAATGGTATACTTTACTGTAAAAATGTTGTATTTTGTATTAATACTTATAATTGTATTTTGCCTTGTTTGCTTGCTACTACTCAATTCTAGTATAATAATCTCTTTTATTAACTAATTTCAATATTTTTACATTTACATTTATACTCAATTCTAGTATAATAATCTCTTTTATTAACTAATTTCAATATTTTTATATTTACATTTATACTCTTAACTTTTTATTGTTACTAATATTTTATTTAGTTGCATATTATTATTAATCAATAGTTATATTTGAAAATTATTTCAATTAAAACCAAAATATTGACTGCTAAAACAGCAGTTTTTTATAGTTATTATTAGTATTATAATCATTATTAAATGACTAATATATATATATATATATATATATATATACATATATAGATCATTTTACTTTAAAAAAAAATTTATATTCAATTGAACAGCTAAAATGTAATTCTGTATAATATAGATAGATTAAACTCCAATCACCTGAGTTGCACCTAACATGTACTGTGTCTTACAAATTAATCTTAAAGAATATTATATCATAATTTAATCTAACCATTATATTTATTTTATTTTTTCAGCACAACTTAGTTATTAAATAATAATATTAGATGAATGATAAATAGTTTACGGGATCTTATTTTTTCAACAAACAATTTGTGTTTAGAACGTTCATTTGAGTTAAACTCTCAAAGTTCAGTTCAATTTCTGAACTTTGAACAATTCCACCTACTTTATTATTTTATAATCAATTACTATAGTAAATAATTATATTTTAAATAAAAGGACCATTTAGTAAATAATAATGAAATCTATTTTATGTATATTATATTTTTCACTTATAATTTACTAAATACTTAATGATTATTTATTACACTGTATATTTTGTATTCTAAAATAATAGTCCAAGAGTATTTTGGATTAAAACGTATGTTCATATATTATAAATAACGATTTTCAAGGCCATTAGTATATGAAATAGATTTACTATATACTTGTACACGAATAATTCTAATATCTTTTATTAAATTCAGAATTTGTTGTTTTTTATTGTAAAACATTTGCCAAAGAATTTAAAAATGTAATTTATGTTTCATATAATTTTATATGATTTTAATTATTCACTTTATATATTTAATGTTTAATTCAATGTTTTTATATTTTATTAATTACTTCTATTTATACTATTATTACTTTCTATTTCTATTATACTTGCTAGTTGTGGAGAAAAAATGTATATCAGTGGTGCATTAGTTTTGATTTATAAATATAAATTAGTATTTTATTTTATTTCACTGTGCATGTTTTAGGTGAAAAAATAACTATGATTTTCTTGGAGTAAAAAGAGTAAATAAAATGTTTTGTATTTTGTATTAATATTGTGCAATGCCCGAGTGTATGCGCATGTTCCCAGTTTGCTAAAAAACAACAATATATGTGTAAAATGTGTCTATGTATATATCAAATATACTCTTTTTGTTTTCGTTTATATTTGAAGAAATTAAAGTTTTTTTGTTGATGAATGAGTTCTGAAAAGGTATAGGAAAGATTGAGAGAAGTAAAAAGGCAAATTTAATTTAATTTTAAAAAAATCAGTGTTTAACCAATACCATTGCATTTACCAGAAAAAACAATTTTAATTCTTAGCTGGTTACGTGGATTTATGTAAACAGATGTGCGTTAGGTTAAGTCTAGATAAATGTGCGGTGGTTATATTATATCATCAAATATAATATAACAAAATTTCAACAGTAATATTTTATAATTTACATAAATTATATTGAACTAAAAGACAAATGTATAATTTAAAATTATAAAATTGTTTGGACAGACTGACACACAATACATTATAAAATTAAGTTACTGGAAAAAAAAATTATTACTTATAACAAATAATATCAGAGACCATTCTGTACATCAATATGATATTAACATGAAATAAATAAAATTACTCAGTTGACAGATAACTTAACAATGTGCATATATATATTAAGGTTTTTGTAATTATGAATAAAAATGGAATTTTTGGACGGTTGAGTTAAGAACTATAAATAAGTTAACTATATAATCTGGTTTGAACTTTTAACTTCAATAATTGTTTGTTTAACTATTTAAATAACTGTTTTTATTAATATAATTTTATCTAGTTCATTTCACTGTTAACTTTGACCAGCTTTAGTATTTTTATAGTTCTTTTTTTTAAACACTGAAAGTACTTGTTTTAAAATTTTATTAGATTCAATAAAGTTTAATACCTACTTTGTTTCCATCATAATAATTCTATAGTCTTGATCAAAAAATACATAAAATTAATAAATAATTTTTTTCCAATCTAATTTTTTTCTTTTACATAAAATCCATAATCATAAAGTCAATAATTGTCCAAAGCAATGATTAATTCCAATATTCTGAAAATTTTTAATAAATTATATGTTATACATATCTTTGTCTAATATTTTAAGTATATATGTTCTGTGGAATCTATTTGATTAGTGACTATATAGTAAATCTAATTATTTTATTTAATAAAAGTGTGAATAATGTTTGTTATTTTGGTTCTTGTGTATTTATTTTATATTTAATACTTGTATTTTTTTTCTCTCTTTTTTTCCGGTCTTCAGTAATAACACGTACGTATACAGTATTTTTTGCACTTATTGTGACAATATTGGACATACAGCTTCCAACTGCCCTATATCCATAATGGAAGAAGAGTCTGATGATCTTTGGTAAAACCTCTGTAACTGCTTATTTTATATTTATATTATTATTTACTATCTCATTATATTTGGTTATTTGTAATATATATTAATATTTATTTCTGATGTGCTTTGTTTTTGGGACCACTGATTTGAAATTGTATTTATTGTCATATAATTTAATTGTAGTTTTTAGAACTTATAGTATACACACAGAATATAATGCCATAATTGAGGGTTTGTGCCTCAACTAATAATTATTAATTGTTAAATTAAGACATTTGATATATGAAATTATAAAATAAGATAATAAGAATTTTTCGTCAATCATTTTTAGGTTAGAAATATTATTTGAAATAAATGTTTAATTATACAATACTAATAAATAATTCAATAATTTATATTGCTGTACTTTTTATTTCGCAGTAGCCAGTTTTGTTTGATTATATTTATACATACCACATTGTAACACAGTAGTTCTCGTTTTAATTTTTAAATGATGAGGTATTATATTATTTTTATAGAACAGATATTGGAGTTGTCTATAAAATTGAATAAAAAGTACATTTTGAAAAATGCTGTTAACAGTTCAATATTTATTAATTATTTTTTCAAATGGTATAAAAGAAAAATTAACAAATATAACATTAAATTTTTTTATATTTAAAATACATCCCTGTAAAACTTAAATATGATAATATTATACATTAAAAATTGATAAAATTGTTCATAAAATGTACTAAAAATTATAACATTTTACAAGATTGTATTTTACTTATTTTCTTTAACACCCATTCTCTAATTATTGTGTATATGCAATTATTTTTACATTAGAATTAATTTTATTAGAAGTAATAATTTATTCACCATAATACTTCATAGATTTATATATTTAGGCATTATTAAGCAAATAACAATACCTATGTTTTATATAAACCATTAAATTAACTAACACGTTTCGGTATTTTTTTTTGCTCAAACTATATATATATTTAAACCTTGATGTGAAATCTTTGAATATATATGGGAAACAGAATTCAACACTTTTGGGAAATCTACGTTTTCTTGATGAATCTAACTAAATTCTATTTATATTCGAACATCTGTATACATATATTATGTTATCAAAACTACTATTGAACTAACATCGTCTTAAAAACATGTTTTGTAGACCATGTATGACACTCGTTTGCTTTGTTATGGCTTCATTACACTTATATTTATTTAGAACAAAATTGACTTACGGTTATTATTGGTTTTAGTATAATCGAAACATAATATATTAAAAATTATCATGAATCCAAGTTACAAAAAAATTTAAAATATAACGTTTTTGCTATTTAATTATATAAAATATTTTTCTTAAATTATATTTATCTGCTAAATAAAATTTTTTTTTTTGTAATCATATTGCACTATTAAATAAATATATATATGTTATATAGTGTTTAATATTTATATATCATATTGAAACCTTTGTATCTGCTGTAACATTTTAAAATTAATGTTATGCCCGGTAAACATTATAATATGTTACGATACTCAACAAACATTGCTCCTTGATTTATACACATAATATTTATAAATGTATTTACATAATGTAGAATTGTCCGTGGAAGACTGAAAACACTATGTAGTATTGCTGTTATTTTTTAATTGTGTAATCACATATAAAGTGATCAATTAAAGTTTATAATTAATTATGCTTTTTGTCTTAATTGATTGATTTGACGTGTATACCCCATTTTTCAGTATGTATTTTAAGAAATTTACCGATTTTATTCTAATTTCCTATCTATGTGACGTTTAATGTGATGCCTATACCATAAATTACTATCTTTATAAATGTTTCAGATTTTATTTTCTTGGATAACAGACTCAGAAATCATTGATTTGATGCATATGGATGTGACACAAACTATTATATTATAATCAAACGTTTACTGCTATAACAGAACCAATAATGTGCCTAGAACATTAGATTTAATTAATTTTTTTTTTTTTTTTGTTTTGTGTAATTTTAACTTAAAACATAATTTGATTTTTTCATTACAAACTAAATGCATCCGTAGTAAAATTATTTTGTTTTTTTTTTTTGACATGATTAAATCAAGATATATTTTGTTAAAAATTTTAAAAGGAAATATCTCTGCCCATTTTTTTAATGAAAGCTTATTTATACTTTATCTTATTGTTTCTGGTTAAAAAATTATACTGGTAAATTATAAATAATTGTTTATTATTATTAACATAAATTTTTTCACAGTGTTTTTTATGATACTGATTTTATTCAATTTCTTGTTCCCAAAATTACAAGAATATTGAATGAAACCTTTCAGAATTTCCTTTACAATAATGTTATTGTAAATAAAATATTCATTTCATGCATCAGCCCCCTCATGACCATGTTGATTACACTGGTACTTATATAGTAAAGTGTTTATATTAAAAACAAATATTTAAGGTAGGTTAGATTAATTAAAAGTGCTTGATTATTAAAGTATATTATTAAATATACTTTACTACTCTACTAATCTCTAAAATTATATCATCAAATTGTCGCTAATTATTGTTGATAGCATATAATACCTAATATACCTATATATATATTACTTAAAAATATATTTGTAATGGAAATTTATAATATTATCTTGAATAAATAAAATACCGGTGCTTAGTAGTACTAAATTTGTCTATTAGGAAAAATATAACTTGGTAAGTCTATTAATTATCAAACTAAAAATTAAATATAATATTCAGTAGAAATTATCAATAAAGGCTAATCGTGAACAGAAATTGGTTTGTATGGTAATAATTAAATTTTATACAAGTATATAACATTTTTTTTATTAATTTTCTAATATATTCAGCTTTTACCCGAGTATTGAGCTGTTCAATGATCATTACAATCGTTTGCTCTTTGTTATTTAACTCTGAATTCTTAAATTGTCCTTGTTTTTCATATCAGTTGGTATTGTAAAATCTGAAAAAAAGTTTTCCGATATTTTTTTTTCACTATTTTCTCCTAAACGCAGTAAAATGTTTAAATTATTTGATTAATTGTGTTTTTCGTTTTGAAGAAAAAACTAATTAATAAAAAGAAAAATTAAATAAATAAAAGAATAAAAAGCGATATCTGAAAGAAATAAGAAAAAATAAATAAAAACTAATACTCGTAAACAATGAATTTGCATAAATATATATATATATATATTCGTACATATATTCATGTGTGAATACACAATTAAGTCAAGGTATTATGAAAAATAAAGAACTATATGAATGTTGCATTAAGTTTGTTAATGACGGGTTTTGACAAAAAGCAATCATCAGATATCAAGTGAAAAAGAAAAAATATACAAAAACCAAATAAAAATATAAAAATGAACACATAGTACAGAGAAAATGATGAATGTCACAATGAAAGGACAGCCAGCTGTGCTGTACACTTTGAAGACATAATAATGTTTTCAATGCATCAGACCACGAACAACAGCGACATGGATGGCTCCGAAAAACACAATAATAATATTATATCCACGAAAGTTTTAATAAATTCAGAAAAGACGTAGAGTTTAAGAAATATATATAATAAATCGTGTAAGAAGTTAATTTGTTTAAAAAAAAAAAACAATAAATAAAATACACAATTATGTCGTGTTATTGATATTATCTAATACATTATGTTGATATCAAATATTGATTTTAAAACATATTCGTATATTTAAAATATTTGTGAATTTATATTATGTCTTAATATTTCTATAAGTAATCATTGTCTGTACATTAAAAGTATAGTATAAATTATTCTCCAAAACATGTTTTCATTATTAAAACATTTTGAAAATGTTCTTATTAAATCCCAATATATTATTTCTTAAAATTGAATGTAAGATCTCTGAGAAATGTCTATTCTATTATTTAATTGCGTTTCTAGAGTAAATCGAATATATGTCGACTAAAAATATTAATTAACCATAATTTCTGCGTTTGTCATTATTATTCATTCACCTGTATGATTTACATACGTATATATCTTAAAGAAGATTTAATAAATGGACTATACAATTTGTTGGAAAGTATGCTGTTCGTTTTATGTGATTCCTACGAAATTATTCCCTTTCGTTATTTAATTTTCAACTATAATTATTGTATTTCGTGGGTAAAAAACTCGAACAGTGTGGCCAACACGCACGATTCACGTGGTAGTCGCCATTTCCGGACGCACTGTTGCCGAAAAACATAACCGCAAAACGTCTCTACTAAACACTTCTCGGCCTGTATCTCGAAATGGCATCCACACTTTCGGTTTGCGTCTAATCGAACTCCTTTTTACGTTTTCGAATTCGTTTTCTTTTCTCGTTATTTTACTACAGGTAAGTTTTCCGAAAACAACGTTTTCTACATGTCATGTCCGTTCCGCGGGAGCAACGCTTTCCCGGACCGTGTTGCCTCCGAGAGAGCGTATTGTTGTGTCGTTCGAACGCCGTTTTCGTGACACGACGTGACGTGTGGTTTCTGTCCTCCGGCCGTGTCAACGAGACGATAAATAAATAACGCAATAAACTGTGTACTACTGTTGTCCGCAGTTCGATGGCTGAAAGTCGTGGAAATTTCCGTGGTGGATTCGGCAGGGGCGGTTCTCGTGGCAGAGGACGCGGACGCGGTCGCGGCCGTGGTCGTGGCAAGGAAGCCGAGAAGGAATGGGTGCCTGTTACCAAACTCGGTCGCCTGGTCAAGGATGGCAAAATCTCCTCGTTGGAAGAGATTTACTTGTTCTCGTTACCGATTAAAGTGAGTGATTGTAATTGTTCAGTAAACATGCCATCCGTTTTTTGGTGTGTACTACACACGTACAGTTGTATAGCGTACTGTTAATTGTGTTTGCCTGTTAGGAGTTTGAAATCATCGACTTCTTTATCGGTTCTTCTTTGAATGACGAAGTGTTGAAAATCATGCCTGTCCAAAAACAGACCCGTGCCGGTCAACGTACAAGATTTAAGGCTTTTGTTGGTATGTACCACATTAATGTTTTAAAATATTCATAATTGCCGATTTAAAGTATAAATTGCGTTGTACTCTTCTCCACTTTTTTCTATTTCATTAAATGCCAATTATAGCCGTTCATCATAAGAAATACCTAATTGTTTTGCGGATTGTACAAATTATAATTTGATATAAATCAACAAGTGTAGTTAAACTATTTAACACATTTGTATTGTTACAATAAATTATACTTGCAATTCAACCAATTGCGGGTTTCTATATTTAACTTGTTTTAATATCATGTTGTAATTAATAACATTGGCATTAAATACTTCTTGTAGAAACGATATCTTAATAATCGAGTACATATCATATTAGTCTGTGCTATGAATCCAAAATTGTTTTTCATTATAACTTCATAATATATAAAAAAAAAAAATTGTTTATTATTCCTATATTTTATCATTAAATTATGAAAAAAGGAGATATTTGTAGATTTATATTGTGTTTATGTTTAGATACTTGAATAAGATTTAAAGAATATTAATTATTTCTGTATAAAATCATTTTATGATACGTAAAAAGATTTTCGACGAGTTTGTTTAAATAATATAAGGAATTAATATAGTTATGTTTAAAAAGTCATGAATGATGTATTGAAATTTGCAGCCATTGGTGATTCTAACGGACATATTGGACTGGGTGTTAAGTGCTCAAAAGAAGTAGCTACAGCCATTCGTGGTGCTATCATTTTGGCAAAATTATCTGTTGTTCCAGTAAGACGAGGCTACTGGGGAAATAAAATTGGAAAGCCGCACACTGTACCATGCAAAGTATTGTCATTATTATTTAAATGTGTTTGATTTACGTGAAGAAATAATTGAACTTTACAATTTTACTTAGGTTACGGGAAAGTGTGGATCAGTCGCTGTACGTTTGATTCCTGCTCCAAGAGGAACCGGAATTGTCAGTGCTCCTGTACCAAAAAAACTATTAACAATGGCTGGAATTGAAGATTGTTACACGTCTGCACGTGGTTCTACTGGTACTCTTGGAAATTTCGGTGAGTTTTGTTGTTAAATTTAGACTATTTTAATTTAATTCAAACATTTAATAAAAAATTGTTATAATAATTTCAGCTAAAGCTACATATGCGGCTATTGCTAAGACATACGCTTATTTGACGCCTGATTTGTGGAAGGACGTACCACTTAAGAAGACACCGTATTCTGAGTTTGCGGATCATCTTTCCAAAAGCCATAAAGTTGTCCAGAACGTCAGAGCGGATGTATAATTATTTTGTACATTTTTATAATATGATACAAACAGTTTCTGTTGTTTTGTATCAAATAAAATGATGGACAATTTATCTGTTGTAATTCATTTCTACTGTACTTTGACATTTAATAATCTAAACTTTTACAAAAATAATTTTTTTACATATTTAATACTACGAGTTTTAATGTTTTTGAATTTTGAAACGAAAAAAAGAGATAAGCATCCCGTTATCTCAAGGGGATCAATTATTGAATAATAGGTGCGATAATTTTAAAATTGAGAGAAACAGTATTTTATTATTAATTTGAACATCCGTTTTTCATAATTGCCAGTTTTTTGTTTGGTTTTTAACATATATATGTTTGAAGATACAAATTTTAAACACATATAAAGGTTGTAGTCTTATAAAAATCAATTTCAACGGATTTTGGAAAACTTGTGTGTGAAATGTATTTTCAGTTTATAAATATCAAAATTATTCTTTGGTATTCTTACCATCATGTTAAAATATTAATATAAATAATCTCGCCTAAAGTACCGAGGTTTGATTTGGTAACAGAAGAATTAATTAAATAAAACTTGATTAACATATAAATATGTGATGTAACGATCTAATTTCATTGTCTTGTCGTATTTTACCTTAATAGGTAAAAACAGTGGCGAAAGCGTGAAACCTATTACACCTCCGTGTAATATATATTTTTATCCGTCAGAAAATTGTAGTCTGAAATAACTAGCAGAAACATCTTAACAATAATAATTAATTAATATTTTTACGTATTGGTGTAAACGTGTAACTATAAGCGAAACCCCTCACTTATAGTACGTTAATATTTCGTCAATTTTATAATTAACCGCTAGAAATTCATGTTCCACGTCACCCGTGAAAAGAGACTGGATCAACATCGGATTACTCAGATGACTGTAATATACATATATATTGTTTAATTTGTTTGAAATAAACCATTCGCTGTAAAGATAGTGTTTGCTACTGTGTGGGGAGACAAACAAAGGTCGTCATAGTTTCCAGGACCTGTTAAAATATAAATTAGAAAACTTTATTTGTATCGTTCAAAAGACCGGTTAGTATAGTAGGAAATAGACAGCTGATTTCTCTTTAACCGGATAGAACGAGGTATAAATATTTACAACCCTTTCGGAACACTGAGAGCGCGGACGCAATTATTTGTCGTAGTCTTTTTATCCAGCGATAATATTTTAAATTAAAAATATTACATTCGTTACACGAAAGAGTAAAAATACAAATTATCAACAAATGTCTCGGAAGAACACGTAGACTCAACAAAAGTTTTTCAATCCGCCCCCTCCCCCCACTACAGTAGGTAACTTCTATCAGACTGAGGACCAAGGAATTCATTTTGTCAAGAGGAAAAATTGATTTTATTCCTTTTGTTATCAATGGTAAAACCATGGAAAACAGAAAACCGCATAAACTAACCTAACAAAATTCGAATCACTGTGACCTCTTACCGTGTTACGTACAGCCGCGGTACAATGTATAGAGACTTGTGCGTTTTTATAACGTATTCGGTTTAATCGTATTGCTTTTTTAACTTTGTTTATTTTCATTTTTCACTTCATGTTCGGACGGATTTTCTCGCTCTGCTTTGTTAATTTTTGTTTTGGCACGTTCGCTTCGATTCTCCTAATACTCGCGATGGCGACGAGTTCCGGAGTCGAGACCAGTGACGGTTGTAAGTGAAGTATCGTTTTGTGTTTACCCGCACACTTTATTAATTTTTTTATTTTCATCAAATTTTCACCCACGTTCTTGTATGCAATCCGATCAAAACGACAGACACCCGTGTCTCGATTATGACAAAAATCAGTTGTAAACAATTTGTAGTATAAATTTGAAGTTTTTTTTTTAATCACTACAGTCGTTATATGAAATCTGATGTTTGTTTTGGTAATATTATTTTACAAACCGAGCTACTAGCAAAAAAAATGTGTATTGGCTGATAGCTCTGCTTTATACGCGGATTTTGTTTACACGTTTTTTTTTTATGCTTTTACAATATGCGAAAAAATTATTATTATTAAATACAATATATAAGAACACTGTAATTAATTATAATAAATATATTGTTTACTAGTTGGCAATGAATATCCACAAGCCAATGATCAGCAGAATGTATTCAAACCGATGGAAACCACAGAATCCATTGAACCACAGATTGTAAGTCAACCAATGGTAAACGATGAACTGCAGGAAATTACTGTAAAAGACATGATTTCTTCATGGGTCAAAGATAATATGAATATAAGTATGGCGTTTAAAGAGATTGTGGCCAATGATCCAGAGAGACATAAACAACTTTTTGATGCGGTTCATAAGACATTCGAAGAAACCAACGAAAGTATTGAGTAAATAAAAATATTGTGTATTTAATACTATTCGCCTTCTCTTGAGAAATGTATAAAGAATTTTTCAATTTTATCGCATAATTCAATATTGATTTTTAAAAGTATTTTCTAGTTATTTATTCTCCTATATAATATACAAGAAAATTTCAGATATTCCCAAAATAAAGGAATAACTATCATTACGAATTTCTTAACAGATTCAAAATTAAATTTAATATATCCTAAACATTCTTAAATTCTAAAGTACTATGAACAAATTCATGAATTTTTCACGTATTTAACATAAGTGAAACAATCCTGTCTCTTTATGGTACATTTCCGGAATGTACAATTTCTATTATATTTAGTTTTAATGCCATTCTCAGGACGATCTATTATCAATCAACTATAATATTATTATGTAATCGTTAAAACCTGAATTTTTAAAAATCAACATTCCAAATTTGTAAGCTTTTAAAATATGACTTATGCAAAATTTGGTGATTAAAAGTGGCGTACAAGATAAATTTTCAAATTTATAAAACGGGTGAATAATTAAAAATATATATATTTTTTAATTTTCCTATTAGTCTAGAAGAGTTTAAAAGTATGTTGGGAGATTTATCGTTTTTGAAGAACAAAAAAAATGTGGCAAATCTTTATGCTACGTTACAATCACAATTTAATGATCGTATGGGCTCAAGTTTTGAAAAAATTACCGAAAGTGAAAATTTATGGGAATTATTTAATGAAAACAATGAATTAAACCAAGAAGAACAAAAGTAAGTTTTCAATAATTATATTTCATAAATAATTTATTAACTTTTTTTCTTTTAGAAAATATTCTATCGACAATGAATACAAGGAATTGGATAATACTTTACGTATGCTAGATAATAAAATTTTTGAGTTGGAAAAAACTAATGAAGTTCTTTTGAATCAAGCAAAGTTCAACAGAAAGCGCCATAAACATTTAAACTCAAGAATAACAAAGTTAATGGAAAAATGTGAAGTTGCCTATGTTGGAAACTTGGAACAGTCTGAAGTTATAAGAAAAGAAATTAGTAGCATGTTAACAAAATAATAATATTAATATTAAATATCTATGCATAAATCTTTACTCTTTGTCAACTCTAAAAGTATCATTACAAAAAGGATTAATAAAAATGTTACAAATTATTATGCTTTATTTTTTATTTACCACATTTTTATATGCTTCTTAATTTTAATAAGTAATTTTCCACTCAAAAAAATCTTTTGTATATCATTCAGAATACATACATATATATATGTATAAAAGATGCCAAAAATAACCAAAATTTTTTATTAAAAAAGTACAATCTAATCTATCAAGTGAATGTTTTACAAAACCATTTTTATCCTGCTGATTTATATAAAGGGTACTAGTGAGATTTCATTTCTTGTGTAGGAGAAAATTTTATGGAATGAGTTGTTTCTCAAAAAGTATTTAAAATAAAACAAGTTTATAAATGATTTTCCCGTTTTAAATTATATGTAATATCGATTGAGGATTAACATCCTACTGGGATGTACTTCAACTAGCTATACCAAAGAAAATTTAATAATATTCACTTCATATTTATTGATCTCGCTCTATGTAATCCATTCTTATCCTTGCCCAAATAAGTATTCTTGTAGGGAAATGTTTTGTTGATGCAGACAAGGTTAAAAAAAAAAACAATGAGAGCATTAATGAACATCAAAATTCCAATTACATTTAAAAAACTATAATGTATGTGTAGGAATGCAATATGTGATTTCTTAATGTACATATAATTTATTGAAAGTAGAAACATTATATCAAAGTACTGAAGAACTCAATTTTTCTGTATTACAGCTGGCACAGATTAAGCATTAAAACTTGATTGAACAGTCATTATTATTATTATTATTTAATACCATTATAATTATCAAAATAAATCGTAAATCAAATATAATATATTAACAAAGAGAAAATGTTAGAATCAACGATAATTGATGTACCCAAGTATATTAAATTAAACAGCGGAAAAATGATTATTCAAATTTTATCACAATATAGATTTAAAAGAAAAAAATTAATGTGTTACACAATATCCTGTACCAGTGACATAAGTTCATCTTTCAAATAAGGATGTTCCTGGTCATTCTCAGGAGGATCGTTGGTAAATAATAAAATAGAAGTGGGCACTAAATTCAATTCACTTAAGGTCATATTTTCATCTTCGTGAGCAAACGTACGTCCATTGGTTAATTTCAAATTGAAAGGCCGTTCTTCATCAAACACGCTTTCTTTTACAAATTCCAACACATCAGACAAATGTTCGTTGACACCAAATGTTCCCTGTAATCAAAATTAAAATAATAATAATGAATAGTTTCTTGGCTGTTTAAAATTTACTTGTAAAATCAAACAGTCCGGAAACTTTATTCGAATCAAACAGTATTTATAATTTGATTTGTATTTATTCTGTTCTTTCATGCGCATATTCTTAGTTTTCAGGACCATTTCATTTTCCAGTTTTTCTGCCCTAAAAATTAAGTAAATATAAGTGTAAGTAATGACAGTTCAATAAAATTTACACTTTAGATAAATGTCTGAAATAAAAATTTTATTGACGTTTGTTTGCTTTGCAAAATATCATTTCACTTTGTAGGAAATACGACATAGGTAAACATTTTTTTTAAAACTAATACACTAGCTGCCAAAAGTTTTATAATTGTAAAAATTATTGCTACTTAATGTGTTTAAGAGTTTACCTTTTTTGATGTTCTGTTTTTATTTCAGCAGTAGACATAACAAAAAATTCTGGAGGCAATGACACTTGTTTCGACGCTTGTGATGGTAGAAGAACTTGAACATTTCTGTCTAAGACCAACTGTATGCGCTCTGCTGATTGCAAATCATCTACAGTACTCTGCACCAAGGCCAAATTGTCTAAACAATTTTCAGGGAAAACAAGAAAGTCTTCCTCTTGATTTTGGTGTATTAATTTTGTTTTTATAAAACCAACGGATTCTAAGAACTCTACAGCTCCCTTAATTGGCAACACTTTTTCCACAAATGTTTTATTCGTTAATCTAATTTTGCGATATTTTTCCTCATCTTTGTTTCTAATGATATTTTCTGCATACGTCACCAACAGCTTAATACACTCTTCCACCTATTCAACAAGATTATTTAATATATAGTAATGTTCAATAAGTAATACTCTCATAAAATTGATTACCTTGGACCTGTTATGATTGCAGTTTTGAATTAATAGAATTGACTGCAATATCGGATCATCTTTCATTTGTTCTTTGATGAATTCTTCAATTTTCACATGCCATTCTTCTTGTGATAAAACTTCCAAGCCTAGATGACATTGATACGCCCATTTTTAACAATACAGTTTTTTTCAATAGAAGTACATAAACAAAAAGAACACTTGCCTATCATTGGACATTGGAAAAAAACTCCACTAGTAGCTAATGGCCCAGGAACTCTGTTCTTTTCATTAGATTCTTCTTCTGAATACGTGAATGTATCTTCGATTTGTTCTGCTCGCTTTCTTTCTGCTTCCATTTCTTTTTTAGCTCTAGATTTTATTGCAGCCAATGAACTACAACAAAACACAATTACACAAATAATATTATAACAATAGTTTTTTTTATTGCACAAACATAAAGAAATGATTTAACTCACATATTTATTGGACCGGTAGTGGTCTTTTTACTCTCAAATCTAGCCAAAGCAGCGGCGGCTGCTTGTTTGGCTTCATCGGTGGGTTCAACTCGGCAAGTCCGCGATGATTCACCCGCTTTAGCCACATTCTTTGCTGACGTATCTTCGTTGAGACGATGACCCGGCCCAGCTCTTTTAAACTTGACGTCGACCTTTTTTTTTTGAAAAAACTTTTTCAATTTGTCGCTCATTATATTCGCGGAGTGTACGATTTTGGCAACTTCAACTGGGACACGTCCTCCTTCAGTTCATCGACTATTGTGTCTGAAATGAGAACATACAAAAAAAAAAAAAAAATGTCATTTATTTTATTCTTCGGATAGTGGGATAGAGGAAAGGGCGTTCGACGAACCACTGGATAAGAAGCGTTTGTAGATGTCGGCGTTGTACTTGGTCCAAATGAATATCAACAACACGAGAAGCAGACACTCAAACAGCACCAGGAAGTTGAAGATCTTTATCTGGAATTGATCGAAGCTGACGAAATGGACGATAGCGTGCACGACTTCGAGCAACACAATCCGGAGGTCGGTCAACGAGAAACAATCGTCCAGAATGGTCAGCGTGTAGAGCTTGGTGAACGTGGACAAACCGTGCAGACAACCGATCGTTGCGGTTGTGTCGTTCAGCTGGTGGTTGTTGGCGTGTTCTTGAAATTTCATCACAATTCCGAAATCGCCGCAGCAATTGTCATACGCGTAACCGGCACTGGGGCGAACATTTGTGCTACTCGAGCAAAAACTTCGTTTATTATTATTTGAGTAGCAGGTATGACGGGTTAAACGCTCGCTCGCTGGTCACGGATAGAATGTGATAAGGAGCAACTGTATGATAACAAACGCCACCGCACGGACTGTGATAGTCCGTGGGCCTGTAGATAGACACTAAACGAGACTCTCAATCACGGTCGAACGTTGGATTGTTGTTCCAATTGTTTGCCTTCACAGGATGACAAAGGTTTCGATCATAATTTACGTTTATTCGCGAATGTGATACTGGCAATAGGTATATAATAATATATGAATATCAGTATATATTACACGAAACAGTTATTATAGTCGGTTACCAATGACTCCGGTGTTTTAAATGCTATTTGAACATTTTCTGTAATTTCCTACAGTTTTTATATCTTATGCGTTAACCTGTACTAAAGTGCCGCTTGTCCATCAATTATTCTGAACAGATTTCGTGAAATAATCGGTGTTATTTTTTCCTTAGACGTTTAAATACATCCGAGATATACGTAAATATTAACGTAGTTTTAATAAAAATATCAAAAATCGATTCCCATAATAATGCACATAATAAAGGAGTGATGCGAACATTGATAGCTTTTATAATTATACAAAAAAATAAATACATGGACTCTGTAGTACGCAATTGCACAAAGTAAATGGAAAAACATCATAACTAATATTATTATATTGGTTAACATGATGTGAATATTTTACAGATAGTTTTTTTAAACACCAATAATGACACCTTAAAGAGTCAGTTCTTCAATGGTTAATAAAATATATACATGATGTAGAATTTAGGTATTAAATATTTATTAAAAAAAAAACAACAAATAATCGAATAAAGATTTTATCTCAATAGACAAACATTTGGATTAAAACTTTTAAATTAATTTGAGCATATAATCATTGTCATTTATATATTAAAACAAATTGTTTACAAAGATATTAAAGAAATTGCAATTAAAGTAAGATATTAATCATCTTCAGATGTTTAAGTTGTAAAATAGTTTGTGAATAACAATGCATGCATCTAAGTTCATCAACGATTATAGAAACCTGTTAGACTGTAATTTATAAACAATAAAATAAAAACAAATGCTATAATATTTTTGCTTACTGATTTATAAAATAAATAATAGATAAAATTTTATTTTTTATCTTGTAATAAATGTGTATTATACGTATATTATCTAAACTTATTCGCGCTCTTTTAAATAGAAAAGAAATAGAATATGAAGAAAAATAAATATTAATCATTTTTTATAAATAAAATTTAAATATTTAATTATTTATAAGTAGTTAATAGAACGCGAAGAGGTTTAATTTTAATTTTAAGTTATTATTAACATAAAACTTATAAGTAGTTTATGAACAAAAAAAAAAAAAAACTTAACGGGTTTTAAATTATTTTTTTTTTTTTTAGATTTTTGTTTTTAAATAATACTTAATACTTAAAATGGTAATCAAACTTTGGTTTTTATTTAATTGACACCATTTTCATGACTTTTGGTAATTTCACTTTGGGCATTTTCTTCTCCCGTTTTTTGACCACTAGCATGATCCACTGGTGTCAGTGACCTAGAGCGGTTGTCGTTTTCTTTATCCGAAGAAGAACCCTTTCTGATGCCCTTGTAGCTACTACTGCGTTTCTTATATTTACTACCATACTTTCGACCACTCCTATATGGGGGTGAAACTGGTTCAGGATTTTCAAAATGCCTAATTATACTTATAACAATATCTTCTTTTTCTTCATCGGACAATTCTGGCAATTTTTCTTTAACGGCTTCCTTAAAACCATCTTTATTTTCCTAGTGATTATTTCAAGTGTTAATCATACAAATTAAAAACACAATTAATACTTGTACTTACTGTCCATAAGGTTTGGAGCGTGACATAATCAATATTAGCTTTAGCGATTGAATTACGATAACCAATAGCTTTCTTACGATCTACGATTGTAGAATGGTATGACAAAGATTTTTGATAAACAGTGTTAAGTGATTTTTGTCTAGCTAACAATTCCTGAGTGCTGTACAAAAATTTTTCTTCGTCATCGAGAGCTGTGAGGAATGTGGATAATGCTTTTATTTTAGTTTCTTCGGAAACTTCACTTCCAGTTACTACTTCTTTCCCATCATCATTGGCACTTTCCAAAGTCACACATAAATGTTGAACGATCTAAAAATAATTTTAAACAATCAAAATTTAATAAATAAAGTAACAACAAAACAATCTTTCATTTTATTGAAAATTATTGCGATTATGTCAACAGGAAATAATAACTGAAACCTACTTCATACGCCAATTTGGCACGTTCAGTTGCCTTCGACGTTTCAATATGATCTTTATCCAAAAGGACTTTAGATAAAACTCTAAGCGAAAACACAACCATGGTATCTCGGCAATGAGTTTGAGCAAAGGAGTGACAATTGGCAAAACCTTTGACCAGTCCAGAAAATTTGTCCATTAAGTTATAGCTGCAATAATAAAAGTACATTATTAAAAGATATAATTCGTCAAGAAGTTATTTTGTTTAATCTTACGCAAGAAGAGACTTAATTAGAAGACTGGCATTGAATTTGTAAACTTCGTGACATACTAAAATGGCCATTTTTTTACCATTTTCTTTCAACATTTGTTCTAACCATTCTATAAAGTCGGCTAAAGCGGATATTTCACTTTTTGATTTTAAAGTCTAAGAGTAAAAAGACAAAAAAAAGTTTCTAAAAACAAAACAATCATTACAGGAAATATTAAATTAGAGATTGTCGAATTCACTCGTATATTATTACTTTACGAAAATTAAAATTGTTTTAAGAAATAATTATATTATGAACAAGAACAATAAATATCATTTGTTTAGTATTTATTTTTAAAAAGTTTTTACTTATTTATTAGGTAAATAAAATTGTTAAATGTGTACGACTTGCAAGACTTCAATTTAGAAATTATATATATATATATTGTGTAGACCTTAATGTAAAATATATTACTTTGTTACTTTTGATATCTTTTAATGCACGAAAACGACCCATAGTTATAGTGCACAAAAGATGACGTCTTCTGGCTACTTGATCAATGTCATTATGTGGCATTATGTACTGGCTGAATGTCGATTTTGGTGTGTATCCAGCAATATGGCAGATTTCATCCAACAAACGGCGTCCAGTAGTGTCGATGTCCCAGCCAATAACCATGTAGTCGGACAAGTCATCCAACTTCACAGTGTTATTACCGACGACATCAATCACTTCCGTGTTGTGAACCATTTTGCTGCGAACTAAATGCAAACACGCATTGAAAATTGACGAGAATACGAAAAACGAAATCGTTGAAATTTATATAGCAAAAAAATAAAAAAATTCCGAAATATAAATATACCCAATTGTTATTAACGGTGCAAATATGTTTACCCAGGCAACGCTTTATTTTACGAATACTTATAATTTCCTTCAATTTCAGTCCGCGATAAAAATGTCAAACGTTTCACAAAAATCCAATACGTTCTGGAATTACTCTCGGAAACCCGCGTGCGCTGTAAAACACAATTCATTGGATACGAACGAGACACATTGTCTCGAAATATCACGAGAAACCCCCCAAAACGATAACAACAATAGATCAAAACGTCCACATGCGAGAATTGTCTAAAAATACGGGGGGGAAATCACGTGAAAACGATTGTGTGGTAATCGCGCGGAAATCGATGTTTATTTATAAAATAATCATCCGGGGGTTTTCGAAGCGAATATTAACGTTTTAATTAAAACACCAACGGACACAAAAACAGAACGCGAATATAAATATGTATATATTATATAGTTGAAGGCGGGTGTGATTGAAATCAAGGATTTTGTTTTTTCGATTTCCGCGCGTTTTGACTTAACAACAAAAACAGGTTAAGCGACCAGTAGTAGTTTCGAGGACAACGGGAAAACGCGACTGTTGTTCTAAAAGGGCGCCCGCCGTTATCCCGTTATATCGTGCGCGCGCAACGGAAACCGGAAAATGAAAAATTTCCGAGCCCTTTCCCCCCTTCCCTCGGACACGTACCAAAAAAAAAAAACCACGTGAAACGACGAGCGAGCGCGAAAAATCGAGTGAAGAGAAATTTTTTACCCCCGTCGCGTTCGAAACGTTTTCTCGCATACACGCCCTTTCCGCGGGCCGGTCCCTTTACACGACCGTGTTTCGCACATGGCCGTCACCACCTAACCCTTTTCCCCGAGGATAAATGCGCCCGTCAATAACGTTGTAATTATTATCGTCTCGGAAAACTACTCTCTAACGACGCGACGAAACGTGCGGATGACGGACGGTTTTTAACGCCGGAAAACGAAAAAGACTCTAATACTCACGTAAATATTTTTTCGGATCGAGAAACGTGTGCGTGCTGCTGCGAACGCCGACTATACGCCGTGGCGGAAACGTGCGCGTTGCGTGCGCTCGCGGACGTACGGGCGCAGTGGCGAAAGACGTGCGGCGGTGAAGGGAGAGCGCGCGTCGGTGAAGTAAAATAAAAAAAAAAAAGAACGAAAATTGTTATCGGAACGGTTATATAATAATATACGGTTTTGATGGTGGTGGTGGTGGGAGGTTTCGGTCGCGCCGATCGAATCGTTCAAAACCTATTTCCCACTTTTTCTATCGTTTAAAACGCGGCGCAAAACAAATACCATTTTAACACGGCGATTGTTTCGGACGCATTACCGGCGTATATTCGCAAGCCGACGAAAAACGCGTGGCGAAATTGATGGGACGAACCCAATGGTTATGGCACTGTTGGCCGGCTAGCGTTGCCAATAGTCCCGCGCGAAATGTTCTTATTTGTCCACGGGCCGGCCACGCGCGCGTTTGACGGCGTGTCCTAGGCGAACGCGATTTTGCGAGCGACACGATAAAATTCAAAACAGATATTATTAATGGAATGTCCTATTTGTATGTTAACGGGCGGGCGATAATAATATTAAATTTATTTGTTTCTGACGCGGGCTACTATAACACTATTTTCTATATAAGCTATTTCCACAACAGAAAACTATACACTTGAAAGTAATTGAAAACACACATTCGCGATTGTCGATCGCAGGTCACCAGGACACTCGCTCGCTCGCAAAATCGCGTTCACCTAGGACACATCGTAATAATTGCACGGATCTATAAACACTTATAGCCTCGTGATACGCAAAGCGCAGTGAGTTAGTTTTTTTAGAAGTCTGTGGCACAGACGCAAGAGATTTAAAAAATGTCCACCGGCCGGTGTTGTACGGTTTTTTTTTTTTTATGGGTTTTAGATTCTGAACGGAGCGCGAGAGGAATGTATCGGTTTTACAACAAAGTGTTTTTTTTTTCTTCGTGTCTGTACCCGAAAATTCTACCACATAGAGTTCTCCGACCTTTAAAGTCACAATCTGTTTGGAAGTAACAAACTGCACCCGTTTAGTACTTTAGACATGTTTTTCGATTCGGGCTCAAAAGCGCTTAAAAATAAAACTCAAAAAAAACTACAGAGAAATGACGCAGCAAAAACGCGATTTCGTCGAAATCGTTTATTGTTATTTCTTCGTAATTCTACAACTAACGGGTACAGAGAAAATTGAAATATTCGTCAAATATGTAACTTTATATAAGGGGGAATGAAAAACACTTTCAAAAACTTCCTTTCAATTTTGTACTATTTATGACAATTGTAAGTCTTGATGTATTTATTTCATAAAATGGGTTAATTATATACCCGAAATGTTACACCGAACATTCAATCAGAATTGTTTTATCGAGTGCGATGATCAATACACTCCAGATGCAATCAATAGATTTCTGCATAAAATTGGTAAAGAAAAAGAATACTGGAGGGTGTTACAGCACAAGATCGTATTTTGTCAAACACACGACGTACATCTTGTCACCACTAAAATGTTTAGATAATATAAATTTGTATTTTCATACAATAGTTATATAAATGCACAAATGAGAAATGTACAATTACTGTTTGCCCATACCATATTGAAATGACATTACTCTCATTCTTCACACAAAATCCATAATTCATTTGTCCGATGCAAAACTATTTATTTTTATACATATATGAGGTCAACTTTTTAATAATTTTGAACTTCGAAATTTTTACAAACATCGTATTCATACTGAAATTCATCACCTTATAAATATGTTAACCATCTACTACATTAATATAAGAATATATTGATAAATGTCAAAAAATTATTTTGTACCATTCTTATTGATGTCATCACAGTGTATATTTCAAATACTTAAAACTTATAATTTTGACAATCGATTAAACTTTTATACAAAGTAACAAATACAAATTAAATTAAGGATTGCTCAAATGAGAATTATTTTTTATTATTATACTTACTTGAGAATTTTGTTTTTATAAGTATTATAGGAAAAAAGGTATTTAAATAGATAAAACGTGAAAATTCCAAAAGAAGTTTTTATTCCTTAAGAAAAAAAAAAATTACATATTAGACCAGTTAGGCGCAGAACCACCTCCCCAGTTGGTATTGGCCGCACCAGTGGCTGGCGCAGCATTCCATTCTTCGGCCTAAAAATTACACAAACAAATTATTGTTAAATATATTAGAAGTAGTATTATTATTAAATAATATGGCATTAAAATTCTATATTAAATGCGACAGGGTTTATATGATGAATAGTACATTTTTGGGCTACACAACTTTCAGATTTCGTTTTTATTCCTACTGAATTACAAACTATGAATTAATTTAAACACATATATATACATTTATATTTAAAAACCTCAAGAAATATTTTGTTAATCTTATTATCTAAAAGAGCATTCATATTTTATTGAATAATTATTCGCAAGAATAAGGTGAATGTTTTATGATGGAATGATTTTTCTTTAAGTATTGCTTAACATACATTGTGATAGTGAATCCAGACAGAAATAGATATTCACTGAACATTTTGAAATTGAAAGATATAAATAAAAAGTACAAACCGTCCAATCAAGCGCAGCAGTAGGAGCAACTGGAGCTGCAGCAACTGGTGCAACGGCGGTTCCATCTTCAGCCCAATTTTGTGGAGCGGCTACAGCAACGGTACCCTCATTCCAGTCAGCAGCTGTATTAGCCAACGTATAATCTTCTACGCCAATAACCGGTTTAACAGTTGAAGCTGCAGGCAATGCTTCTTTGGCAGCAGCTTCTTCTTTCTCAACCTTAAAAATTAATTTATTTCTATTTATTAACAACCCGGATAACCAACTTAAAAATACATACATCTTCAGGGTCTCTGTAGAAGTACAAGTCAACGACAACATCCCATTTTCCATCGCGTGGAATAGTTCCCCTAAGGCGAAGAACTTCACGAGCCAAAAACCACCACATAAGTCCAATAGAATGAGGAGACTAAACGGGTAATAATAATGGAATAAATATAAAAGTTGTAGGCATAAATAATTAAATTACAATTACCTTGTTGTTACATGGAATTGCAATGTCTACATATCTTAATGGCGTATCAGCATTGCATAAAGCAATGACTGGTATGTTAACATAAGAAGCTTCTGTAATTGGCTGATGATCAGTGGCTGGATCGGTTACAATAAGAAGCCTAGGTTCGCGGAAAGCAGCCTGGAAAAATTAATAAATTATTTAATCACAGTTTTTATATTATCAGTATATATAAATTCGATTGATTTTCAGATTGACTAAAGTGTACACTGTATAATTATTGTTTCACAATTATAAAGTTTTATTATACCTATAAAGAAGTTCTATCAGTACACAAAAAGATATCAATCATTAGGTTTCAGATTGACTGGGGTGTATAGTCATCATTCAGATTCCAATAATATAAATATAAACTTATAACAGTTTTATCAGTACACAAACGGTTATCAATCATTTGTTTTCTCAGATTGACTGGGGTGTGTGGTCATCATAAAAAATTTTCACCATGTACATATAAATATTATTGAAAAAGTGATCACAGAAATAAAACCACGCCAGATGAGAAAGATTGTAAATATGTTATTTCATAATGGTTATTAAATAACTCTAGTTATAACATTAAATATTCAGATACATTTTATTAGATCACATCACAAAACATTGTGTTAAATCTATAACAAATTTATATTGAGGAACACATGCATAAACACACATATATATATATATAATGAATACAATTTTCAAAAAAAAAAAAATTAAATCTTTATTAAAACTGAATGATTTTATTATTGAACATAAAAGTTAACCAGTTTCTAAAGTAGTGTGAACAAATTATTTGATATACATTTATTAACAAATATTAATATTATTCACAATAATACAATAAAAATAACACTTTGCGATTAAAAGCCAATTCGTTTCACTTATAAGATACAATATTAAACGTATTTATGAAAACCAATAGCAAGTATTTATCAAATTAAGTTTGATCATTTGTACAAATATATTCAATCACAGAAAATTCAGATTGACTGGAGCGTACAAAACTAAATCATATCAAACAATTGAAATTTAAAACAAATCTATGCCTATATATTCAAAAATGAATTACTTACTTGAATTTGATTAGTGAAAGCACCCGGAGTAAAACGACCAGCAATTGGTGTGGCTCCAGTGTATGCTGCAAACTTTAAAACAGCACGTTGTCCATAAGGTCGAGACGAGATAACGAAAATTTCTGACGGATGTTCAACAGCAACAATAGCTCTAGCTGCCAACAGCAGTTTCTCCCATGTTTTGTTCAAATTAAAAATATTCAATCCTAAAACACCATTTTAATACTGCAAATGTAAAACAATTATTAGTAACAACAACAAAACTGTATGTAGTTTACCGCGGCTGTTTCTTTTATAAACATATTGTTCCATTTGGAAGTTTACGTTCTCCGCACCCAAATGGGTAGTAGCAGCCAACATCTTAGTGACATCGTCTTCTTTCAAGCCCAATACGTCTAGTCCTCCCGACATGTTGCTATCTAAAAAACCGTAAAAATATATATTGAATTATTTTAAAATGTAACGTACACAATTATTCGATTTCAAACAGCGGCGAGTCAATTACCCGAATGTAAAATTTATAAATTATGATTTACAATAAATTGGACTACACGAACAGAAGAGAGTACGCATTATCTAAACATAACCTTAAATATTTTCCGAAATTCGTACTAGACGATAATGGAGTGCGAATGGTTTTTTTTTTTTTTAAATCCAGCAACCCATGAAAAAATACGTATCGATTAAACGATTGAAATTATCGGAAAGTCAAAAACGTTTTTCCAACAAATTCGCTGAATTTACGCCGATTTTACACGTGACCGAAAAAAAACTGGCACGTCGTCGTGATGACAAACGGACGATTCCACTACGTATTCCATACGATCTAAAACCCGAACGTGACGTTCAAAACAAACGGGGCATTCAACTATTGTTGATATTTCAATAATACTCACGGTTGATTAGTCGTCGTCTTCTTACTCAACGGATTTTCACAAAAACTTCACGAAAAACGTTCGACATAAGAGAGTAAATCAACGAAAAAGAAACATTTTGCGGAACGAGAGCGCCGCGTAAATAGGCGGGGCGTCGGGGATACGTCGACTTCGACAGTGCGTTAAACGCAATCGAACGAAAATCGATCAGTTTGTTATTGGAATGTTGAAAAATTCAATCGACAATTATTGTAATTTATATTTTCGCGGCCGTTGAACATTGTACGGGAACGATTGTTTATACTCCGTTTCGTTGAAAATTGACGGCATAATTTTTTTTTTTCGTTTGAGTTGGTATCACTTGAATAACGTTCCTCGTGGGATTCAGCAGCCTACGACGACGAGACCGCATGTGGTGTTGTGCGCGGGATATATAAACAGTTCGCGGATTCGTGTGAAATATTTCAATCTGTTCGCTCTGTGATATTCTGTATTCGGTCGGATTGGTGTGTGCGACATTTCCCACCATTCGATACAATTCACAACCAATCGCGTCTGTAGTGTATACACATTAGGTGAGTAACGACTGGATATATTAATTTTAAAACGATTAAATAGTAAAAACAAAAAAAACAAAAAATGTTTACATTTAATTCGGTTTGACGATAAATTTAAATTTAATATTTACAGAAAACCCACAGGAATTGACCGTGTTTATTACTATACTTACGATTTTAATAATGTTGTTGTTTTTTTTAGTTTCCACGCGCATTAAATAAAACGAATTCATTTTAAACACAATTTAAACACGATGGAATACGTGGGAAAATTCATGTAAATATTTAAGAACGTAAACACAATGCGATTTATTATCGTAGTATAAGATATCAAAAATATATGAAAAGAAATTTGTTAAATAATATTAAAATCGCGTTCAATACTATAATAATTGAATTGGAATGTAAAATGAAACAATATCTAAATAATAATAATAATAATAATAATAATAATAAAGTTTAAATATCCTTGGAATTCACAAATTTAAATGTAGTTGTAATACATTTTATAACGAATAAGAATAGGTGTTTTTTTTTTTTTTATATATATATATCTTGTCTTTAAACAAGATACACATCTCGGAAATAGATTTTTGTTTCTTTTAAATTTAATTCATTACATGTACATAATTTCTTTGCCATTTTTTTTTTAATTTTGTAAACTATGTCTTTTTATTGCAATATTTTTAAATGTCTCCATGTATTCGCGTTCATTTTTTTTGCTTAATACCAGAGCATGATGAAGACAGTCTAAACCGGTAATGAATAAACGACAACCATGTATATTTTTTATTTTTATGATATTCTGACTTGATTATGTATATTATCAACTACAATTTAAAATAATTAAAGCAGTTATGTAATTTTTTTATCATACACATAATGACATATAGGCGATCGTTGTAATAGTTATGTACAGTAAGTAATTTTGTTGTTTCATTGTAAACGAAAATCGTTCAAGAGGTTTTTTTTTATATTCATTTCAAAATTTCGGGTATGTAGTTTCGATAATTTTAGACTTCGATGTATGATCGAACGATGTGTTCTGTATCATTTGGGATTTCGAACGAATCGGAATTCCGTTGACGTAAACACTGAGCAAGACGATGGCTAACGAGAAAACTCTGCAATTAATAAAATTCTGTAGTTAATATTGAAAGACACATACATGAAAAAAGAAAAGCTTACATACCTATCGTCCAACGTCAATGTGCTTTTTACAAATAATATTATAATTCGTATATACACGCGTTTCTTTCGTTTTGATTTATTCCAAATACGGCCGGTAAATACTATAGAAAAAAAAAATAAAATAAAATACTAAATATTGATGAGTTTCATATTCAAATGCTTGTAATAATACGACGTCGATAAACGATGTAAATTCATCGGACGTGTTGAGTACTAAATCCGTTCTAGTACTAAATCTCTCTTACCGTGATAATCGCGCGTTCGTAATATTTCGTTTATATTACATTACGGTAATTGTTGTGCGTACATGAAAAGCGTTTAACGAGCCCGTCGACCATTAAATTTATATTTTATCTCGTAATATTAATTTATCATTTATTATGAAACCCGCAAAGTGTTTAATAATACACAACAATCTCGATCGATGATATCGTTCATCGAGTCCACTGTGAATCATTTTTTTTTGTTTTTTGTAAACACATTCGGTTTATCGTTAAATTAATTTCACACGCATCCCGTGCGCATTTCGTACCATTTCACGTGTCTAATAATAACTGTTTTTCGTTAAACCCTCCATTTCCCCCCCACCAATGAAAAACATTTTGGAAGTAGTGGACATTGTACGTAGTGAACCTAACTAACGCGCTAAACGTACCCCCGTTCGTGTGATTCCATTGCCGTGACCCAATAAACATCGGAGCATTAAAAATTGTTTTCTTATCTAACCGAAATTTTCGTAATCACAAATGACAAAAGTTCTCGGTGAACAATTTTAAATTCAAAAATATTGGTTCAATGTGTAATACGATGTAAAACCGTCTTATTTAATCGTAAACGACATATTATTATCGTTGTTAATAGGTAATTTAAAGAAATTCCAGTGGTGTTCCGTTCGTTTTGCTGGTACGTAATAATAAACTCGTACGCGAAACCATCCCCTGCAGGGATAAACACATCAATTGTTTATGTTGGGAAAAAAAAAATGGTGGAATCGTGTACACCCGTGTAATATCTATTCGGAATAGTTAAAGACAATACCGTAACTAGACCAGTTGGGTGCAAAACTTAAATTTGGGGCTCTTTATTTCTATTAAAAATTACTTATATAAGTGTATATGTAATCGGGCCCTGGGCCCCTGTGCAATGCACACCCGGTTTTTACGGCACTGGTTAAAAATCGTAATTCCGTATTGTCAGTTGATTCGCAGCGTTTTATTATTTTATATTTTTATGTCGAATTATCACGGTGAACGAGTTTTATGATAAAATCTTGTTGCACGGCTTCAATGTACAAGAAATTTGGTCGCTCAGTTGGATTACAGTTCACCTATATGATGTTGCACCGTCGTCATAGTACTCGCATTAATCTAATCATTGGTGTTCAATGTTTTTTAGGCGTCGTGATTCGTTGTATTTCCTGTAATTGCTTTATACTACATGCCTAAAGATTTAGATATAAACATAAGGCCTTCGTCCGGCCCGTTCAAGAGCCCTAAGGAAATTGTACAATTTTATAATAACATTGACGGATGGCAAGAGTAAATTTATTTGTTAATTTATTAAATAATTTTTTTTCGATACATTTTTTAAATTTATGTGTGTCAATAGAGTCTTGCCAAAAACCGATAATACTTATTCACCGGCATCCAAATACTATAAATATGAAGTGTCTCCCGGCATACCTTTCATACCGAACATGTCGAGAATACCCCTTAAATCTTATGAGAAAACTCCTATAAGATCTTCTGAATATCATTCAGATACCTTCATCTCTAGTCATATTATTAGTACGTATAAACTATAAACTACTTGTGGTTCAATTGAATACGTTTTAATTTGTGATTTATATTTTACAGAAAAATTATTTATATCTACAACATATAAACATAAAATAATGAATCACAATAATATTCATTCTGGAATTGAAGAAACATTAAGTAGTAATAGTAATATTAATATTCAAAGCAAAGTATCAAAAGTTGTAAAATATGTATATCATTTAATTGAAATATTTATTATGTTCATAATTTCATATTGCAACTCTATTTCTGTATTGTTTGAGTCATACAAGTTTATAATGGGTGAGATATAGAAATCAATTAATATTTTATTAATTTTTAATAATAAATTTATGATTTATAAATAATTTCTACTTATCAAATTATTTCTATTAATTTTTATATTATGAAATACAGAAGGTTATTATTAAACTTTTAGTAGTATACTATTAGATTACTTCTATTTTTATTTATAAATATGTAATAAAAATACATTTATATTTAATTTCTCTTAATAATTTTACACATAATGTTATTTTTTTAATTATTAACTTAAATTTTGCCATGAATAACTGTTTTAAATTATATAATAAATATTTTATCATTTTAAATTACTATAAATAACTTTATTCATAATAAAATTGTACAATGTTAATCAGATTATTTTGATAATAGGTATTTTGATTACAGAAAACTATAATATACAAATATTATTAGTTAATAATTAAAATATATTTGGTGTTAATTTTGCTTTCTTATATTAGTAATGACTTTAATTGTAGAGTTCGGATCATATGTAATTAGCACTACTGTTCGAAAAATATGTAATTTTGTGCATTTAACCACTTTAACTATGGTAGATTATGATTTGATTGTTATCACAACTATTGGAAAAATAATTAATCGTTACTTTGGAAATACAAGAATGAAGAAACTAATAACATCTATCTTATTTTCAATACTGATATTATTTTTAACTGGTAAAATTACATTTAACTATTCAAATAATTTATGATTTATCGCTTTGTAATATTTTTTAAACGTTTGTATTTTATAGTGGGAATTTTAAATTGTATAACATCTTTATATATTCCGGTATGGCAAGATTCTTGGACAAAATTCCTCATATCACCGTTCATTAATATACTCAATTTGATCACATCAGTTTCTCAAATATTTTTCTCCACAGTGTATTTTGCATTGGACTTAACGTTTTTAACATTTTCATCATCGTTAGTTGCTGTAAAACTATTTGGCCAAATATTTTTAAACGTAAGTATTAAAATATAATTTTTTTATATATTGGATAATATTATATATATATATATATATATATATATATATATATATATACATTAATTTATTAAATTTATATTTTTGATTGTAACTGAATAATTTCCAACATTTTTTATTTTATTATTATTTTTCAGGGGTTTCGTAATATTAATACTGTTGTAGACTCGGCAACACAAATAAATACTATTCCTGTTAATGAAAACCCAAGTTTTTTCCCTTTTGACTATAACATGTTGGCAAAAAAAGTTGTTGCTTCAGAAGAATTTCAACGTATACTTATAAATCAGTTAAATGTTTCACAATCAGATGTAGTAAAATTTAACAATGAAGATTTCGAACAATTGTTCAAAAACGAATTTAAAAAAATGAATTCTAAGAATTTAAATTGGATTAATGTAAGTATTTATTATGTATACTCTCTCCCTAGTCAATACAATTATAATATTCCATCCGTTGATTATTTTGAAAATCTAGTTTTACAGTTTATTTTTGTGGTATATAATATTTTGTAAACCGTAATAATATTAGTCTACAAATAATTAACTGTTGCGTTTTGAAGGAAAGAATTAAAATAATATGTATACATGTATTCATTTGATTTCCATAGAATCAATTAAAAAACCAACAGATTACATTGAAAAATATTAATAATGAAATGTCTGGTAAAGAAAGAGAAGCAATTGAATTAATAGAAAAGAAAATTTCTGAACTGCAAAATATTGTTTCAAATCTAATCAACAATTTTGAAACCTATAAGTCTAAATCAGGTGAATTACATGATGTTTGATGAGCATTTCAAATTAAATTTGCATCTTAATTTGTTATTATAAATATATTGCATATCTGTTTCTTGGTTATATACATGTATATAATATTTAAATAATTAAATACATTTTTTAATTAGAAATTCTAAAAACAAATTCTGAATCTAACTCAAAAGAAGCATGTTTCAAAGATGATTGGCATTCAATTGTCAGTTATATTGAAGAGTATGTGAATATGACAATGAAAACTACTTTAAGCGTTTATGATGCTGACAAAACGGGAATGGTCGACTATGCTTTAGAATCTGCTGGTAGGATATTATTATTTTATCATTTTTTAAAAGTGAAAACCAATGTTTTACAATTATGGAAATTATTGTGAATTTTAGGTGCCACAGTTCTCGGGACTCGTTGTACTCAAACCAAGTCCTCAACAGCAGCATTAACTATGTTCGGGATACCTTTGTGGTTTATATCAAATGGACCCAGATTGGCTATTCAGGTATTTAAATTTAAAATTAAATATGTAAATATTTTGTTATTTTTAAAAAAAAAAATTATAAATATCAGCAATACTCATATTTTTTGACATTATATTAATTGTGTTAATTTTAACATTTAATTTTTTAAATATAATCTTTAATATTGTATTACATTTTGGATGCATTTTTAGTATTCATTTCAATAGTTTGATGCTTGGTCATCACTCATCACTATACTGTCAAGAAGACTTTCTTAGTAGAATACAGTAGTGTGATATTGAACATGTAGTAGATATTTTTGTTCTTTTAAATAATTTTTACTTGTAACTACTTTACAACATATTTTATTTTAACAGCATGTATTTGACTGAATTTAATATATTTTTGAAGTTGCAAAATTAAATTTATATTTTAAATTACTGAATTTTTTGAAGTTAATAATAATAATTTTAATTTTAGCCAGGTGTTTATCCTGGACAGTGTTGGGCATTTATTGGAGCTAAAGGATTTTTGATATTAAAGCTATCAAAAACTATAAACGTGACTGGTTTCACCATAGAGCATTTACCAAGGTCACTCTCAGAAGATGGTCATATTAGATCTGCCCCAAAAGATTTCAGCGTTTGGGTTAGTAATATTTCCAGTTTAACAAGGCTTAGTTGTTCATATTTTTTTTTGATTAGGGACTGAAACATGAAATGGATACTGATGGTAAATTATTTGGTAATTACCAGTTTAAGTTGGATGGTCCCAGTTTACAGTATTTCTCTGCTGTGGTAAGCAATCATTTATCTAGTTTTAACTCTACAAATAACACAAATTATATTATTTTAAAGGGTACGGATAATATTTTCTCAATCGTAGAATTAAGAATTGAATCAAATCATGGACATGAAGAATATACATGTTTGTATCGTATCCGAGTTCATGGTGAACTGGCTTAATTGATACTTAATAAATTTAAGTGTTTATTTTTAAGTATTGAATTAATAAAATGGTAAATTGTAAAGTGCTTTACATAAATGGTTACCATTAGCATTTTTGTAAAAAAAAAAAAAAGTATTTAGTATTTTTTTTTCATCGCCAAAGATTGAAACTTATTTTTAATTAATTTTCCACAACTTTTAATTTAATATTGCTTGAAAGTTTAATTTCTGTACAGAATATTAATTTCATCATTTTTTTAAAGAGTTTTTTTTATAGTTATTTTGATTTTTATATGCACAAATATATTAAATTGTTTTATTTTATTTTTATTAAGTTAAATATACATTTTTCAACTGTTATATTTACCATGTGTTTATATTTGTATATCTTAAAACCACTGTTGTGTATTGTAATCATTCTTGATTTTAATTCTATTGTTTAAATATAAAAAAAAAATACAAATCTGATAAAGATTTATTTTTATTTTTAAAAAATTATACGAGTATAATAAACTGATTTGTAAAATTTTGTTTTAGTTAACATTCATTATAGAAATAGTGATATTTCAATGCACATGAAATATTACCTAAATATTAGTTTATGAAACAAAACAATAATAGACTAATGTGAAATAAATTATTAGTATTTAATAAAAACTAAAACAAATTTATTTGAGAATAATAACATTAAATTTATAAATTTGCAAAAGCTTGGTATAATTCTAAAAATTGAGTTCCTACGCGTATCTCAAGTGTAGCGTTAGCTGGTACCATGAAAACTTTTCCTGTTGATAGCAACAACTTGGTCGGTTTATTTAGTTCACCTTGACCATGGATAATTAAGATTATAGAAGCGATCTCTCTTCTTATCAGTTCATAAGTAGTGTTTGCCGGAATCTTAATGAACAACAAGAAAAATTAAAATCAATATAGTTATAGGAGGATTTTATTTAATTTAAAAATACCTTGATATGAGCAACTGCAAAATCAGGTGTCGGTGGTCTGAAAAGTTTTGTAAAAGAATTTTCTTGCACTCCGTAAAACAACTTAGATTCAGAAGTAGCACCATTAAAATTTAGCATGCTACACAACGTCTGTACATCAATGTATTTCGGAGTTAATCCAGCTCTTACCACATTATCGGAACAAGCCATACATTCAATGCAATCTAAATTTACAATATTAATTCAATAGAAAATTTCTGTGGTAAATATCAAAGTTATATGATGGGTAAATTGTTTTTGAATGAGAATTTAGTTTTAATATACAATTATAGAAATATTACACCTCCATAGATGTAAGCATGAGGTTCATTAGCTCCCAAATAAATAGCTTCGCCTGGTAAGAGTCTAATATAGTTCAGAAAATATATGCAAAAGCAACCGACGTCATTTGGGAACCAACAATCAAGTTGATTAAATAGATTTGCTAAATACTTCTCTTTTTCATCAGCACCTAAAGAAAATTTTTTTTACAATAACTTTTATAACTAAAAGCCACCAAATAATTTATTGACTCAAATAGTATAATTTTTATGTCCTTTCTATTTGGATAAAATTATATTATTTTTGTAGTCTTGTCAACACTGATCATTATTTGGAACTGCTCACATAACAATTGTAAATTTTTTTTGTGGCTGATTATAGCCTGGACGATGATTTCTTTTGTGGATGTCATCAGCTTATAAAATATATCCTTAAGAACATTTTGTGAATTGGCAATGTCATTTTTAAACTGAATGATAAGTTCATGACCAATTATCATTTGAAATTCCGGTATTCCTAAAGGTGAATCGTACGAGTTATTACAGTATTTTATTTATATAGACTATATATGAATGAGTTAATAATACCTTGTAAAAAAAAAATTATTTCACAATATGGACGAAAACCAACCAGTGCTTCGAATTTGCTTAAAGCAATAGCCATTTCTGGCTTATGATTGGGATCTGGATATAATTCAGGGAACTGTTTATGCAGTTCTTCAGCACGATTCTGAATTAATAAAATATAATAATATCCGACATAACTGAACAATACTTATTTACCTTAGAAGGGTGCACTTGGATAGATAGGGCAGAGTTAATGGATAAAACTTTTAATAAGAACGGCAGTTCATTCCCAAATTTCAATCTAGACGCTTCACCTAATGCTTCTCCGTTGCAATTAATCCAATCGTTCAGTTTTTGCCCTGAGCATTTAATCAACGAAGGACTTTTACTGTGAGCGCCCATCCATAATTCAGCGTAGTGTTGTTTTTCATCAACACTGTCTATATGGTTACCGGCCAAACCTAGACGACTGACTTCACTACAAACTCCTTTTTTTCCCCACAAATAATTTTGAATAGAACATTTTAATTCAAAGACTTTCAGCATGACTATATGATTGTCTAATACTACAAAATAAAAATAACAATCAATTACATATTGTGTATTAATATTAGTAATAATAATAATAATAATAATAATGGAAAATCTACCTCAACTTGAAGAAAAAAATTGAATACTATCGAAGAGTTTTAAAGTCCAAATTAAAAGAGTGTGTAAAATTAAATTATTAAACCGTAGCTAAGTTGAGAACAAAAATCATTTTAAACGTATAAACATTAAATTGTTGAGCCGACGTAAACGCATCAATAAATGTTGTATTTCGACTTAATTTATCTTATTTATACATCTCATCTGACCTCTCGATTCGTATAATTTTATTGTGTAATAAATTATGTTATACAACAATTACATTTATAATATAACATATTATATTACAATAATATATTGTTTTTTTATTGTGTTCTTTTAATTACTACAAAAGTTTACCTACTACCAGAATAAATGTGTGCACATTTTGTTTTTTTTTGATAATAAAAACGGATAATTCTTATCAACGAGCAGACCGAAATCCTAATAAACGATAAGGAATAGAAAAATTATTACTAATTAAGTGAATAATATTTCACAGAAATGTGCAGTTACGTTTCAAATGTTTAATGAAATATTATAATGAAATAATTGTCGAAGCGTTAAACTTTTGATTCTTTATTTGGTGGTTTAATCAGTAGCAAATATGTCACTGCTTACGTCTGAATGGGTACCGTACAAAAATGAAAATTATTTCAGGTATAAATACAACATTTTTTCAATGCTATACGTCACAGTAAATCTATTAAGACTACAAATCTTTAAACGTTTTTAATTAGAATAAACAAAAAAAAAAAAAAATGCCCCTTTACAAAAATGACCAAATTTTATTGTTCAGGAAGTAAATAGATAATTTATAATATAAATATGATAGATCACTTGAATAATATTATCAAAAATATGAATAAAATTGCATATTCATATATGTGATAGACAACTGATACGGGTGGTGTGTAATAAAAGTTTTTCTATACCTAAGATTATTACAGTCCTATAGATTATAATCGCATTGAATTAATTGTTGTTGAATTAAATAATGTTTAGTTCTCAACTGACATGAGAAATTATTGAAATAATATTTTAATATTAAATTGATGAAGAATCTACTTAATTATTATTAATTTGTTTTAGAATATTTCTTTTATTTTGCTGCAAACTTGTAAAAAATATGGCTAGAAATGTCTTTAAAATGAAAAATGCGACAAAAAGTTTCATTTTAAAAATTCTATATTACGTAACGTTTTGTTATTAAAAACATAAAGTACCTCAAAAAAAAAAACAAAAACAAATGTATTTCACACTCAAATCCAGACTTTACATATTTAATATTTTTAATTATTATAGTAAAAATATATATCACGTTAGAATACTTAAATATTATTGTATTTGATGTTATGTGTGTTACATTTTAAATAAAATATTTGAACTAGCATCGAACTCAAACGTATAGTCATTATATTATTAGTTTTTAAATATTACCTACTGTAAATTATTTAATTTTTTTTTCATTGTATACAGGAAACTTGAAATATATTCCAATATGTATTGGTGCAATGAAATAGATATCAGTACGTCTGTTGTTGTAGCAGCACCCTGTGGTGGTCCGATTATTATAATACGAGATCGAACAAAATTGGTATCTGTGAAAACTGTCGGAAAACCAATAATATCTGTATACACGTCTTCTGGAAAAATTATTTCATCTTTTGTGGTATGTAAAATATCTACTGTGCGTCTAACATCAAATTCTGATGTAAAATACATTTTTTATAATGTTGATACGTTAATGAGTGTCGAATTTTTGAAAAATATTATGGTTTAAACGCACTAAAACACACGTTTATTATTAATAAATATTTAAATAGAAATCTGTAATGTATTTTACATTTATTTTTATAGTGGAATTCAGGCCATTTAATAAATGTAGGATGGTCGAATAATGAAGAAATATTATGCTGCCAAGATAATGGATTGGTTTTAATTTACGATTTATTTGGAAACTATCAACATACGTTTAGTATGATCAAGGTAAGTTAATATCTATAATATTAAAATTATTTATAATTTTCAATATTTATATTACTCACTGTTCTTATTTAATCATTATAGGACCAACAGGATGTAAAATTATTAGATGCGAGAATTACAAGCAATTTCAAAAGAACTATTGTAGCAGTGTTAACTGAATTTTATAATATTTATGTGATGAATGATATTACAAAAATAAAAGTTCATATTTTACCTGATATTCCAGGTATTTAATATAATTTAATAGAAAAATAAATAAGAGTTGGTGTTGTTATTATATTTGGTCTGACAAAACTGAAATTTAAAATTTCTAGATCAATTAATAGTTAAAATTGTTTTCAACAGATTTTAATTGTTTGCCAAATTTATGGGAAATAATATTGTTTGAAAGGCAAACAAATGTGTTAATTTCTACACAGCATTCGCTGTATTCTGTTTCACACGCTGAGTGCAAACAACAGGTGTGTAATTATAACAAAAAGTCAATTAATTAATTTATTTTTACATTTAAATTACATATTTTTTATAGTTTCTTGGATTCAATGACAAAGACTCTAATAATGATATAAATCTTACAAATTCAGTTAAGAAATTGTGTATCTCATTTGATCATAAACACATCGCTCTGTTAAATAATGATAATAAATTTTGGATTGGATCATCAGATTTACGAAAAGTTTATAGAATTTATAAGAATCCTTTTACAAGTTCAGTTGATCAGATGGCTTGGTAATTATTATAGTTATCATTCGTTATTGTAATTATAAACATTCTTTAATATAATTAGTAGTTTAATAATTTAATCCTAAACAGGTGTGGTACAGAGGGTGTAGCATTATATTTTAAAACGGAAGAGACAGTTATAATTGTTGGCAGAATTGATGATCAAGTGTCATTTATCTACACCGATCCAATTTGTCTAATACCCGAAATTGATTGTGTTAGAGTTATTGGAGCATTTTCAAATGATATGTTACAACTGGTGCCTCATTACGTACAAGAAATTTTTCGTATTAATAGTACTAGTCCTAGTTCTTATTTAGTCGAGGCTTCGAAACAATTTGAAGTAATTAATAAAATTAAATGTTTAGTACATTTATTTTAATAATAATAATACGTATTTATTTTAGAAACGAAATCATCGAGCCAATGAGTACATACATTTAGTAAATAAAATGTTAGAAACTGCAGTAGATCATTGTATAAAAGCAGCAGGACATGAAATTGATTCTTCAACACAAAAGTTGTTGATGAAAGTATGTTTTAATATTGTTCATTAGCCATTAGTACACAATTTATTAATAAAAATAAAAATTGTTTAATAGGCTGCTCAGTTTGGTAAAACATTTCTGCAAAATTGGAATCCAGAACAGTATGTATATATGTGTAGATTACTTAGAGTTCTAAATGCTGTACGGGATCCAAAAATTGGTATTTCTATTACATATCCTCAGTAAGTATTTTTATTCGAACATTTTTTCTATTTTGATGAACTATATATATATCAGTTAAGATCCCATCGTTTTATGATTTTTTTTCTCCCCTCAAATTGTAATTGATTATTTTTATAATTTCTATAGGTTACAACAAATATCAGTACAGACGTTATTGGACAAACTTGTTGGACAGCGGCATTACTATTTGGCGTTACAAGTGTCCTCTTTTATTCGTGTATCTAATTTAGAATCCAGCCGTATATTAACTCATTGGGCCAAATTTAAGGTACATATTACTATTAAATTATCAAATTAGTTTTTTAAGTAGTATTGTTTTAGGTTAAACAAACACAAGTGGACAAAGAACAATTGGCAATTACTATTGCTGATAAACTTGGGAAATACTCCGGAGTTTCATATCATAATATTGCAGAAATGGCAGCAAATAGTGGCCGAATACAACTCGCTATAAAGGTAAATATTTATAATATTAATAGATTAACCTATAGCCTTGTTGAACTTACAGGAAGGGTTTTAAAGATGATTTCTCCCTAAAGCAAAGACAGTATTACAGTGTAACCTATTTTTATGATCTCTCTGTGTTTATTTAATGTAATTTAACAAATTTTTATTAATATTCATTTATATATATAATATTACATAATTTTTGTATAGCTTTTAGATTATGAAACGCAAGTAAATTTACAAATACCACTTTTGTTGAAATACCAACAAGACAATATCGCTTTACAAAAAGCTGTCGAAAGTGGAAATACTGATCTTATTTATACGGTTTTACTTCACATGCAAACTTCAATGCCCCTTGGAAAGTTTCAAGTATGATTTTAATTAAAGTAGAAGTTAACTATTTTATTATTTTTTCAAACCATAATTATAGAAAAACCAAAAATTTGTTGCTACAATTACATTTTGATTAAGATATTTTTTTTTTTAGATGGAGATAAAAAAAAGTTCTGTAGCTCAATCACTATACATAAAATACTGTTATCAACAATCAGGATATTCTCTTTTAGATATGTACACTCAAGAAGATAATCACGAACAATTAGCATTATATCATATTACTGAATCAATCAAATCAAATGTATCTAAATTTAATAGATATTATATAAATTTGTTTTTCCTAAATTAATATTCGATATAAATTTATTAAGTTGAGTTTATTTCCATTTTAAACTGTTTAATTACAATTGTAGAGGCCAAAGGAAATGACTACATCAATAAATGAAGCTATCAATTGTTATAAAAGAATACGTGATGAATTTGCATTAACCACTTGCGAAAGTCAATTGAAATTAATGAGGTATCAAAGCAGTTTAGAGGAGAAATTGCAACATAATTTTTGTAATTTGACATTACACGATACTCTTGTAAAGTTATTAGAAAATTACGAATTGAAACTTGCTGATAAATTACGTTCAGAATTCAAAGTTCCTGAAAGAAGGTAGTAAATTATAAAAATATTTAAATCAATCGATATTTTAAAAATGTTTGTTAAATTGAAAAGTATTCCATTATGCCCAAAATATTTTATTTATTAAACATAAAATATCACTTTGTAAATAACTGTTATTGAATTTTGTGTTTTTAATATTTAAAAATATTTAATTAAATACACATTTTTTTAAATTTAATTAATGGCTTATATATTATGTATGAATAAATCTTTTAAAATCTTATTTTTAGATATTGGTGGGCAAAATTAACTGTACTAGCTAAACAAGAAGATTGGAATGAACTCGATAAATTATCTAAAGTGAAAAAGTCCCCAATTGGATACGAAGTAAGTGAATTAAATTTTATTAAGTACTGATTTTCGAACAATGTTATATATATATAATTTTTTTTCATTGCTTATTTTAGCCATTTATTGATGCGTGTATTGAACACGGAAACAAATTCGAAGCATTAAAATACTTGCCAAAAATAAGAGATGATGTTAAACAAAATTACAGTGCTAAAATAACATCAATGCCTTGAACTAGTTCCTATAATCAAAATACTACATAGATAAATATTACGCATAAGAATATGTATTCCTAATGTATAGCTTCTGTTACAATCCATAATAATATTATTGTATCATTATCTTAAGTCTTATTTTAATCGTTTTATTTTAGATACGTTTATATTATTATTCATTTTTTATAGTAATTATTATCAAAAAAGAAAAAAAGAATTTTTATTGTTTATTGTTATCGATATGAATTAAATATTATAATGAAACGAAGTAAGAAAACTTTTTTTTATATACATATTTGGTGACCATCGGTGGTTGGTCTCTTCATTTAAGAGATAATATATAATGTTAGTAAATAAAACAATTTTCCTTATTCCGATTGTGCCGAAATAACGTTTACATATTGTGTAATAAATGTTAGAAATAAACAAAAACGTGTTCTAAAATTACTATAACTTAGAATTTGCTTGTTTATTATCAATACATACACATATAGAATCAGGTCTGTCTCGAGATTTTATTATAAACCATTAAATCAACCCATTTCGCAATGTTAACTTACACATATCTAAAAGTAAATACATATTTATGATAGCCTTATGAGTTTTACTCAGTAACTCAATGGCCCAGTTCGGTTAGGTTATCACTGTTATCTGTGAGTCGCTATAACATCAAGATGTATTTCGAGTGCTTCTTACTGAACTGAAATTTAGTAACCATTTGTAAACTATATTATACAATATTAGTTGTGGTGAGATTTCTAAAACATAAAATTTAGTTCATTATCAAACCGATTTCACCAAACAATTTTTATGAAAAAAATTAATTTAATAGAAATTCTATTATTATAGATATACGCCTTCGACTGGGTTGAAATCGTATTGTACTTATTATTGTACAAATCCTTTAAATACTGCATATATATATGACATTTTAAGTATTATAGCTGGTTTTATAAATTAATAAATAGATTTTTTTTTTTTTGTAATTTGGAGAGTATATAAATTGTTTCTACTTTACAATAAATTCCTAACTAATAATTAGGTTAATAGAAGAGAAAAATTGATTTTAATTTGACCACAATATTTTCAATTGAACTTGCGTTTTTACAAAACAATAATACAATATTATTGTTATACTCGCTTCTGTAAGAATTAATTTATTATATATTTTATACGATTTGTATTAAATTTCCAAATAACACGAAACAAAATAGAATTTTGAAAGTACCTTTAAAGGTTACGGTTACTATGGATGCGAGTTCTGACGAAAATGCGATTACACTGTCTGTGCGCGTTTTCTGATATTCTGAGTACGTTTCTGCCACCCATCAAAGATGGACGAACTTGATGAGTTTTATTTTCTTGAAAATCCGTTAATGAAATTATTGGTGTTAAATGATGGAAGAACAGAGCATGTCAACCAGTTATTTTCTAGAAGAGACGACAAAGGAGAATTTGAAATGTTATTTCAAGAATTGTGGGGTCAACCGGAAAATTTTCTCGAGTATTTCGCGATGAGACCAGCAATATTTGAATACGTGCTGGAGGCAATAGAAGAAAACATCAAAAAGTTCTCCAATTTTCGTTAAATTTTTTTCACCCGTGTCCCACAAACACCCGTTCTCGTACACGAGACTAATTAATTTGTCCGAATCCATGGTTCAAATAAATTGTATAATAATTATTGTAAAATGTATAATCAAATTTGCCAAATTAATTGATCAAATCGCGTCGTCAAAATAGACGCAGTTCGCATGGGGAAAATCAAACTTGTTTGATCGCTCAATTGTTTCTGACGACGTCCGTGCGTGTTCTGATGTATTCGTCATCGTTGCTAGTGTAAACGCTCTCATTGGAAAACAGGCGTTCGTTTATTCGGACGAATTCGTCAGAACAAATTTTCGTCAGAATTCGTATCCAAAGAGTAACCGTAGCCTAAGTATTTATTTTTTTTCTTTTACAATTCCAACGAATTAGGTAGGTACCTATTTGTTGTACGTTAATCTGTTTTATTCTTTATTTATACATTTGTGTGATATATAAAAAAATTATTTTAACATAAAAATTCTAAATTTGAATATAATCGTTTTATAATATGCATAGGTACACGTTTACAGTTGCGAATTGTGGATACTAATATATATAATAATATGTTCTCAAACTTTTACGTCAAAAACATAATGTCGGTAACGCAATACACGAATATATATATATATACATATGTGTGTGTGTTATAAAATAATAACTGTCAGTTATTTTTTTCATTACTTGTTTTCTTTCTATCATTATACCATATGACAGATAATTACACGTTGTCAAGTTGATGTTCATTTATTATATACCTATATTTAATAATAGTAACTTAAAAATCAGACTGCGTATCGGTCTCTCCTCTCTTTCTATATACGTTTTATCTTATATTATTATAATTTACACGACGGGTAATAACAAGTGAATCCTCGTCATAATAGTAAAAGTACATAAATGTATTTATACGTACTTGACCTAGGGTCAATGAAAAGTTATACGTGTACCTATGATGCGTTTACAATTTATATTGGAAATTAAAAAAAATATATATATTATACTTACGTGTGTAGGCGGTATCCGTAATAATTTAATAATATAATCTCATAATAAATAACCAGCTATATTGATTTAAAAAAAAAAGAATAAAAATTATCTAACTAAACGATTTTATCAGGCATTTAAGTAGGTGCAGGATATTTTCTATAATCTATGCCATAAACCGACCAAATGAAAAAAAAAGTCATTACTCATAAAAAAAAAGACGATAAAATCGTCATAAGTGTTGGAATAAAGTGTAATAAAATAATAATAAAAGTGATTTATGTTTAATTGTACGCTTAATTATTTATAAGTAGCGCAAGTCCATTTACGTATTAAATATTTAAAACGAAAACACAATTCGGCCATTAAACCTATGACTTATTATTGTATTAGTAAATATATTTTTAAATGGGTATTTGAATTATCAGTTGTATAATAATCGTATTCAAAATATTAAAAGTGCGAAATTCGATTATAAAAGCAATTTATTTATCGTCAATACACTCAATCGTCATCGTAATTAAATTATCACGCACATTATATTATTATGGTCTCGGTTTTCATATATTCTACATTTACAAACTCGATACGGTTATTTATATATATATTTATAATATATATAAAATACCTATACAATGTATACCAGCTGTATAAAACACGATAAAGATTTAAGTAAATTTTTTCCAGGATAAAATATAAAAAAAATTGTATACAACGTATTATAAGAGTATTAAAAAATAGGACTTATTTTTTCCTAATGAAAAAATATAATAGAATAATATTACGGAATTATGGGATATTTCTTGCGAATATGTGTAGCGTAATTTTGAAAAAAATAAATATATTTTAGAAAAGAATTCAGAATATATAATACGTTCTGAACCTTGTTCATGTGACACATTACAAAATTAATTATTACACTACATTATTTATGGCAATTGTTATTTCAGATATTACATTATATTTATGACTCATAATAATTTATATAGTAATCTTATTTGTAATCATGATTCATTTATCATTAATTAACAATAAAATTATTGTAATAATATTTGTATGTCTAATTACGCATTACAAAAAACGAATCAAGTGGATTTATAGTGTTGGGGATACTGTTTATTTGCCAGCTACAGCCCGTCGTCAATACAAATAATACCATACGACGATATTGTTTCAATACTACGATTTATCGTCTTATTCTATAATCGTGTTTGGAAGTTCGACTACCACCACACAATAATGCATTGTAAATCGGACTTAGAAAACGCGTTTTACAACATATTCAGATAGTGAAGAACAGGGACGAAGCGGTAAAATGTATTGGGGGGTGTTTTTGAGAATCGGTTATTGAAAATTGGGAGTTTTTTTTTTTAATAAATATACGAAATTTCGTTATGGAAATTAGCTATACTGTTTTTTATATATATATATGTAATATAAACATAGATGTAATAAAAAAAAAATCATAGAACTAAAACCTAATTTTCGTGAAGTTTTAGCTATTATGGTAAGAATATTTTCACAATTAACTTATAAATATGTACTTAAAATAGTAAATTGCCGGACCGAAATCTTCTCTTATTTAATATAATATATATATCATACGTCATATATTTTATGCCATTAATATTATTACACCATTTCCTCATCCATTAGAAGAAATCTGGTTAAAAGTATTGGGGCTGTCGCTAAGACAATAATATACATATTAATTACCGTTGAAAATAAATTTTTCTCGTTTCGTTTGAAATTATCCGATCATTTTTTGACGGAGCTAATTAAACGTTTGGGGGTTAAGCCAAAAAAAAAAAAAAAAAGATTTATAAATACGCTACTGGAGATGGTTGAAACGATTTTCAAAAATGATTCGCGGCTCGAATCGAGTTGGTTATCACTGCGCTACGATTTGCGAACGCCCTGTGCAAATTATAAACTCGAATACAAAACTACCGTATATTTTATTCGTAAATAATATTGTAATATTTAATTATTGTATTATTAATAAAAAAAAAATATTTTTTAAAATTTTTATTCTATTCACATAACCGTAAGTTATTAATACGCGTATATTAACATAAATGACGTAGCCCGAATCCATAGGTTGTTGTATAGAAAAAAAAAAAAAAAGAAAAAGAAACCAAGTAAATTATAAAACAATTTAAATAGCGTAGGAATGTCCGAATTAAAAATTGATTAATAAGACGCATAAAATACGTAATACTCGATATAGTCATAATAAGGATAGTTAAATAATTTTAAAAAAGTTTTTCTTCCTATCTTTTTCCGTCTCCAAAAATAGGTACCTATTCAAAATATTTTCCAAGCTTAAACCGTCTCCAATCGTACTTTCTATATACGGCAATTGAAATGCTAAACCAGCCAATTTTAATCGTGAAAAGTTTCTTTCGGCTCCTGCAGGTTAATAAAATTCTTTTGTTTGTAAAGACGTAAAATCACAGATCAGATATAATTATTACGGATGATATAAATAACAAGTGACAAGAAACAATTATAACACCGACGTTACATAATAATATTTGTTTTTTTTTTTTTTTTTGAATAAAAACATTTTTTATATAATATACATATATAATAATTCGTGTTGTAAAAGTCCAGAGCCGATCAAAAAGTGCGCGAGATCCTGTGCGATTGGCACTTTCATGCACGCATCCATCGTGCACACTGTCATCGCTGGTCTACATCGTGTGCACGACCATTACCGAAATTGTATAATTTGTCTGAACATAATTACCGATTAGTAGTAATATTATAGTTGTGTTATACACATGAATGATATAATAATAAATCACAGGAAATAATTCTCTTGTTATTTCGATGTTTTCGTGTAGTAGATGGTACTCTGCGTATATTGAGTACCAGCTGCGGTATACTTCATAACTCTTTAACTACCTACACCTGTGTACTTAGTTCGAAGTAATTAAATAAATGTATTATTTCGTCATTTTTTTAATGGTGTTTTCGCGTGGAAAAGAAAACAACAACGCAAAAAATATATATTTATAATATATATAATAGATATTTCGTGACGTCTGTGTAAGCTGTATATAAACATGTATAGCTGCATACTTCCTTCTTTAAAAATTCATAAATGTATAATAATTATCGAGAACAAATGGTTTTTTTTTTTCTTTTTCACACGTATATCGATGGTGCAAAATATTGTGTTTGATTTTATATAGGCGTGAGCTATGGATGTTTTATTATACGAATCCCGAACGAATGAATATCTTTCATGATTTTTGTAATACGATAAATATTTATTTGAAAATCAAAAAAGAAAAAAAAAATCACCGTGAATATTTTTAGGCAATTGCTGCGGAATATAATATCGTGTAACCCAAGTTTCATAATATTATATGTATATGTTTCTCACGCTTCTTTGGTTCAATTTATATAGGTACCAAATATAATATAGATTTATTATTTATTTATATATAAAAACCGCGAACTAAAATATTATAATAGACTTCGTGATAAAATCAAAACTCGAAATCCTCAATGTTAACTATAATAGTCATCGTAATACTTAAAGAAATCGATTTTCGAATATATATTATTATTATTTTTTTTTTATGCAACGGACCAAACGGTCGAAGGACACGCGTATTACAGAAATAAAATAAAATATTCGGTATTTTTTTGCGCATTGATATTATTATTATTATTATTATTTTGTTGGAAATAATAAAAAAATCCTATTATTATTATTGCAATGTGTTCAATAGACGTTTTTAAAATTAGGAAACTAACCGATAATGTACTCGAAACTTTTTTTTTTTTATATTTTATAAGCGATTCGTAATTTTTTTCAAAACTATCGTTTGTTTTTTTTAAATGTACATCCTATACAAATTGTATACATATATATATATATATAATTAATCTGAACAATTTCCATAAATCATTGCAATTATTTTTTTTAATTAGTTATATTGAGATTTTGAAATGTTGTGCGTAGGACTTTACAAATAGTAATTGTGAGTAATTTATATGTATATTAGCGTCGTTTTCTGTTTTCTTGTATATATAAATATAAATGTTTTTTTTAATGTAAATTAATTACATATAAATATTATATAACCTATCCGTTATACTCGATATTATAATTAATCAAAATGTGATGAGTTTTTCAATTACAATTGTAATATAATAGTATCTATAATCAGCGTGTCTGTATGCAATATATATATATATATAAAAGGAGAAGCTAAATCCAAAGTTGATTACGACCATGTGACGTGGTATATATTTTTACATTAATATTTACAGAATTTTATATAGGTACTTATTATATTATAGTAATCATACTATATAATATTATACAATATATAGTGCTAAAATCGTGATGAAATGAAAAATATTGTATTATACACGCACATATAACCGATTTAAAAAAAATTATAATTTATGCGTTACATTCATATTATTATATCAAGGGTTAATTTTACGTAAAACACGAATCATTGATTTTAATTATACATTTTAAGTGAGTATAAACGTGTGGCGTGTACGTAAATTGTTTATATTATATGTATTATGTAAGTCGGTACTTTAAACGACTATAACGATAGTATTTATCCACAAATAAAAATAAAATATTTTTTTTTTTTTACTAAAAATTAAATATGTACACGATACGTAGCTACAGTGTGTGGGAAACAGCAATAATTATACAATATATTATAATATTGGTTTTTTGAAACGTTTAAAAATTTAAAAAAAAAAAACGAATTTTATTTTCCGATGTGCAATTTTTACGTGATTATAATATTATATACGGTTTTGCAGTAATTACTACATATAATAGCGTAATACGATGCATATATGTATGCTGAGATAATGAAGCTGAAGAGTGTGTTGTTTTTTTTTGTTTGTTTGAACACGCTAATGATTAGAACTACCGGTGGGATTTGAAAAATTCTTTTTTCATTTGATTGCCCAATTCTCGAGAAAGGACATAGGCCATTCTAATGTCACGCTACGGTCTTTAGGAGCCGAGCAAAATGAAAAGAAAAAAAAAGATAAGAGTCAGAAAGAACGTTATAAGCGAAAACGAAGCAATAACGCGACGCGGTGGAACGAAGTGAACTGTGGGATAATATAATCAGGGCCTGATTAAGGAGTTTGTCGCCAATAGGGTAGAGTTAATTTGGCGCCTCTACGATGTATTCGAAAAGGGAAGGAGGAGGTTCATAAAAAACATATATAGACATCAAAGTTTAGTGTTTAAAATAAAATGTATTTCATAATAATTGATAGAATATTGTACAAAAGAAATAGACATTTTAAAATTTACGATTCGTCAAATATATAATATATATATATATTTACACGAATATTTTTTGAACCATTTCGCGAACACATTAGTTTAAACCGTTTATAAAAAACATTTCTTTCTTGATTTCGAGGACGCAAAGGATTCCCACTATTTTGTATCGAAAGAAATATTTTCCATGAACTCATTTTCAATAAACAAGAGTGCACGTGCGCCTTCGTTTTGTCCCGGCGTATAGCGTGGATCTTAAGAAGTGTTCTTTACCCGCCAAAGAGCGGAAAATCACGGCTTCTGCGTTCGTAAGAAAATTATTTCGTGACGCTCCCAAATTAACATTAACCGATTGGCACAGCCTATGCTGTGGCCTATTCAGCCTATTGGTTAATCAGGCCCCGAGTACATTAATATATGCACAATAATTGTAATAAATGTTTGAAATCTATCGCAGGACCACTATGTATATCTGTACAATATATATTATAGTATAACGAATTTGTACGCCTACCGGCTATATTATTATTATTACTGCTATTATAAATACACCGCGGTTACAACTCGTCGTCGTTGTATATGGTTTATGTGCACGTATATATATGTTTTGTAATTTGTTTTGTCGACATCGTATATAGCGATTAGCGATGATGTTCGCACGAAACAAAAACGATAAATATACCGCGTGATGGATATACGATTGTATAATTTCTTCGGATTTCGGCAGAATTATTCGTTTTCCGTTATTATGCGTATGTATACTTCTGCGAACCATATATAATATTTATAATAAATGTAATGTATTTTTTAAAAAAAAATAAAACACGTTCATGTGGTATATCGTATGGATTTCGTTCCAAATTCGAATATATTTATTAACGTACGTTTGTAAAATTATAAATAATTACACGTACAATTTTATATTTGAATCGCTTTTTGTTAAAAGGGCACACGTTTCGACAGATGAAGTTTCGGGAAATGATAAAAGCTGCTTAACTTACAAAATATGGTAACTTCGTGAATAATTCATTTATTTGCATAACAATGTACACGGTACTTGATATTTATACCAAATTAATTATAATACACAATATGATGGACCTATACACAAAGAACAGAAAACTAAAATAAAACGATTTTAACAAAAAATGTAACATATGCCCAAAAAACGATTCATTTGTATTGTCAGCGGGATTGAGTATGTTTTGGAAACGCGCGTATAATACGTAAGCTAAGTTTATTTATTCAAATAGTTATTTCTGCATCCTACGAATATTAATAATATTGGGATGGATTCCATCGACATTTTGTTCTATCTGTATATGTATATATATATTAATACAGAAACAACAACGTTTTACGATAATCAACCGGTGTTTAGTTTTATTTACGTATTTCATGTTGCGACGGATCGCGTGAATTATCGCAGTGTTTAGAGAAAAAAATTAATTTATATATAAAAACCACGTTTAAATTATACGATAGATTTACCTATTTCACGCGTTTTATAATTATAATATCACCTGTGTGTGCATCTGTATATATTGTAATACGCGTTGGCGGACTCGTAAGAGTTTTATCATAATAATATATAATAAATGTCAGTCGATAAACTTATAATGAATGGGAACATCTAGAATTTTTTTTTTTTTTTGCACGCGGCGAAGCTAGAATTTAAGAAGAAACGCGTTAAGTATTAAAAAATAAATAATGTAATGAGTAATTTTTAAAACGATTATAATTTCGTTTAAATTCTAATCCCTTAATAATAATAATTTTTATTTAAAAAAAAATCATAACAGTAATAATGTTTTAATTTAACTTTATACGTGAACGTCACGATTTTCAAATACTGCAAACATTGAAAGAAAAACTTTTATTTAGTTTTTACTTTTTAGCATTTAATGCGTATTAAATACGATTTAGATCCGAATTCATTTTTATTTTATTTTGAGTAACTTGCGTGTTTTCGGATTAAAATGAACGTAAGTACGCGTAATAGGTATTATTTATTAAATTTTTTTATTATTATATTACTATTTATAATGTATTATATAATATTCTGTGACACGTGGAAATCAAGAATTATATCCAAATTTCAAAGAAAAAAAAAATCGTACACATTTTTATATGTCATAATATACACTTTATTCAACGTTTTAAAATTCATTTTTTTTTTCTTTACAGATTTCGGACTCGGTATCTTATCATTAGGATTATTTTTTGATTAGTTGCGTTTGTTCTTGTTTGGCTTGTGCTACTTGTTGGGCTACTGCTCGTTGTATGGCTGGATGGATTCCCGGTCCAGAAGGCTGATATCCGTTTTCATCGGCCACATAAGCAACTTCTATCGGAACTCCTAAAATTTGTTTAATTGTTACGGAATAGGCGTTTGAAATAAAATTAGTAATCATTCAATTTATATATATATATATGTAATACGAACAAAAAGATACAGAGATATTGGTTAAAAAAAATAGAAAGCTTAAATAATGTGGACGAGCCGAAATAATTATTATTTGGTGAGGTAGCAAATGAAATCGAACGTGATTCAATATTATTCCGAATACACACACACACACATAATATTATTGTTAGAAAATAAAACTGGGATCGGAATTTTAATATCAGGTGTATATACGTGTTCGTGTCTATATGATATATGTTATTATATTCCTTATTGTTGTGATAATACGCGTATTTCGTATACGATATAATTTATATATATATTTCAGTGTTTAATGTTTTCGTACAATGAAAATAGTCGGGAAGTAAAAGTCATCAGAATTCGAATCGTGTGTATTTCTATAGGAGTATATTGTGTATATTTCTTTCATCGCATTACCAGTTGCTTTGTAGTTACAATATTATATCTAACACTTGTAAAGTTATGATTTCAAACTGTAGTAGTGATAATAACGAGTATTTTTATTTTTTTTTTTTTTTAGAAATATTTAAATATAAGATAATTTTAATTATAGTAAAAAAAAAAAATAATAATAATAATAACAGTCGATCGCGCGTTACTAAATATCATTTATATTGTTAATGTAAAACTACATTTTCAATTGCGTACAGTGCATTGTTATTGATATAATATTACCTTCAGGAGTTATCGCGGAATAGGATCCTTGGACAGACATCGCTGGTGGGAATCCTGGTGCAGATGGATATTTCAAACCTCCCGCTTCTTGTCTCTGTGTTCCGTCTGCCGACTGGTAGCTATAATAATAATAATATTATTATTATTATACGTCGTTTATACGCGAGTTGTATTGGATTCTCATAAAGCGGGCGGATTGAACAAATTTCGATGTAATACGCGACTTGCCTAAACGTATAACTTCCTTCCGGAGTGATGTCAAAACTCTGTTGTAAAATCGGAACGAATTGGCCGGCGTACGGGTTTGGTCCGTTGATGAACCGTTGTTGCAGGAGAACGTTGGGATTGGGCCCGCCGACATATTGCGGAGGAGCAATCGGTCCAGCGATGTACTGTTGAGGGAAGATCGATCTGAATCCATTGAAATAAGGAGATGCCGATGGCAATGACGGCGGTACAGGCGTCGAGGAAGTGGCGGGCGAAGATGAGACCTGCACCGTAGGCAGAGGCGTTTGAGAAAAACATCCCGCGACGAAGGTGAATACGAGGAATCCGGAATTCATTACCTAGAAAAACACACGCAATAAGACATATAAATATTTTCTTCTTTTTTTTTTTTAAATATAATGCGAAAAACGTTTTAAGTTGCTCACTGTTTCGTTGATGGACACGTGATGCGCGGATTTGGAAATAATATTCCTGCAGTTGGAACGATTTACAAAAAAAAAAAAAAAAAATAATAATATAATACGCGTCGGACGAAAAAGTAGGATCAATACTGATTTTTTGACGGCTGAAACGGTTGTTTATAAATATTTCGCTCTCGTAACAATCTCCCGTTTTCATTTTTGCCTACTCTCTAGAGTTTCTATTAAAAATACGTGGCCCCCCACACTGTATACACACACACACACAACGGCGCCGTTCTTGTTGGGCAAGAATCAACTTTAAACGTATTAATTCTGTATTAATTGCTAAACTCCTCCACAAGTCAAATAGCCGTGGGAACGTGATATATATATATGTGAAAGGGGTATTATAATATTCGCAAAACGTATTACAGTCAAATCGATAAAACGTTACACTGTAATGTCACGCTATTATGAGTAGCATATTATATGTGTACTTATTATTATGTTTATACTTGTTGTATGTACGCGTTTCTCGATAATTCTAACTCGCGGGCGTATTACAATTATGGCGGGCATAAGGTACATTTCGACTCGTGAAATTTTCTTCACGGGTTATTTGATCGAAACGAAACCGTATTGTGTTAATACCAGGTGTAAAACACGATTTTTGGATTTTTTTTTTTTTTTTGAAATTCTAAAATTGACGTGTATAAACGTGTAGGTGGTATACAGTCAGACGAAATATCAAAGTGTTGTATGTTAATAATTTTTCGTAAACATATATATAATTATTACAATGTTTTATTTAAATATTCGCGCGGCGTTTCTTTAAAATTTAAAATAACCGTTTAAATTTAAAAAAAATAAATATATATATATATACAGTGCTGGACAAAATAAAGTACGCGCTTAGAATATTTTCACATTTATGTAATTACATAGCTCGTTAATCCTAACAGTATAAAATTAATTCCAACAAAAAAAAAAAAAAATAATAAATAGTTTATTTCTAATTTTCGACTGGAAAATGTTCAATAACATTCAACATATTTTTAGACAATTATAGTTTATTTCCATTTGTTCTCGTTATTACCTCGGAGAAAATAAAGTACGCGCGGCGTGAGTGTTTGTCTTTAGTAATAAAAACATACTCGTGTATACCTATTCATAATCATATATTCATATAGTAAATAATCCACTGGAAACATTACTGTTATTGTAATAATACAGCAATCGATTATTATTATTATTCATAAATTACGATCATATAATATGACAATAATTGCGGACAAGCGAATTTGAATTCGCCAGATTCTCGAAGACACAAATCGATACGAAAACGATTTTTAACATTCAAAAAAAAAAAAAAAATTCTAACCAAATGCTAGTCGCCATACTTGCGCACGGTCGGCAGATAAAACTACATAAAATATAGACTACAAACATCAGTAGTCATCGACCGGCAGACACATCTTTAATTAAAACGTAGAATCCACGACGTGATCCACAAACCAAATTCATAGAATCGTAATAATTTAAATAATAATTATTTATACGTTTTGTTGTAATTGAGCGAAAGACGCGCACAAACGCGTTGTGTTAGTTGTTGGTATTATTAGAAAGAACGCCGTCAATTTCTATTTAAAAACGTAAACTAAACAAATTTCTACGCAAATTCGAGATTAATTATTTGAGGACCTATCATAATTATGATAGGAAAATTGATCGGAAGTACATAGTGATGTTGAGTGAGTAAATCTTACCGTTTAGTGAGCTTCACTAAGTATGATTAGTCCGAGAGTTATTTACGTAAACGTGAAAATATTCTAAGCGCGTCGTACTTTATTTTATCCAGCACTGTATATTTATAAATATATGATATTGCTATTAAACTCAATTTAAGAAAACATTCAAATAAAGTATATTATTCAAATTTGTTAGAAAATGTGTTTATCCTTTTTTTTTCTTCTCGTAACTCCGACTATATATTTTATTGTTTTATTTCGCCTGCTTAATATCGTAGTTATTATGCAATATCGTTCAAATAAAAAAAATAAATAAATAAATATTGTTTCGCGCCCATAACCGGGCAATAGAATTGCGAATATTAACAAAATATAATGCATGTAGGTATAAACACCATATAGTGGACGACGATGATGATGATGATGATGATGATAATATTCTTTTCGTCTTCGCTTATCTCGATACCGGGTACATCATACATTTAAGTATAAGTATTAATTTTATTGCAATATTGTAGCGCAGTATATTATAAATCGTTATTATTATAATAATGTTTGCATTAGCAGCACATGGCGGGTGATTTCATTTAAAGATATGTACCTATAGGCCATATGTACCAACGCATGTAATTTAAAAAAATAAATAAATAGACTCGTGCTTGTAAGTAAAATTTATTACACCTCACCGCCTGGTGGATTAACCGTACACCGTTCGTCCAGCATCTTTTTAAAAAACGTTCGTGTTAAAATATCATAACATTATATAACCGCGTTAAGATGACGCGGTGATTTTTTTTCTTCATTTTTTGCTTACTTGAAACGCATTAAGGTTAACTGCAATACATTTAGCAAGTGCCTAATAATAATAATAAAAAATTATACGTTACACTGGGATAAAAAAAAAAATGGACGGACGACGAGCTATTATTTACATTATTATTTTATTTATTTTTTTGGCAATGCAACGTACCGTATTTTTATTTAACTTCAAAACCCATTATATCGTTATTGCGTACATATAAATAATATGTAATGCACGTACTATTATAGTCATCGTCTTTTATAAATTCGGTTAACCCATATTGTGAAAACGCGTCTTTACTCAATTCAGATAAATAGCAGTTCTTCACGCGTCATATAATTCGCGCGTATTTTATAGATTATTTACCCTGTAAACGATACATAGTCGTATTTACGATCGGATGGATTAATTAGCCCTCAGCGGAATTATTAGGAAGAGGTTTTAGGAGCGGCAAAAAGTTTTAATAAATTCCAATAAGTATACCGGTCACGTTTGATTTGTGGTTCCTATTTATGTATATCACTTACAAATGAAATTTATAAGCTATTATATTTATTTGCCTATAGTGTGTTTAGAGGCGATTTTTTGATTCTCCAAGTTTTTCACGTGTAAAAAAATCTTTCATACTATTAGTTTTCCATCTGTAAGCGGATTTTCTAAACCGAATACTAGCTACGCCTGTTAGATAAACAAGTAATATAATTTTGAATTCCATCCGGCCCCTGTACGCCTATCGTTTATCAGTTTACCATTGAAGAATATTAAAATAATACTTCTATAATAACAACAATCGACCACTGTACCGGTTTCGAAAGTAACGGAGATTTATTCTATTTATCGCGCGAAATTTAAAATTCTTATTTTAAATGCGCAAGTAAACGGAAAGAAAGAAATCTCACCGTTATTCTAATCGAACGACTTATTATTGATTTATTCCTGCAGTACATGTGGTGCAGTCAGAACGTCAGAGAGAATAAAGTGGCCGAAAATGGTGCGTTGTTTATGCGTCGTGTAATTTGAACACGTGCGCGGTCTCATACGACCAATGTCAGCCTTGTGTGGAGCACAAAAAAAAATTTGTAAAACACATAGGACTGACATGATAGGATATGCGAAAATACAATGAATATTGTATGATATACAATTACGAGTATATTATTTATTGAGTGTCGTACAATATTTTCAGTATTCGTAAAAATATATTTTTTTTTATTTTGGACGGAGGCGGTGAGACGAGGATTAAAACCCAAAAGATTTCTCATATAAATATCACGTACGTGACATACTCGTGTAATAAGTAATAAATACATTATTTAGTTATCTACAAATTCTAATGCGTATAGATTTATTTAAAATGCGTCCGTGTACGAGCATATTTTTAAGTCTATCGTATTGTTTGTATATATATATAGATACGTTTTAAAATATACGGAGGAAATGAGATTAATTCCAATAAAACAAAATTGTATAAGATAAAAGAAATTAAGAGTTTTTAAATAATTACATGGCGTATCTAAACGTGTCGAAAATATTTTTATTATTATTTATTTTTTTTTATCAATATTTTTACTAAAATCGAACGCCATAATAATACGCGTTAAATAGGTATCGATTACTCCAACCGTCGCAGTAGATATTATTATAGCTGATATTCTATTCTGTAAACATTATAGTTACGCTCTCGCATAAGGTGAACATTTTCCTCGAGTTCTTTGCCAATAGTAAAAAATAAATAAATTCGTTAACAAACAGAAAAATAGGTTACAGCCCTGAGGTAAATATGTTGTTATATGTTCATAAATTATTACTGTTATATGAGTGTACAGTGTATAATCTTATTATAGTCCTATATACGTCGAATCCGTTATTATACAATACCGCATTATTACATCTTTACAGCTTTTTAACCGATGATCCCGGGAGAAATATATATATATATATTTTTTTTTTTTTTATAAGACATTCTAATAATTATGTATTCATTATCTACTGCGGCAATACATAGAATTTAGATGTTGTAAGCATTCGACGTTGACGAAAATCACGAAACATTTTTTCGCCATTTCATGTATATTTATATAACATATACGTACGTATGTTTATACCATTATAGTTTTTCGTCTGATTCAAAGGGATTTTTATAAGTTAAATTATCCAATTTCAAATAAATTTTATAATCGTTTATTGAAACCGACGTGAAACGAAATGCTTACGTTCATTAACTCGACTTATATAATAATAATAATAATATATTAATATGTCGACAAAACTATAAATCTATTTCAATATTGTTATTTCCGTTAAACGTAGTGCCGATGACGGCCGTGATATAATTCAGTTTAAAACTTATTTGTTCAGTCCCCGCCGTCCCGCGTGTCAATAATTATTCGCGATTGTGTATATTTTGCGCGCGTGCGGTCTAAAATTTTCGTCATTTTTTTTTGTCGTTATTAAGTAGGGTACCGGTTATGTGTACACTTACGTATTATTTATATTCGTGTGAACACAATCAAGACGGGAAAATAAAAGCTAGCGACTATATAGTGCACGTTTTCGTGTCCGAATTTGGAAATCGAAAATGTATAAAAAAATACTTTTTTAACGCATATTTTTCGATTTTTTTTTAATGCATATTTTACGAGTTTTTAGTGCATATTTTAGCGTTTGTTTTCGCGTTTCAAAGTGCTACAAGTCCCGAACCCTGATTATAAGTAACGAAACTTAAATATTTAAACGTATTTCAGCATACGCAGATACAATTATTAAATTGGGGGAAATTGTTTCATCCCGTTTAATGACGCGCGTACCAATAATTATCCAACATATAATGTATGTATACATATAACTTGCGTTGAAGTCACCTACGAGCTTATATATTATACAGCCTTTTATTATATATGTCGACAGCCCGTAACATATTATTATACAATTTAATCGAGTATTAATTTGTATTAATAACAATAATAATATTAAATAAAAAAAAAATATATATATATATATTTATCAAAATGTATATTTAAATATACAAAAAAGCCAAGAGTATGAAATAAAATTAAAAGGTTGTTGTGTAATTTATTTTATTACTACCGGTTTCGACAAAAAGTCATTATAAGGCAATTTTAAAGAAAATACAACAGAAAAATAATATAAAAAAAAAATGAAATTGCTTAGAAGAAAAGTCTTTTTGACTGTTTTTCTTTTTGCTCGGCTCCTAACGGCCGTTAATGGGCAGTGTTCGCTTTTCGGACAAATTGCGCGCCAGTCATTGAATTCATAATTTAAAATTCCGCGGACTACTAATAATATTATCGTAACATATTGTAAAACATTAAATTATTCGAATACATAATATCGTTGTAATGTGACTTGACTTCCCATTTCATTATTAGTGCGAATTGCTCGCGAACGCCATATTATTAAGTAGCGTAATAATAATAATAAAATTATAACGTGTGCGTATATTCGTTCGTGGTAGATAACTAAAATGTTTTAAAGGATTTTCATTTATTTGATTTTTTTTTTTTTTTTTTTTTTTTATAATCACGATTATAAAACGCTCGCAGCATCCGATGGAAGGTTTTATTGCGAAGAGAGAAAATAAAAAATTACAAATAACGTTCAAAATTCGAAGTTTTTTTCGAAATTCTGCAGTAGTCCATCCACGCGGACCGCACCGGTTAGACACACACACACACACACATTCAGATAACAGGACGATTATTGAAAATCTGCACATACTTTCCAGTTACTATTATCATAACGTAGTAAAATACGAATATTGTGATTTATTATTTTTTTACATTTTAAGGCTATGTTCGTAGCAGTTATCTTGTACGATCAAATGGCGCGTAAACGCGTTCGTACTGAGAATTGAAATCGAGAACAAGTACCTACTGATTATGTGACACACATATAATATATATTATATTATGTAGTCATAATGGAAAAATGTGAAATCGCCCGTGTATTGATAAAAATTATTTTATTATATTATTATTATTATTATAATAAATTTTTTTCTCTCCTTCTTTAGCAATTCTGCAGGTGACTTATAATAGTAAGTAGGTATATAGTATAAATACAGTTATTATTTTTCAAATTATTATGGTGCTCTAATCGTACCGTATTCATCGTATACGTGCAGTATATAGATGTACGAATAAATATATATTTATTACATTGTATAAAATAATATGTGTATCTATTTAATTTATTATTTAACAAGTGTGGTAATTGTTCAAAATGTGTAATAATTAAAATTCTGTTGAAGTGTCACAATCGAAAGTAATAATTTTATACGAGATTTCGTTATTTATGGTAATTTTTTACATACAGTTCTACGTAATATATTTAATTCACCAATCGATTGCTAATATCGTATTAAATACTAGTTTTTTTTTTTTACAGATAAACGAAAAGAAAATGAACAACAAGAATTATAATATGAAAAAGAAAGATGTATTTGTGATATTTATTAATTTATTGGTGTTAACCTTAGTAGTATATACGTATTATACTGTTAACAATTTAAACACTGTACTTTCAAAGACGAGCGAGTTGTGTGTACTGAAAACATCATCAAACGTGATATTTAAAGATAATGTTGACGATTCCAAGATGACAAATGAAAATGTACGTATCAGACGTACCAGATCGACAAATGTGTTAAAATGTAATTTTATATATTTTAAAATTTTATTTCTATAGATACGTGATTAACGTAATGGTAATTCCTTTTCTTTTTTTTTTCTTATTGTTTCTAGTTCAAAAACTATCATTGTTCTCTTTGGCCCAACCAAACGTAGATTTTGAACAAAACGGTAGTTTTTACATATTATAATTTGTCAATTCACTATGTTTACACCATGACCCCGTATTACAATTTTAACAAACGCTTTATTTACACTGTTAATACATGCCTCTACGTTGAATGATCAAAGAAAAGAAAGTCGATTCGATAATCGTTAAAATTTGGAATGACACTCACAATTCATTAATATTATTTCACGGTGTAAATGTAGTAATTGAAAAGTATTGTATTATGACTATACTCATTGATTTATAAACAGGTATTTTGGGACCATGGATCTTATCCAATAAAAGTTTATCGGTCAACACTCAGGCTCCCATTAAATTAATGTCAAGAAGGACATTGTTCCAATTTATAGATGCCGGACATTATTTAGTTCAGATACAGGTAATGATAGTAATATTTGAGTTTCTGTTATCGATAAAAAATTTGCCATCGTCTTTCATTCAAACTAAATTTGTTTTTATATTTCCGTACGGCTCGTGTTGTACCACTTGATGAGAAATTATATGTAATCTAATCTAAAACTCATATTCTATAAATTAAACATTTTTTTACTAACGAAATAATTTATAAGACACGATTGTTTGATGCCGACTGTACATTTAGTGTAGATCTAGTTTAATATTTTTGTAAAAAAATTAATTCTTATACGTTAAGAAATGCTGAGATAAAGACTCTATATTGTGTAATAAATAAATCTCTATTTGTCAGGTGTATTATTTGTCATCTTCTAAGAGCAACAGTTTTGCAATGACAAAAGTAACAGGTAATGCGAATGAAACACTATCTGTGTGTAGTGCTGCAGGTGTTTACGGAACAGAAATCTCTTGTTTCACGTCCACTGTAGAATATTTTAAGACTGGAGAATCAGTTTTAATTAGACTCAGGGAAATGACTTCTAGCATAAGCCTGAACCGTAAAGTTTCTCACACTTATCTTAGCTTTACTAAGCTACACGAATAATCTCTTTGTGTAATCCTGTGATCAAAATTGAATTATTATTTTTTTTTAGTGTGTATTGTTATTTGTATTTTATGACTAAAACGAAATAAAATGTGCAGTATTTTAACATTATTGCAATATTGTAATAACATTTTGTTATATTTTAAGGACGCTTTTTTTAAAAAAAATAATTATATACTATTATAGCCAGGAAAATATCCTTTTTAAACGTATATATATATATAAATTTTATTATATAAATATTGTTGAGAAGACACTTGAATAAAATAAAGTCATCTTATGTTAGAATTGTAATATTATATGCTGATGACAATCGTCAAATTACTAGTTTTTATTTCAACATGCCATTTATATATAAATATTTTATTAATAGAAAGTGTATTTAAGACACATGTTTTGAACTACTTCTTTATTATTTTAACTTACATAATATATAGCAAGAAATTTTTTTTTTTTTATTTTGGTAACTCCGAGACAGATTAGCACCGTCTAAGTTACTGTAATCGTAAGCTTAGGTATATCGTATATAGTATACATAAATATATATATATATATTGTATTATTGGTAAAGTCCACCATATTAGTTAATTTCAGTTAATGTAATAGTCGTATTATATTATATTATGATAGATTCATCTATATTAATCTTCGTTCTGTAAAAAGTTAATCATGCACTTGTGGCATTCCATTTGTAACGGATGATCTTGCATCAGTTGTAACATGCGCCGCGAAAAATATCTACACAACGGAGCTTTACTGCACAGCTCGTGGGAACTTTGGACAAACTTCTCTTCGCATTCCGAATGTTCAGATTCCTAGCATACATAATTATTAAAAAAAAAAAAAAAAACCGAAAGAAAAAAAATCAATCGGTGGTTCGAAATCAAATTTCACGAGTTGCGTATTTCACTTACACAAGTACGGCAAACACGGTAAAGCGTACACACGGGCAACATCAAATCTCCGGCAGATCCACCCAATTCCAGACAGTCTTGAGTTATTTGCAAAAGTTGAGTACACTCCTTGTGATCGGCTATAAAACAAAAAAAATTAACGCATCTATTTAAATGCGGATTTTGTTTCTCCTCTTCCCCCCCCCCCCGTTTAACTTCTAAATATATATATATGTATTACGTTCTTTATGTGGCCTTTCTTCCGACGCCTCCAAAAAATTCACCGGTTGACTGTTATTTTCTGCGGACAAAACAAGATCCGATTTTTCATACTGTTTTTCTGGAAAACGGGGGGGGGGGGAAAAGAGTGTGTTATTTTTATACTCATATGCATAAAGCGCTTTGACGTTTGAAAAAAAAAAATAAAATAAATATATATCGCAGGTTGTGGTTACCTCGCATTTCTTTATTCTCTTGTCTGAGCTTTTCGATGTTGTACGCTTGATTCAAATTCGTGAGTACCTGATTTTTCACGTTGTTTATTTCTACCGGATCGTTAGTTCCTCGATTGGCTCCCGTATACTTTAACGCGTCGTCGATTAGCGCGTCTTCCAACCACATTAATTTATCGTCTTTCAGATTGTTGGTGACGTCCAATTCGTTCTCTTTACCGTAAGCGCGCATGTACTGATTTAAAATCGTATCGTCCGACGGTATGTTGTCGATGGATTTTTTCCTGAAAACACGAATGCGATACAATATGAGCGTTTAACGACAACGAGGCAAGCAAGTAAGCAGCATATAGTGTATACGGTTTTGTATATTAAGTCACCTACTTCCGATCGTATCCAAAGTAATTGCTCCAGTCGATGGACTTTTTTTTCAATTCGATTTTCGTGTTGTTACCGCCTCCTCCCGCCGTTTTATCGGCACCGTCGACACTATTCGTCATGTCTGCAGCAGTAGTAGTCGTGCTGACGTCGGAATCGTTCGGTTCGGCACCGAGAAAAATGTTGTTGAGCTCCGCGGCCACTTTCGGGTCCGTGCGCGATTCTTTGTTGTTCGTGGAGATATTTTTCTTCGACCTCTTCATTAACCTCGGTTTCATCCATCTGTTGTTCTTGCCGTACTTGTTGTTCCTCCTCGGGTGGTACCTCGGTATGAACAGAAATTGCCGTTTCGCCGGCGGTTTCCGTTCTCTCTTATAATAGTTATACGGTTCCGCGTATAAACCTTGATGACGATATTCGTCCGCCGGTGACGCGCCGTTACGTTTTTCGTCTTGCGACCTCAGAAAGCTCTCCAGCTCTTCGTCAGACATCCCTTCGACGTTGTCTTCTATGTATTTGTCGACGAGCGCGTTTATCGCGTACAAATAATCGTCCTGGTCGTCCGCGTTGTCGCTGTAATCCTGCGGCGCGACGCCCGTCTTGTACCGTTCGCGGAACGCGGACGGCATTGCGGCGTATCGGTCGTACTTCAACTGCTGCAAATTGTCCGGCACGTCCGCGGTGTCCTCTCTCTCGCGGAATATTGACTTTTTACTCCACGGTTTCTTCTTGTACGGCAACTGCTGGACCGGACTCTCGTTGGCCAAATAGTCGAGAAATTTTTCGACTATTTCGTCTTTGGTAGCAATCTTGTTGTTGCCGGACGGCGCCGCTGCTTGTTCGAAAATGTTTTCTAAATTCCTCATTTTCTTCTGGTATCCGTAGCCAATGTCTTCCGGTTGACCGTCGTCTAAAAACAGAAGGAGAAAAAAATTTAACACACATTTTATACGCGAACGAACGACAAATCGCAAAACCGTCTCGATCCATTTTTTTTTTTTGTATACGTTTCCGCTCGTCTATTTTCACATATTTCAACGCGCCTCGTAATTTATAGTCGTCTACGTCTACTAAACACGACGGGAACAACAATACGGCAAAGTCGTTTTTTTTTCTCGTATAAGTCAAGCTATTTCATAATGACATAATAATGGGGAATCTAAATTCGACTGAAACCGTCGCAGCACAGCCGTTACGGACAGACGGAGGCAACAAAAAAAAAAAAAAAAAAACACGTCCTGTTTCAAAACGATTTAAATACTCTTTTTTTTTTTTTTTTTTTTTACGCGTATTTATTATAATCGTAATATTGTATATTTCGAACGATTACAATCATTGCAAGTCGACTGCGAAAAACGATATATCTGCGGGGTACGAAATCGTTTTGGAACGAAGCTAATCGCGGTCGCGCTTTTCCAAAAAAAAAAAAAAATAATAATAATAACACGCGTGTCCCCCTCACTGTTGTACAAACGCTCGTTAGACGACCTATAATACATACTTTATGTGCATAAAAATAATTATCTGAAATATTAAACTTTACGTTTTGACATTTTACACGCGAATTCCGAATTAGAAAAACGAGGGCAAAACTAAAAACGTTTTCTTTTAATTTCCCATACTGTTTTTGCTTTCAACGCTTTTTCGGCATTTTCAAAAAAAAAAAAAAAAAAAAAACGGCGTTCGCGTTTATGAAATGGGTAGTGTGAACACTGGACGCGGTGAATGCGCAAAAAGGGACGAAACGAATTTCGAAAAATCTGATTGTCGAGCTTTGCGTGCGCGTTTTATCATTTCCAATTACACACATGCAATCTCGTTCGATCGGAACTCGAGTTCAGCTGACCAGCTGTGTGTTCATTCATAACGTGTACGACTATATTAGGTACTATAAACAAAAAAAAAGCGAATATACATTTTTTTTATTAACGACAAAATCGTTCTATTTTCATTTTATCGTCAACACTTACGTATTTAAAAAACACATTTCGGAGTGTATTATTATTATTGTTTAAAAACCGTCTTTCTCAGCGACGGTTCGGCAAAATAACATATATTATTCCCTCCTCGTAGACGGGGGAAAAAAACGAATTGAAAAAACAAAAACAATACAGAGTCCGCAAAACGGCGAATGTGATTGGCTGCCGCGCCATTTCAGTTTTTCATAAGAGGACGTCGGTGTGTGCGATCATTGTCAAAAAGTGGAAATTGGAAAAAAAAATAACCTACAATTTAATAAATGATTATGAAACGCAAGGGCGCCCCACCCTGTACACCCTTCACAAATGGGGCGCCCTCTACAAAATAACAAATTTTTATGCATATAAAAATAAACGTAATTTTTTTTAAATATTTCGCATTATTGTCGCACTATATTCTTTTTTTTTCAAATTACATACCGTTTATAAACAATTTGAGTTGTACTCGATAATATTTGTATTATTTAAAGAAAAAAAAAATAAATAAATGCGGTAAACGATTACAATTTCTCGGCGGCTCAGACATCGCATTTAATAAAATTCCGTTAACTTTATTAAAATATAACATTTCAATTAAAACAATAATAATAAAATAAACGTCATATTGACTAACTGCTTTTTTTCTTACAAAATTTCAGTTTTTTTACAGTTCCATCGCACGGGTCTTTAGACTAGGCGCGGATTCAGGGAGGGGAGGGGGGTGAAGAAGGCTATGACTATGCTCGGAGGCACCTCCTGTCGTCCTAAGCCACCAATAAAATAATATTCATAGGGATTACTCCGGAAGAAGTTATCGAAGAATTTTTATATATATGTATAAAAAAAAAAAAACACTCGAGAAAATTACAGTTATGTTCAATAAATACTAATGTTTGAAAACGAAGTTAACTCTAATGCATTCAATATGAAAATAGAAAGGCATAAAACCATTTTTTGTCTAATCCGCTGTTAAAATTTCCTGGATCCCCGCCTCTACTTTCGACCGTTATAAGGGAGGGGGTTTTTTTTTCAAAAAAAAAAAATATATATATCTTTAAAAACTACTCGTCGTCGTTGTCCGTGAATGTATCGTGTAGAGCAGTGGTTCCCAACCTTTCTGACACTATGGACCACTCAGAGAACTTTCAATACGTCACCACGGACCACCATAATTTTTAGACCTTATTTCTTCTCATAAACAAGAATCATATTTTTCTCACATATTTAGAATATTTAGATTATAAATAAATAAATAAAATACTATGCAATTCCTTACAGTTAACTTATAATGTAATAGTGTTTAAAATTGTTCAAGTTTGGGTAAAAATTTTATACCAATAATATAATATATTATTTGTATCACGCCCCAAAGGAGAAATGAAATATTTTTAAATTTTGTAGGTATAGCTCGTGGACCACCACCACCACCACCACCACCACCACCACACGATGTCTCGCGGACCATAGGTTGTGGGAACCTCTGGTGCAGAGAAACGTTGAATCAACGACTCGATCGTCGTCCAACCAACCGCTCTGCAGCGAGCACCGCTATAATCGCCATCCCTTCCCCCAGTCCCTTCCCACTCCCGATCCCTGAGCGGATAATAATTTGACGAAACCGAAGTACTCGCAGCGGCGGACTGTGATATACAATTACCTGCGGCGGGGGCCGTTAAGTAGACCATTCCGGGTGGCGTCTCGCCTATTTTGTCCGAGATGGCTTCCAACGCGGACCGTAGACTGTCGTCGGCGGCACAGCGGACGCCCGGCGGCGGTACCACGACCGCCGCCGTGACGACGCACACCGCGAACACGTAACCGCCGAACAGTAGTGACCGCCGCGGCCGACCGGGCCGATTCATGTTCGCTTCTCCGTCGACACGACTGTCCGGATTGTGTGGTGTGCGGTTTACTCTCGGTGGAAGAAACACTCGGTGGTGCGCGGTTGATTTCGCGGACGGAATGGAAAGACCGAGAGATTAAAAAAAAAAAAAAAAAAAAACCGAAAGCAATAACGCGGCGTTACAGGTGGCGGTTGGCCAGGCAATGGGGACGGGGCTGTGAGCGCCGCAAAAACGGACCGCGGGCGAATCAATAAAGTGTTGCGCGCGCACGTGCCCCCCAAAACTAAAATTCTTGGTGGGGGCAAGGGGTATTCATCACAAATATATATACGCGTAATGTATGAGGGGGTGACACCACTATATAAGGGGGTGTATCGACGCCGTCGCCGCCGCGTACAATACGTATATATGTATTTGTATAAAAACAATATGCGACGTACCCTCGCCCCCCCCCCCCGTCGCACCTCCTTATTATATTATATCGTTCGTTCACAGCCTATATAGATACAATTTGTTTTTAATCAATTTTACCCGATTTTATTTATTTTTTTAATTCTATGGACGAAAGAGTAGTGTAGTTTCAGTCGAATGGTTTCTTGTCGAAGAATAAATAACTTTTGCGAAAAGAAAAATATAAATTAAAAGCCGATCGAACAATAACAGAATATAAACGATAGTCCTATCGACTAGAATGAATAGAATAATCGATAGGACGACAGTCCTAGTCGTACAGTGATGGCTACTACGTACGGACTATTTCAATACGTTCATTTTTCTACTATATAAATACATATATATATATATTTTTTTTAAAAATGTCAAATTACCACGATAAAAAAAGTCACATTTTCGTTTGATATTATTACTTTTAGAAAAAAAAAAAAACAATATTAAACACTCGAGTACTTTTTAGTTTTTACACATCATTCGAAATAACAACATTTAAATTATTCTATTTTTCCTATTCATTTGAAGAAAAGCGTTCGAACACGTATTTTATTAAAATTTATTCAAATTCTACATATTTTTCAAAGAAAAAAACACCAATATTTTATGTGAAACCTTATTGTGAGAATTTTAACGTATTACAAAAAAAAAAAAGTCAAATATTTCGAAACGTAGTTTTTGTTTTTGGTATGTATGCAATCAATCAAAAATACAATTTTCAAATTTTTATTATTTCATAGTGTTATAAAACCCAAACGAGTACATTTATTTGATTTTCAGAAAAAAGAAACGTCTTTATTTTATTCATTTAAATTTATTAATTTTATAGTATCAATAAGGGTTGTGTACATAACGTAATAATTGTATGTACATGTAATTACGATTGAGAGGTTTCTCTGTACTGTTAGTTTGTACATTTATTTTACTAATTTTTGGTAAAATATACAACTGTACGTAAATCAAATAATATTTATAGAGACATTCGTTTTTATTGTAAAATAATAGTAACAGTAGTTTATTGTGTTAGGTCTAGTTTTAGGTATAAATCCACGTACTGTAGTGTAGTTAAAAATATTTATTGTAAAAATGTTTATACATATATATTGGATTTTAAATTCTTTGGAATAAAGCAAAATATACGACTTAAAAAAAAAGTATTAATCATTATTAACACTTATTATTTTATTTTAAAATATTTATAATTATAATATACAATACTAGTTACCTCCTGTTGACTGTTACAGTTTTTTATTTTTTAAATTACACTCAGATATTATATGAAATCAAGAATTAGGTCTTTCAATCTGTAGTAATAGGCAGATAGTTGTGTTTTATTTCAGTGGCAATATTTTATTTGCATCGTAACAGTCCCAAATCCATTGTGGAGTAACAGCGTTCTTATTCTGTAAATATAAATGAAAATTAATTACAAAATAAAACAAATGAAAACAAAAATGTCTAACTTTTAAATTGTCGGCATCAGTTGAAACGATGTAATCACATTTATCTTTTGCGGTCAATTTTCTATGTAAATAAAAACATATACGTGATGAAAATATGTATTCATACAATGAGTAGAATTAAAAAAAAATAATAATTACCCCTCAAGTGCTATTATGTAGCGATAACATTCTTTTTTTATTAACGGTTTTAACTTGGTTGATAAATAAAATGAACAATTACGGAACACGTTTTCTATGATAGGTAATGGTACATCTTTTTCGTCGGCTAATATATCAATATCATTAGGAACTTCCGCATCAGAATCAATATCAGTGTCCGCGTCAAACATATTATTTTGCTGATTTTCTGAAATATTTATTACTGATGTTGAGGTCGAAGGTACTGGTGATCTAAAGGTCAATTAGTTAAATTTCTAAGTTAATACTTGGACACTAAGGATAAATGATAATAAAAAAAAACCGTACTTCACAGGATTGTCATTCCATTCATCATCAGAATCGTTTGTTTGAGCAGATTCAACGAGTTCATGTATTTCGTCTTCGCTCTCAGGTTTGTTTTGTTCCAATTTATCCAGAGCACACCTAAATAAAATAAACTTCGAATTTAATAATAATTCAGTAGATAACGTATATATTTTTGTATGCAAACCTTCTCCATGGAAATCGGCATTTATTTGAATAACATTTATCAATCCAATCACTTTTAACTATACGATAAGCTCCTTGTCTTTTAGCTTCGTTATATTTTGGTGTATTAATAAAAGCGCATCTGCAATGTATAAATGGAAATTTGTTAAGTCAAATTTTTAATGTTCTCGTTCGATGAAGCACGTATGCATTACCACTATGTACTAGTGATATTAATTAAATATTAAATTACTCAACGTTGGTTCCAATATTTTATTAAAATGAATAATATCTAAGAATATATATACTTTGCTCTTTAAAAAAAAAAAAAAAATTATAAAATATTATACTCGTAAATTTAAGACTAAAATCGATTAATTTGTCATTATTAGTATCAAAATTAAACTTTATTCATTTCCATATAAAAAATGTAGTAAATAGAACATTTTTTTTTTTAAACAGGTTTAATTGTAAATATTTTTAGTGAGTTATGAATAAAAATTCCATACCACTACATAGTTTACACTGTTAATAATTTGTTAAAAGAAAAATGAAATGTACCCAGATACATACACAGTTTGATTAGAATTACTTACATTAAATGAGTGCAAGATTGATCCCAATTATTTTTATAAATGGCGCCCATTTCTAAAGCTTTTGAACGTAAATTACTTCTATATGGATTTTCATAGCCACTCATCGTAAATATAACATCATCCAATAAATGGCCAAATGGTTTAGTCACCGGTAATGGGTTTTTAGTTAATTTTATTTTCTTTTTTGAAGGTTTTGAATCGACTGAAGACGATGGCATATTTTTTTTAATAACTGAAAAAAAAACTACTATAACATTGTCTTTTTTTTTGATACTTTTTATTGTTATTTGTCACTTAATCATAAAAACTCTAATTTCCGTGTTATTTTTTTAATTTGAATTTGATATCGAATTTTACCTACACAGTGTATATAAATTACACAGTATTAATTTATAATTATTTGATTTATGTCAAGACAACATTAGGTAGATTATAAGAAAACATGATTGGTTAAGCAGAAACTGTTTACTGTTACATTGGCATATCTACCTTTATTTTGAACAACTGGCGTATCATTTTGTTTAACAGCCACATCAATTTTATTTGGTTTCACGGAATCCAGTGGAGATTTTGAAGCTTTTTGGTTTGTCACAGGTGAATGATTATTATTATTTTTAATATCTGTAATTTTATGTTTTCCAGCTTCTAAATTTTTTTTATGAAGTGTTAATAGACGATTTATTGGCGATTCCGGCATTCTCACAACATCTTTAGTCTCGTGTCTTTTGGCAAAAATTCGACCAGCAGATAAATAATCATCAGGACCATTATCATTTCTCAGGGTAAATGATCCTAACTGAATAGACGATGATGATTCAACACGATTTTTTGGAGATATAATTTCTTCAGTTTTGGAGTGGAATGTTATAAACGACAAACCAAATTTGGCCTGCTTAATATACGGTTGTGTACATACGATTTTCACTCTATCCCACAATTCTTTACACGCTGATGACAGTTGACTAGTGTCAAAGAACCGGACTTTGTTTACATTTAATCCATTTTTACACTCGTGTAACGTCATTAAAGAAGAAGTCACCAATAGTACCTGTAAAACGAAATCAATAAAATATAATAAACATAAAAAAAATTGTGTTTGTGTAAAAATAAATGATTTGTTTTTACGTGAAATTCATCCGAAGTAGATTTTCCTGCAAATATTTCAATGAAAGCAGAATTATCATTTCCCACGTCGATGGAGGTAATAACGGACGGCTTTAGAAATTGGATAATGACAGTAGCTTGTTTTTCTCCGGCTTTACAACGCCACGTCTGATGTGAATCCGAAACGTTTAGAATGTTTTCCGCCTTGTTGGTCTGTCATTTGATATGCATGAAAATAAATCGCATGAAAATTAAAAATTTTAGAGGGAAAAATATGTTTACTTGTTCTTCACTGCTAATGCTTATAATACGATCTACGGGAATCGGAGTCATTGTCTTTTGTCGTTTCGCGTATAAAATAATAATCGAATACTACTGAAAGGCAAAACAGTCAAAACAAAACGCGAATATTATGAACCAATAAAATTGATCGTCGAACAATTTCAAAATTCAAAAGTATGTGTTCAATCATACACGCGATAATGGACGTTGGTTATGCTGTTATCATAATATCGTTACCGTTGTTACCGCTCGTGACCACGGTTTGTTGTAGATTTAACCACTGAGCAGAGATAAAGAGAGCAGATGGATATATTGATATAATATGCTCTGTGGACAGAAGACGTTCTCCGCGCATAAACGTACTTTCAAGTATTTTAATACGACCCGGGCGGGCACGGATACGGGACTGTTATCGACGCGGTAGAGACGTGTTCTTCAAATATTTCCGACGGTACAATAGTGTTAAAACACCATCTAGCGGTGTTAATTCGTACTTCGGATTGTTGTACTTATTATAGTTATTTCAATCGCTTACATACAGAAACCCCACAAATCCAAATGGAAATTCTTTTTAACACTATTTCGAATCTTCTATGCTTTCCTCCTCAACTGTTGTCGGCCAACTCAAAATAATATTGTACAAGTCGAAGCACTCTGTAGTGGATCATATAAAACGATAAGAGCAATTTTCCTCATAACTAGCGATGATTACAGCGGATTGTACCACCGGAGACATTTGATAAAATATTCGATACCCCAGTCCTGTACGTTTAGTCCGTGGGCCCGGCTTTCTGTCACACCCAGGGCTGGATCAAGGGGGGGGGCTATAGCCCCGGGCCGCAAGTTGAAAGGGGCCACAGTGTGTCAACTCATTTTTTTTCAAAACATTATTATAACTTATAAATTTTAAATTGATGTCATATGAAAATGGACTATGGACTTGGATACTTCATTACCGACACACAAGACCCAATTATAGGTATAGTGGTCGTCGCTTCTTGCAACTGGTTATCATCGTTATGAAAAAATCCGTAAATAATTTAGTCAAAGTTTACTCTCGTGATCTAGAAGAAAGTCTATATGACGAATTGAAACAATTCATTGGTATGTTTAAAGTCAAGGAAGATAATAAATTAATAAAAAACCCGGTTAACATGTTACAAATGATTGTTGAAGATAATCTCTCGGGCGTTTTTCCACATATTTATGTAGCGTTTTGAATTTTTTTAAGTATACCAGTTACTAACTGTGAAAGTGAACGATCTTTTTCTGCACTAACAATAATTAAAAATAAATATCGTTGTATGATGGGTGAATCAAGACTGACATCTCTATCTATTCTTTCAATAGAGTGTGAATTGACTATGAATATTTCATTTGAAAATATTATAAGAAAATTTGCTCAGGAAAAATCCAGGAAAAAGTTTTTCAAACATAATATTATATAAGATTAAAAATATATGTGTATATTTTTTTTATTGCATATGCCGAAAAATGTATAATATGATATAAGAATAAAATGTTATTTAAAAACAATGCTATATTTATTTTAATTTATATTTATTACAAATTAATAAATCAGAAGAAAAAAAGGAAATTGTTTTAGGTGAAAAGGCCTCAATAAAAGTAATAGCCCCCCTTAAATTATGACCATAATCCGGCCCTGGTCACACCCGTCCAACATGTCGTTTCGAGTCCATTCTATCCTAGTCCGTCATCTGTTTTCATCTAATCTGTGTGTAAATCACGTACTAAGATAATATTACCTTGGTCCGCGGTCTATATTAAACAGCAAGGTTTGATCGATTTGAAAAAGTGGAAGGACTTGGGATAAGTGTTATTTTTATCAGCACTATCAAAGACGTTGTATTATTTATTGTGATAACAATTGGCGGCAATACTTGTTGATAAGTCGAAGAAAACCCGAATATTTTTCTTTTACACTGTATGAAATTTCTATATGTATAGATAGAATTTTTATATTAAAAAAAAAGCAAACAAATTGTAATGTTTATATTAAAATAAAAATTGTACGCGACAATTGGAAAAAAAAGGATTTTTTTAAAATCAAAATTGTTTTTCTTTTCGCCATACAGGTTGTAGCAAAAATTTCAATCAGTCGATTTCATTTAGTTATAATTAGATACAATAATTTAGTCTTATAAACCGAAATCGAATTTTTAGGTTTTGGTTAACCATTTTAATTGCAATAATTAAGATTTTTTTTTAACAAGATTTTTCACCGGTATTTAAAATCGATTTTGAAAAAGTTTCAAGCCCTGCTTATTATTTATTGGAAATTCTACGCAATAATATAAATAATAATTATACTATTCAGTCCACATTATTTGATAAGTTGCGTCATTAGACCACCGAGGGGCTGTTTTTTGTATTTATATACGAATGATTTTAGGAACGTATAGAGAAAACGCATTTTCATCCGTACCCATACTCGTTATATAAAATGCACACAACTATATACGTATAATACAGTATATACGAAAGTTTGTGTTTTCATCATACGAAAATCGTTCGTATATATTCAAAAATAGTCTCTTCGATCACTAATCTAGCGTAGTTTAATCCTATGATATAACATATCTGAATAATATCTTATGTACCTACGTATATCGGAAAAGTTTAATAATCAATTATTTAGTTGTATAATATATAAAGTTTATGTACAACTCGCGTGTGTTACAATTCGGCTGTCAAATGACGAACGAAATTAAAATTGAAATAATGGTTTCGGTTCGAGTGGTAATATAGCTTGTCCGCGGATCGTTGGTAAAGAACACAAAATATGTGTACAAGTTATGCAACCGTAATATTTAATCATTATCACCGTTTATATTAGTTGGATTAATTTATAACTTATTTTAAATAATACATTTCTTGAAAACCGATCCGCATCAAGATAATAATATTATAATGTTACTATTAAAATAGTAACTCTAATCTCGTAATCCACGACTTCAAAAGAGGCTTTTATTATTGCATAATATTTATAAAATTATTTATTACATTTTCCAAAACCAACAGATATTATTATATTATATATATAGTATATACATTTAATAATAATTAGACAAAGTGATTGTATACTGTCCTTTGATTAACATTTTTTTTTTATTTTCTTAATAAACATTAGACTAAAGCAATAGTAAAAGAGAGAGAGAGAGAGAGAGAGAGAGAGAGAGAGAGAAGAACAATATTCGTATGTACCAAAATATTAGGAAGCCGGCGTTATTACATGAATAAAATATTAACAATAATTCATATGGATGAGCGGAGCGAGAGTTCAGGAAAAGATTTGGATCTGGAGATTGATAAAAGTGAAAAATGAATTAGGACACCAGAGACGGTGTGATAAACGTCACAGGGATTGTTTGCTCTCGGCCGTAAGAGACACGGAGGATATGAGTTTAAATAGAAAGATGGGCATGGAAGGAGCGTGTTAAGATGGCTGTGGATGCGAAGACAGCGGGGAGAAGGTCCCGCCGTTTAGGAATATCCGAGACCTTTCTGACGGATAAAGGGATGGTGAGACGAACGACTTTGCCGTTTACTTATAGGAGTCACTGCGATATGGACCGCGGGAAGGAGATGCGAAAAGGTGTGCAGGGATTTCAAAAGGAGAAAAGAAAAAGGCGAGAAGGTCATCGTCGGTATAGGTTAATACTAATAAGTAATTTTTGTGGTTTGTGATCGTGAGACGCAGCGGAATCCGCGGTTAGTACTGGTACGATGGAGCGCACGCGCGCGCGACTCAGGTCGTCGGCAGGGCGCGCGACCCTTTCGCGTTCTTCGCGGACGCCGCCCTCCTGCGCAATCGTTATATACTCGCGCGCGCGCGCGCGCACGCGGGGTAAACCCTTTGCAGGGGCGGCGGGTTCAGCGATAGCGACCCTATCGGGTGTTGGCTGCAGTCGTCGCGCCGCAGGAACGGAATGAAATCCGGAGGGACGAGGTGCGCAGTACAGGGAGAGAGCGAAATAGGTGGTTGACGAAAAATCAATGTGCGCCGTTATCTCGGCAAATAACCTCCCCCGCGCGCGCGCCTTTTGTGATAATATAACGAGAAGTTGGCGAGTTTTTTTATTTATTTTTTTTTATTTTTTTACAGTAAACAGTAAACAATTCGCGCGTATATTATTACTATTATTATTAACCGCGTAGGTACTTATAATAACGTCACACGTCTTTATAGCGTAACGGACATATTATTTCTTTTTTTTTTTTTTACTCGTATATTATATTCGCCGTTTTCGCCGAGCACCGAGTACACACGCCGTCGAGTGATAAATAACAATAATAAACAACGCGTTTGTCCACACTTGGATCGAAATGGATTCGGGTCCACAAGCTTACGGGGCTGGTAAAGTGGGCGGCGAATTTAACGTGCAAAATTTCGTTCGCAAACCTCACGTGTTCGTCAGATTGTTGTCTTTGGTGAGTCCAATTTGGTGTATTATTATAGTAGGCGCGCGATTGTACTGAAGGAGCTCTCTGACATTTTTCGGCGATTAAAATGTCGATCATTGCTCTCTGAGACACTCCATTCGCGAAAACTTTCCTTTCTTTTATTTTTTTTTTTTACTCACAAGCAGTGGTTGAAGTAGTGGTGGGGGGGGGATGCCATCCCTCCAATTTTTCTAGTTATCATATCTCCCCGCTCATTTTGTTCAGTATTATTCATACATCTTGGATTTTTAAAAATTTATTTATTTTTGTTTATAAATTGTTTTATGTGGCCTAATTTTTTTTTTTTTTTTTTTTTTTTTAGAAAAATATCTGCAAATTATTATTATTTTTTTTTTCTGTAAGAACTATTTCGTTTTCTAAAATCTCCAACATTCGGTAGACCTAAACGTCATTTAATCATAAAAAATATAGTTCACCTTCAAGTTTAATGGGGTCGGTGTTTTTTTGTTGAAAAGACTTTTCTTTTTTTTTTTGCTTGTTCTTCGACAATACGGACTGTCAGGGGTGGACTCAGGGAGGGGGGAGGTTTGGGAGGTCAGCTGGCCCACAGTTTTTTTTTTCGGTAAAACGTAGTCCCTCAAAATGTCAAATAACATAACATATTTTTATTTGAAAAAAATATGCACAATGCCACAATAATCAATAACAAAATAATATTAAATAAATAATAATAATAATAATGTATAAAATATAATCCCTTAAAATTATTTAAATATTCCAGGTGAACTTGTTAATTTAAAATACGATTTAATGTAACAAATAAAATTAACAATTAATTAATAATACCTAAAGCTTGTAAGTAAGTTTTACTTGAAAAACAGTTTAAATAGTTATAACTTATATCAGTAACGCACCCAGGATTTTTTCAAGGGGGGGGGTCTAAAAAACTACATTATGAAAAACAAAACTTTTAATAGATAATACAAATAGATTATATATTATAATAATATAATATAATCAATAAATTGTTAACACCTGGTGTTATCTATATCGTATGCGAAATTTTAACAGAAAAATATGAAAGTTGTATCAGAATTTGGATTTTCATTTATAAATGTAATACTATTGCACTAGTCAAGGGGGGGGGGTCCGGACCCGGAGTCCATCCCCTTGGGTGCGCCACTGACTTATATTGAATGTTGGTATGAAAATGTGATAAAAATAAGGTAAATTGCGAGCAGCTATATAACAGGTATATGAGGTTGGATGTAGCTTTTACACGATGGCCTCTCGTAAATGAGGCATACCCACAGTACTAAAATCCTGGGTACGCCACTGCGGACCGTTTACGACGTCGCGCCCTTTCGTTTCAAAACTCTAAATAATTACATTGCTTCCATCCCTTTACTCATTTCGGATCCACCATTCACTTCGACCATTGCTCATAAAAGTGCCTGCAGCAGAGACTACTATTACATTTTACTCATACTGTATTTTGACGGTACATTTATAATTACAACACAATTTATTATATTAATAATAATAATAATAATAATAATAATAATAATAATAATAATAATAATAATAATAATAATAATAATAATAATAATAATAATAATAATAATAATAATAATAATAATAATAATAATAATAATAATAATAATAATAATAATAATAATAATAATAATAATAATAATAATAATAATAATAATAATAATAATAATAATAATAATAATAATAATAATAATAATAATAATAATAATAATAATAATAATAATAATAATAATAATAATAATAATAATAATAATAATAATAATAATAATAATAATAATAATAATAATAATAATAATAATAATAATAATAATAATAATAATAATAATAATAATAATAATAATAATAATAATAATAATAATAATAATAATAATAATAATAATAATAATAATAATAATAATAATAATAATAATAATAATAATAATAATAATAATAATAATAATAATAATAATAATAATAATAATAATAATAATAATAATAATAATAATAATAATAATAATAATAATAATAATAATAATAATAATAATAATAATATTAATAATAATAATAATAATAATAATACAATTCATTTAACCTTTATATTCATATTAGTTATAATATACGTAGATTGAAAATTAAAAAAAAAAAAAAAAAACGTTTTTCTCACCGAAAGAACATCTTTTACGAATTCCTTTTTTCTTTTTTCAACGAATAAATCATATAATATATCAAAAGCAAATGAATACAAAAATTATCTAATTGAAATAGAAAATAAAAAAAATATCGTTTCGTAGTTTTCTATAAGGTGTTTTCATATCTGTACCGTATATTATATTACATGCAACTGGTCGTGATATTAGATTTTTAATAAAATATTTGATATAAATGACGAAACGAGAGACAAATATTCAGTACGCAAAACGTTGTAGGGCCATTCTTTTTATAATAAAAATATAATAACAATACTCTTTTCTGGAAACACATATTTTCCAATCGAATAACTGTTGTTAATTGAAAATGAAATAGGAATGCGGGTAATTACTGTACGAGAAATTTTTTAACGTATTCGACTGATTAATTAAATAAAACACGTTTTTCTTTTCCGACGCGACATTATAATTATAATGTACGATATTAAATCGTTAATTAATATTGTGTTGTCGTTTATATGAAAAAAAAATTGTTTTTTATCCTTATAATTATAGCCAAAAAATATACCGTATATGGTTTTTCTTCTAATATTTAAATACGTTAAAAATTATAGTTCTTAGCGTAGTTTTTATAGGAAAACAATTAGCGTATCAAGGACGATATATTTTTAATTTTCCGAATATCAATCGGATTGACGGTCTTGAGAAATATTAATTGGCTTTTGCCCTGCATAATTTATTTAAATATAATAGACATCATAATATACTTTTTGTAATTATTATAAAACACGCGTAGGTGTATTTCAACGAATTCGTTACTTTTAAGACCATCTTGTTGTTATATATGGAATTAAACGAGTTCACAGGGGACAAGATTAAAAAAGATACCCATAATAATAATATACATATTAATTATTCATTCGAACAAATGACTTGCGTGACAAAAATAAACATTTAATTTGATGTTAATCCGCTCGTGTAGAAAACAATATTTTAACACAACGATCGCACTCATTATATAACCCGTTACGCTATAAACGGTACAGCATAAATTGCATTAAGATCTGTCGAAAAGTCACGGAATACGGTCGAACTCGCATAACTACTACTAATTATTGCAAACAAATTTTATTTACGCGTACAACGCGAATGGATCAAAATTTAACAAAAAAAAGTCGTATGCAATGAAAAACGTCTTAATTTTTGGTATCTACTCCTTCGTTTTTTATTTTACTACGTCTTAATTTTTGGTATCTACTTATCATCGGCCAATGGTATTTTCATTTTATAAATTGATTTTTTCTCTGAAAAATTAACAATTTGGATTGCATTGTTTTTTAAACGTTTTCATACAAAGTGCTTCTGGTCTCCTCTCATACTGGAAGCGCTGGACACTCTAACATGTTTACATGCGTTAATACGTACTCGCGAACATCGTCAAGGTCCGTGACATTGACTCGATTTTTGTTTTTCTCGTAAGCTCTAATAAAACTCTGCGAAATCTAAAGATGGATTCTTGCCTATAGATAGATAGACGGATTTTTATATTTTTAACGAACCTAACGCCACTGCTCGCCAATATGTACAGAACGTCTAACGTGAGATCTGACACGTGCAATTTGTTTTTCGTTCTATTCAATATTTTTAAGTTTTTTTTTTCTTATAACAATTACTAGAAATCTGCGTTACAGATTATTGCCTCCTAATGGTAAAAAGTCGTTTCTTGTATAAAATTGATTCAATACCGAGCGCAGTATTTCATCGTTGATAAGTAAGAAGAGAAAAATACGAATTAAAATAATTAACGATATAATAATAATGTTTAAACACCGAAATTCGTATAAAACGTAAAATTATCTGGAATATTATTTAAAAAAAAAAAAAAAAATGTGATAAAATTTTAGTTTTTTTTTTTTTTAAGTCGTTTATACAATAATATAATCGTGTTGCGTATCGTTATAGCTTTTCGGTCTGATCGTGTACTTTTGTGCGTCGTCCGGTTCGTGGACTACAGATACGAAAACCAACGAGGAGGTATGCATGTTCAACCTGAAGAGTTTCGGATGTCACATTGGAGGTGTGGTTGGGTTTACGTCAGTAATCGGAGCGGCCGTTTTCGTCGGCGGCGAATATTATTTCGAAAACGTGCCGTCGGTAAAAAGCCGCAAGCATTACGTGCTGATCGATCTCGGATTTTCGGGTAAGAATAATCGGAAAGAGAACGTTAATTTTTTTTTTTTATGATGAAAACTCTCCGACACGTACTGTATCGGAAGTTTAGAATACGATTAAACGTATTATAACGTGTATGTGTGTCTATGATATTGAATCGATTTGATAGAAGAGTAGAACGAAGAAATTGTATGTTTTAAGTTACCCCGCGGGGTCCCCGGATTTACGTGCGTAGAAATGTCCGTTTTGAGATTTTTCGTTATTATAACGTATGAAAATTATATTGTTCGTGCGGCGGTTAACAATGGCGATAATTATTTTTTGTTTTACCATTAAAATGTTTAATTTTTCGTTCGCCGCCAAATGATCAAAGGAAATTTTTATGTATTTATAGTTCCTTTTCCATCAAATCCAACTGAAAATAAAATATATTTTCGCGCATATTACAGGTTTGGACAGTCGCGACTAATATCACTGTCGGCAAAACGAAAATTAACTCTCAGAATTGTCGTAATAATAAAAAAAGAAGTCACCTCGGGTAGGGCAACGGAAGCTATGGAAAATTTAATTATTATATGTATAAATAATACGGACGAGTGACTGCGGCAACGCGAAATTTACAATTTTTTTTTTTTAAATGCGATAAATTTATCCATTTAATATTTGATTACAGGCGTGGCCCAAGATATAAATACAATATTAAACATTGACTTTTACTAACGCACGACGAAGATGATGACTGATGAGATAGATGTGACAGCTTAGTTAATAGTTAAATGGGATCGTTCGGTGAATCGCTTTAAGCGAATTATCGGTGAAATCGCTTTCCTTCCGTAATTGGTGTGATGAAAGGAACGGGAATGTTTACGGGGAGATCCTAAAATTAACTCCGGATAATAAATCAGGCGCATCTATAGAGCTATTTACACGTTTATATAGAGAGAGAGAGACTCTTCTTCGGTCGGCTAGGCCACTATCGAGTTATAGATAATCGTGAGGTCGATGATCAATTTTAAAAATGTAGGAGATATAGTTTAAGAATTTGCGCTGGACTTGTTCAAGTTGAGCAAGTCCGATATCGTGTATATGGATATACCCACAAGACTGACCCGAATTCAAACGATTGATCTAACGAGTGAACAACATATGAGATAAGAAAAGGAGACGGGAGTTAGACGTCTAGTGAAAGACATAAGACTGACATGCATTCAAATATTATAAATGATAACCCGATGGTGTTTTACCACTTAACAAGAATATGAAGTCCATTTTGTAAGCAGTGACAATCACTTTTAGAATCAATTTGGAGAAAGAGTTTTATATCACCAACAAAAACTAACTATTTATCGAACGATTCAATGATCCGAACGCGATTTTTCCATGACGATAAGCTCGGCGTAACGAATATTATAGTTTTGAACGGAAAAAAGGATGAAAAAAACAAGTGTTTTTTTTCCCCCCGTTTATATTCTGAATCGGTTTAATTTTACACGATCTTCCGGAACGACGTTTTATACAATATAATAATAATAATAATAATAATAATAATAATAATAATAATAATAATAATAATAATAATAATTATAATAATAATAGTGGCGGACAATTCTCGAGTGCAGCCTCGACAAGTACTCTCTGATATACCTTATGGATAAAAAGAATAAATTACACGTACGAATTTTAATTATTATAAACTATAATAGCTGATCGTTATTTTCTCGTTTCAGGTCTTTGGACGTTTTGGAATTTTCTACTTTTCTGTTACTTATCGAACGCCTGGAGTAAAACACGAAATTTCCCGGACACCATTAGCACTGCCAATCCAATCACTGCCATATATTTTGCATTGTTCGCTATCATCTCATGGGTATGGCGGAATCGTTTCATTCTTCACGATACGCGCGCATTTATAATAGAACGGTTAACAAATATAACGCTGTTATTATTTTCTTTTCTTTTACGATACGTCCGCAGGGCACTTCTGCGTATTTTTCGTACCAAAGATATCAGATGGGCGTGGACCCAGCGTTCGTGTCATCTTTCGAAGCCGATCAATTTGGAACGTACGACGAAACGCAGAATAACAGTAACAACGAATCTCCATTCAATAAACAGATGTCAGGTATGTACTACATACGCTTGTTCGAAACGTCGACAATAACGTACATACTTCCATGCGACTGCGTTGAATATTATAAAAAAAACTATATATATATATATGGTAATGATGACTGCATCATACGACGCACGACGCAGAATCATTTTGAATAATCAAAATCAGTTTTAATTATATTTATTGGTCGGTTAGATAATAAAAAAAATATCGAAATGTGTTTCGCGCGACATAATTAGTCATTACGTATGGAATTTTATTTTGCAAATTTATGGTGGTTTTTCTCATTTGTAGGATATATTTCGAAATTCCGTATAATTTATAAACGACTTTTTTGGAATGAACGAAAAAAAGTGAAAAAAAAATATTGAATAACTAAAAGAATCTCAATATATACAAATTATACAATAATCGTCCGAAAGATTTGTAGATTACGAGTATTAGTATTTTTACGTTTATTTTCCGAGTTTTAGACGTTGTTATCATTTAAACGCCGGTTGTAATATCGTTCGACATTTCGGAAATTTCTTATTTTTTCTAAGAGCATCTATTACGGGCGCATTTTCGTTTATTTCCGACGAATAACCGTTCTTTAACGCGCTCCCTTTGCTCTATTCACAATAAACAATTAATGTGTAAGCACGAAAATTGTTCTTTTAAATTGTACAAAAACACGAATGTCATCGCTCGGTTGCTAAATGCGTTTTAATTTAGAAAATAAAAATAAAATGTTTCGATCGTTTCACGTCTATGACGGGTCATCCGAATTTTATGCGCTATGAAATAGATACAACACAGTGTGTATTACAGAGAAATGAACTGATTAGTGAAAATAGTAAAAAATTGATACGATTCTAGTGGCTACACGCGTATTAATCGTTATTTTTAAAACTTTTCGTATATGTGTGTGTGTGTGTTTTTTTTTTATAAAATCGGATTTTTTTTTTCAAATAATGATTTTATATTTGTTCTAGGTGAATACCAAACTCAAGCTTACTAATAAATATATATTATAACACGCGATAACATCTTGGCGGAAAAAAATTTTAAACGTCGTGTGTGGAAAACGTCTCTTCACCACCACATACCTATCAATTATTATCATTATTACTTATCGCCGCCGATATTATTGGTTTCAATAAAGATCACGATATAACCAAACAACACATTTTATTGAATATTTAAATAATATATTATATATATATAAATAGTTAAATATTGCGAGTAGTGTATAATTTTCAAAAGTCTGTAAAAAAAAAAATTCAACGATTTAATAATGTAATTCGTATTTATTTATTTTTCAAACGTATTAATTATTATAATTATTATATAAGTAATATTTCAACACACTTTTTAATTAATATTCATTCTGTATACTTTATAATAATATTGTTGTTGTTCGTTTACGCGTAGAAATAAGTAATTTCTTTTTTCTTCTAATAATTGTGAAGTACTTATATACTATACTTATACAAATATATAATAATATTGTTAATATATTATAATATAAATAGATATGTTCTTTGAATAATTATAATGTGAAAGATTCATTTTTTGTGGCGCTGAAGTTAATTATATAATATATATATACCGATTAAATGCTTAGGGTATATATACACAATATTCTTCTACACATAGAAGTGTTCATGTATATTATAATTTATAAGTTATACGTACCAAAAAAAGAAAAAAGAAAAAACGTTATAAATATTAAAAAAAAAATGTCTTCTTTTTAGATATATATTATAAGAAAAATCCGGAGACAATTAATATTGTTACGTACGACGGGCAATTTATTTATATAAATTTCAAATACATAATTCAAACGACGCGTTCGTCGTCATTATATTATATAATAATTATATTATATGAACGCAAATCGCTGTTTTGCCGTATCAGTATTTCGTTTGTAGAAATCTTATAATATATTATAATTATTATTATTATTATTAAAAAAATTAATCAACTATTATTATAAAAATAATATAAAATTATATATATATATATATTTATTATACAAACAAGTGTTACGCGTATATATATTTTTTTTTTCCTTAAAATATATTTGAAGTGATACGAAATAAACGTAATATAATATATACAATATATATATATATTACGTATTATTTACTTGGTATTTGATTGCGCTGACGTTTTCTTACGATTATAGAATTAAATAAAAACAACGCTTGGACTGTATTATTATTAATTATACGTATTCTCGTCGTCTGTGTGCCACGAAATTGTTTAGACATTTTCTTACCGTAAACGTAATTGTGCCAGGGGACGAGTTGAAAATAGAGCCTTTATCCGTGTGGCGGCGGAGTGTTGCAAATCACTATAATATTGTATTATATCATAGGCGTGCGCAGACTCGTGTTTCAGGGGGGGCAGCATGAGATTAATCCGGCCCATATTCCAATTTTTCCATTAAGCCCGGCCCATTATGTCACCTAGGTACTTTATTTTAAGTATCAAAAATTGTATAGGTTAGTCGTTGTCAGGAAAAAGTTGTTTTCAGTAAGATGAACTTTTATCATATTAATAAAATAAAGATAAACAAATAATAATATTAATAAAAAAATATTACTTAAAATTTGAAAATTATATATATACTATACACACACACACACACACGCACACACACTTATATTTGTAATTTATAGAGTTTGTATTTTCAACTTGTGTAGGTACATCATATTTTGTGGTAGTATCATAATAATTATATATAAAATTATTTTATTTTACTGAAATAAAATTTACAGAGGCCCGTAATTCAATAAATGGCGGCCCATGCAGCACAAAAAAAAGATTCGGGGGCAGCATATGCTGCCTCTGCTGCCCCCGTGCGTACGCCTATCTATTATATTTATTTATTTATATATATATATATATAAACAACGTCGTAAATATAGATAAACCACATTACGCGGTTAAACGCGAAGAAAAATCTAATTATGATTTTGAAAAAATTTCGAAAATTTTTTTTGGTGTTTTTTTTGAAAACGACGTTGTAGAAGAAGAAGAAGAAAAGTGGGTACTTTAAAATTTATTTAGAAATCAATATCATATTGAAAAATCGTATAAAAATTACTTAAAAAAACGGACGTGAAATTACATTTTCTCGGTGTTTTCTTTTTTTCATCCGACCGTCAATGGTGAAAAGCGTGAAAATCGTTTTGCGGCTTATGCGTGTTTGTGAAAACGGCAGATGGCGCCTTTTGTTTCGTCTACAGAACGATTAATGATAAAAATCGATTTCTATAAAAATAATAATTAAAAAAAAAACCCCCTGTGAGTAAAAAAACGTGATTCATCAATAGTAGTAGCGTGTGTACACGTTGATTCTGTAGTAATTCGGTCACCGCGATGGTACAGAAAGCATTCAATACAAATAATAATCGACTCGAGATTCAAAATCGTTTACCGAGAATAGTTTCATTTTAGACCAGTGTTTCTCAACCCGGGGGAGTTGTCAGCTAATTATTTAGGATCGCTAATAACACATTATGTTTTAAATCAATACAAATGATTAAAAGTCTCAAATACGTCGTTGATGTGAGTTATCGCTTTTCGCCCGGATTCTTAACCGATACACAACGACGAATAAGGCTGCTGTCGTCAGCCCGCCAAACGCGACCGGCCCGTTTTAGTTATAAAATACTTTCCAATGTTTTTCGGTTTGTCGTACGGTTTTTTTCTAAATCCGTGATTTTTCTTCTTTCGTGCTCTCCACTTGGATTTCGCGTGGGTCTACGCGTTTTTCGTAAAACTTTCCTTTCAAATGTTATAATAACTTTTCTACGTCCCCTTGGGCGCCGGACTAAGTTTCGCGCGCGCATAGCTACTGGGCGCACGTAACAAGTGTAGAATTTTTCTCTCGTAGTTTTTCATAACACATCGGAGCTCAACGTTTTCCTCGTGGACAAAGCACACTCGGGCGGCCCCGCATTTGTCTTTATTTGTATTTATCTTTATTCAGAATCATCGATATAATTTTCTCAAATAAATAATATTGTCCATTCGCTCATAGAGAATACGGTCTTACTTCAAGGTTTGATTTATTTACGACGCCCGTGAAGACATTGGTACTAGGTATTTAATTTTGTCATCATTTATACTAATATCCTTTCATTGGAATTGATTAGACTTTCCGTATTACTACCATTTCGTTCTTGGTGTATTCACCGTGCAATATTGTAATGTCTCCTGCATATGGCCTATGCACGACAATTTTTCCATTTCGTGATTTGCGTAATGGTTTTTTTCTAGTGCGCGGTTAAATGTTTTAACACAAAACTGCCGATTCAAGTGCACAAAAACAAAAAAAACCCCCCCTTGTTAGTTTTCAAGATCGCGTTTTACGTGTGTATTATTAATTCAATCGTAGTGAAATATTCGAATTTCATATACCCCGTATTCGGTTTTTGGGCGGACACCCCGTACAAAGTTTTTCGTCCACGTTATTGCGCACGTTATTTTTCAATATATATATATATATAAACATATTTTACGCTGTCGTAAACGCGTATATGCGCCTCGAAGCCTGTAGATGTGAGTGTATAGCAATATGCAATCGATTGGAAACCCGGGATAATATTGATTGTACTATGGAAGTGCATATACGTCAAAATTACGAAATTCTCATTAATTTTCGAGAAATTCGTAAAAGAACTGTCGTTGTTTATTACTATTATTATTATTATATTTACGGTCAAAATCCGTATACAGAGCTCATATTATATAGACTAGTTTTTGAGTGTGTGTAATGATTAATCGGTTTTAGATTTCAAATGACAGCGCAAGCTTTTCGCGCCACGCACTCCGTTGCAAATCCACCAGAGTAAGCAAAACTCGCTCGTAACACAATTACTACCCACGAAGTCGAAATTCCAGACGATTAAGTCGAACGGAACGAAACAGCGAGAGCACCGCGTACCTACCACCACGCCGCCGGCACGTATTTTATATATATTATGTTTTTGCGAAATTATAATGTTCACAGCAAATACTGACTTAAATACGTTTGAAACGAACCTAATCGCAATTTTCGATGGTATGATAAGTGTATTGAAATCAATGAAAATTTATAGTCAGTCAGAACCATGTGCTGCTGATCTTTGGGTAGGCGTTTTTAGGTCTTTGATTGCTTTTTCGGCTTTAACGTTTCAAGTGTCCGCGCGTACCGTCGTATAATAGACTTTTACGTTTCTAACATCGAAACGATTGCAAAGTGTAGAATGTGCAATTAATATAATATAATATTACATAGAATGTTATATCACGAGCACAATTTATTTAACTACTCATACAGAGTGTACATCGAAGCAGTGAAAACGTTCGAATTTCGTGACAAAATCAAAAAAATTTTTTTATACGAAACATCAAAAAAAAAAAAAAAAAGAAAGTTAAACGTTTGTAGGCTTATTTTGGAAATTCCGTATAAGCGTTTTATATTTGAAAATCGTTTTAAATTTCGCCGTAAATCTCCGGACGTGGCTAGAACGGAATATAATGTATTCTCACTGCAAATGTTACACATTCCTACGTATACGTCGTGGTTCCACTCCAGTAAGTTTAAATACCGTCTGCAATATTTCATATACGTATTATTATACATTTATTGATCCGACGACACTCGGGATAATGTATAATGCATTATATACGCGTTATATCGCAATGGAAAGCAGCTTTGAACGCCCTGAACGCAAAAAAGCAAATATCAATACGATATAGAAAAAATAAAAATAAAATATTATGTGTAAATACTGGGGGATACGTTAAACTTTTTATACGATTTAATACTGAAATATCAATTACGTTAGGTCGACTATTTTGGACCGAACGATTGAAACTGTACGCGCGGGCGTGTAAATAACAATACGGAATTCTTATTTTCGATCGTTTTGTTATTTTAACGAACCAAAATTTGTAACCCGAATGAATTGTGTATTATTTAAATAAAATAATAACTTATATTTGAGTTATTCAGTATATATAAAATCTATTTCGACCAGTACCGCATATTATTGTATATTTATTTAAAATACACATATTCGAACATATATATATATAATATTTAATGCGAGATTTTTTTTTTTATTTGTTGTAAAATATAATTTTATAAAGTATTGTCCTTTAGATAATAATCAATGGAAAAATAATGTGAAAATAATATTATGTGCACGTGTAGGTGTAACAGTATTATATTTCTTTCACAATTCGTTGCTGTGAGATATTAATGAGTTGCCTGATTCTTATTGTTTTTGGAAGCGCAACACAAATTAGACAACTCTCGGAGTTATAATGGTTGTTACAGTGACCGGTGTAAACATACAAATTTTTTTTTAAATTTTGCAATCAATCAATGAATATTCAGTAGTCGGTTTCTACAATTTACATCGATAATAATTATTATCAGTTATCACGTAATGCGAATAAAAAAATAAACTTAATATTACGTCAAAATCGGTTGCTGAAATGTGTGCACACTTTGTTTTCAAAAGTATAAAAAAAAAACGTCGAATATTTAAAAAAAAAAAAGATGTAATAATATTATTCAATTAAAAACGTGTTGCCTCCCCCCCCCCCCGAAACACTTCACTGTACTCGAGGAATGTGTGTTGGAAAAATCGAAAAACGTGTCGAATATGTCATTAACTAGACGCCGTTTGCTTCCGAATCGTATATTATCGTATTTCGAGACACAGACAAAATAAGAGAAATGGAAAAAAACCTTATATAACGATGTGGTAATACACGTTGTTAATAAATAATATAGAATGTAAAAGAAAATTAATAGATATTATATAATTATAAATTAATTAACAGAATTTAAAAGAAGTGAGACAAGGCATTTTTAAACGGCAAATATTGCGTATATTGCTTATAAATATATAAAAAAAAAAAATTCGAATAATTCGCTAATACGAGAATATAACAGTAATTTTTATTAAATAAAAAATAATAATAATCATTTGTATGACAAATAATAACAAGTAATAAAATAAACGAGCGTAGAATATTAATAAACATATAATATGACGTCGGAACAATAATATTATTACCATAATACCGCGGTAGTGCGCACACACAAACACAATACTTGACATTATTAACGTGAAATCATTTTCTATTCAAAATATTATTCTCTACCAAACATAATGTCGATTGAATTAATCGATTCGCTGACATTCATATAACAGTTGGTTTCATAAGCTCGTGACATTAAAGTGCGATTTTTTTTTTCGCATAAAGGTTAATTCGAGAAATACAATACAAGAGGTGGCGGCTGTTCTGCTCTACAACTCAGACCTTAAGGTAATAATAATAATAATAATAATAATAATAGTTGTTTGTAATTTTCTCGTAGCTCTTTAGGTTAGGTACGATATAACGTTGAAATACACATATTATTTCGTCGTGTTATTCTAACCTAGACGCGCTTACGCGTATTATAGTCGTTTTGGATTTAACTCGTCCGCGTATTTTCGACTAAAACCTTATCCATAAATGTGTATTCTATTATATTGGTTTTAGATTATAACGCTTACACATTCTAATGCATAAAGTATACAACAGTTGCTATTGGATCGCGCGTAATATTTACAAAGTCTCTTCGTATGCCGTCGTGGCACAAATTCCCCTCGGTATATTATATATGAATTCTATTAGATTCCGATTAACGCAGCGGCAAGATTCAATGCATGGGGGTGGGGGTGGGAGAGAAATACAATTTTCCGCCTATAAATTTACACTACACGCTAAAATTTTTTAAATATAATTTAATGGCTCATACAAGGGAGGAAAACGATGAGGATGAGGGGGAAACCTTCTCAAAAATATTTTTTATTAGGGAAGATGAAGGGGGAGGAATTGCAAATAACTGTGTATATCTTTTAAAAAAAACGTTTTAACACACTCAGTTTAATTTATTAAACTCTACGCGAGTTAGGATATCCTATTTATTACAAACACTACTATTTGATTTATACGTATATTATAGGTATACGTTTTATTTAATTTGTTACCAAATAAGAGAGAAAAAAATTTAATTCGAAATATTATATTGCGAAGTTTCTCTATGTTCCTTTATTTTAGCCTTCCATCCTCCTTCCAGAGAGAAATTGCTCATAACTCGTAATTATGTTAATAACTTTATATTATATTTCATGTTTGACGACTGACTGTAGGTGTGGTAAAAAAAGTTTTCGATATATATCGTTCAAATCCGGAAATAATTGTATGCGCCAAAACCGAAAACTAGCCTTTATAAACGGAGATAACTGACTGATATTGTTAATGTATATGGTAGCCGTTACTTTGTATTGTATTGTATTGCAGTAATACGATAATCGAACTGCGTATATTGTGTATAACTGTGTATATTTTATGGATAATATACACAGATAATCGGATTGATGCTGCAAATACGCATATGGTACAGCAGTTGCGATAACACACGTGTGAGTGTATTAGACACGTTTATTATATTATATTCGTTTTGACAATAACGTATTAAACAAATGAAAATAATAATAGTAATAATAATAATAAAAATAAAATCGAATATACGTAATACATACGCGTTTAATACTAAAATCACAATGGACTTAAAACAAAAAAAAAAAAAATTTATATACAATAATATACGTGAAAATTATAACGCGAAAGCTGGAAGGAAAATGATAAAAAAAAGATTAGTTCGCATATTTTTTCTGTACGAATTTTTATCACAAATAAAAAAAATCATACGTATCCGAAGAGAATAAAAATATTGTTTTTTTTTTTTTTACTCAGAACGTCGTCATTATATTATGCAGCGATGTCAAAAAAAAAAAAAAAAGAAAAAAAAATCGGACGCATATATTATATATGGATACGTCCGAGGGATTATATAATTGTTCTTCTCACTATACGTTATGTAAATGTAAATTAAAGTAGTAAAATAAAAGATTTATTATCCAAAGTATATGGAATTCTGCGAGCTAAAATTATTGAAGATTCGCATATTTTTTTTTCTTTTTTTTTTTTACTATACGGTTACGTTATAAATATTTCACTAACGAATAATATATATTTATTAAATTAATTAATTTCAGAAAAAAAATTGTATTAATTTCCTTATATATGTAATATATATATAAATAAAATAAAATCATACTTTTCGACAAATAAATAAAATTATTTCTGTCAAAGAGAAAATAAGTTTTTGGTGCGCGGCTACAGAACACAGTACACTGCGGGATATGTTTATTGACAAACTCAATGTCTTCCGATATTAATTATACAATAAATCGATAATAAAAACCTAGTTATAATTTAATTTTTCAAATTACCCTACGCGTGGTATGCACAATTTTTTTAATGTGTATGACTGGAATAAGTGTCCGACAGACAATCAGCGAATATTGTATATAGGTCGTAATCGAGCGTTTAGTGCATAGCTAATACGGTAAACTCGGTCGGTCCAGGGAATGTGTGAATGTGAGTAAACCAGTAAAAGTCAATAAAATAGTAAAACGTGTAAAATGAACGAGTTAACGTGTAATCGCCACTGGTCTGAACTGAACACAGCACCCAAACGTTTTGTCCGAACCGTTTAATTTCCATCGGCGACGTCACACACGTTTTCAGCGCGGTTCAGTGTCGGGAGCACCGACTCAGAACTATAAAAATGTTTTCTTTAAATATCGAGTTGAAATTTGAATCGAAAGACTTAAATTAAATCTCAATTTACAGTTCATAAACCGCGCGTAAACTGTGAAACTGTCTCGATTATTATAAAACCGACATTGATCGGTAAAAATGTGATCCGGGTATGCTCTTATATTATAACCTACCGTCAACGTGATTTTGCCATCGTAAAAATGTAAACAATTATAGCATGCGCCTCCTCCTGGGCGGAGGAGCTTTCGTTCGTGGAGTCTCGAAGTGACGAATGTATTTTTTTAATTAAAACAATAATTATTAATTTAATATGGCCCTATCGTTTTACGCGTATTAATTTCTTGCCATTTATTCACAATATTTAAAAACAATATCATGAAATACGATATATTGCGTTGTGTGTTATAACTTCGCGAGCATAAAGGATGGAAGATTTTATTAATCCTCAATTAATTGAAAACTATTAATTATCAGAGCGCATTCCCTATATAGAAATATAATTATTTTCTGTATTACTATATACGTATTCGGTTCATTAATTTCAAATCATTTTTTCACGCAAACGGCGCAAAATTATTTATAAATGAATCGTTTAAAAAAACGTATACTGTAAATAACTATTTAATTACATATAGCGCTTATCGTGGTTGGATTTGTTAATTGATGCGTTCAAAAAACATTTATAACGATTTTCGTATATTACGCGAATTTATCAATTAATGTTCGACTATTTTTTTTTTTTTTTTTTTATTGAGTAAAAAGAAAAAAACCGTGTTGGAGTAATATAAAATGTGTTTAATCCAAAGATAAATAATTAAACAACGACTTAAAAACGAATTAAAATTATAAGTTAATCTGTGGGTGTTTTTTTTCTTTTACAGGGCATTATTGGAAATCGTTAATAAACGTCGTGTAGAGAAAACTTTTTTCCGTCCGTGTTGAGTATTTACAGTTGAAATACATTCGACGTGTACAAGACGGAAGGGAAAACAAATTTTACAGATTTTATTATTATTATTATTATTTTTCTCGTGTAATGTTCGAATTAGCGCAGGCACGGGGACGACATTATTACAGCAGCTATAAAGGACTGCAATTAGACTTCAAACACTTTATATACATTATACACAGTGGTGCAGCAGTAGAATTTCATTTGAAAAAGCTCTCGTTGACAAAGGAGAATATAAACCGCAAGTTTATGATGGAAAATTGGCGGGCATTGTATATTTGAATAATAATAATAATAATAATATTAATATCGCGAACGAGAAAGACGACAATACGCTACGACTGCCGCGTTTTTCTCTCGTATTAAGTATAAATTAAATAAGTATATATTAAGTATAGGGGGGAGGGGGTTTACTTTATTTATAAAATACGTGAAAGTTACGTTAAAAGTCGTTTGCGTTTTTCTAAAAATCATTCTCCTGCAGCAGCTCCCGATGTATAATTAAATACGACCAACAGACCAGAAACGTTGTAGGCATGGTCGTGTAAATGGTTCGGATTACATTTTACTCGTATATAGCGAAGAAACCGCGTGTGAATACTAATACGAGACGAGAAAAAGTTTCGGAACCAGTGTAAAAATGTTTGAGTTTTTTTTTTTTTTTTATATTCTAATCAACATCACCGCAGTGTACTCTCGTTGTATTATTATTATTATTATTATTATTAAAAACGAAATTTCTTATTCGACGACGTGCGTAGTAATCGTGTGAAAGATTGCCAACTGTAATCGGTGTTATGGAAAAAAAAAAACGAACACTTTACACTGTATCTGTGTACACATGTATAAAAGATAATAATTTAGAAAATAACAAACGGTTTTTTCGTGTTCTAGCCATTTTTCGATAATGATTATTACCGGACAATATCGTGTATGTTACAGGTAATATTTTAAATTCACAAACTTTACCAACACGCGCAATAACGTATACTATTAGTTATATTATTATATATTAAAAAAAAACGTTAAGTCCCATACCCAATAGTCCGTACATTAGTTATTATAATGGAGATCTGCGTATATAGTTTAATAGCAACCACTTCACTGATTTCTTTTCAATTGTTCTAACGTTTTATGAATTATTATTTTAATGAAACTGAATAAACGGTATCAAACTATACGGTCCACAAACGAACACTGTAATATTCAACTCCGTGTTTAACTGCTTTGAAAAATAAAACTCGGGCGTTTGTCTATTCGGTAACACGGCGAGAGAAGCCGAAAATATCCACTAATGACGATATACGCGAAAACACTATAAATTAATATATCATATTAATCCTGTAGTATAAATATAATAATTAACAAAACCGTATATATATATAAAAAAAATTCAAAACACGTATATTTCATATTTTTGGCCGAAGAACAAATCGGGGGGGATGGAATATTAACTGTATACAAAATCAACTACAAAAAGAATTCGTGTTGGACGGAATGCTTTCCCGCAGAACGTTGATTATTATATAACGATAAAGGGATAGTTAGTTGTAATCACAACAATCGAGTAACGTAGATTTGAATAACAAATTTTTTTATGTTTTCGCCAACGGCTTATAATAATTTTGTATTTCGTAGTATATCCCCGTTGTTATTCGTCGCCGCACGAGTAGTTTACATCGCGTAATTCTAAAATAGATTATTAACGAATTGTCGAGTGTACCAATAACAAAACAAAAACAAAAAATACATAAATACGTACATTAACATTGATTTACTTACGAATTATTATTATTATTAGGTATAAAAACAAATTTCCATAAAAAAAACAAAAAAAATGTGCATGTTTTATTTTTCTGTACAATAATATGGGAATGTTTACGAATACATCTCGTCTCGTTTAAGAATAGGAACGTACAAAATCGCGTTACTGAATATTTATTATCCAAAATTACCGGTTTTGTCCGGCATTAAATTTTCATCAAATGATAATAGTGCTTTCGCAGATGTTTTTTCCCTCTTTAAAATCTACATTTCGGTAATGTCGGCGGCGGTGTTGTTGAATAAATATACGTGTGCGGTGCGCCTCTTGGTCGTTCGCGAAACTCAGACAGTTGACAACTTGACGAATTAACGAAATTAGTCAAATGTCGGGGGACTTGAAACTGGCGCATAAAACACGGCGCGCTCGCGTGTTTCCTCGTGGACCAGATAAAAAACACGGACGATATTGGACGGTTTTTAAATTCCAGTTCAATACACTAGAAAACGATTTATTTAAGCGAAGAATCGATAAGTGAGGTGGTACACGAGAGAACGAAAATAAGTGACAATTAATACGATATATATATATAAGCATTGAACACGACTTTGTAGTCTTCCCTTTTTACGATGTGTTTAAAAAGTATAACGTCTTAAATGTAATATCGTTATTTTTAAAGCCCCCGCCGAATCGGCTTCGAATAATACCTATTATAGTTACACTTCTATAACGACTTAACGTTAGTGTTTTTTTCCCCCCCATTTTATTTTATCCGTAAAAGTTTTAAATACTTTCCGACCGGCAAAATAGCTTTGTAAACTATTCTCTGAGGATATTATCCGGGTATATACATCTTGTATATCTCGACGGTGTCCTTTGTAATGTTAAATTAATTATTAACAAACAAACAAAAGAAAACGTTCGAAAATTCCAAAGAAAATCGTTTTACACAATTTCTTTTATACAAAAAAAAAAAAAAAAAAAAACCATTGATCCGTGTATTACGTTTATAATAGTAAAGTAATTCAAATGCCCATACGTTTGTATGAAATACGCGTTATTGTTTTATGTTCGATTTTTTAAGGAAATATTTTTAATTTACGGATAATTATTATTATTATTATTATATTGTCGACAAGAGAAAAAAAACGAATTCGTAAAATATCGTTAAATTCAAAGAGATTTGAAATATTTTCGGTGTTGAGTTACTCGTAGAATTATTCATATAAAAATACAATTTCTACAAAGAAAGAAAAATTCGTTTTTATCATAACAAATTAACGTATTTCGAAAACTGCAATGTTTTCATCATCTGTGTTGAACATTCCCATTTATAGAACGGATGAAGTCAATCATCAATGAGCCACGACGCCGTTTGCAATAGCACGTCGTCGTGCCGACGGAGTCGTGGTGCCCCGACGTTTTTATTATTTAACAATAAAATTTTAATAAATTATTTCGTAGGTGCCAGTTTAATAAATTTGTTATTTTTTCACTCTTAGACGATTCTTACGTTATGTTTAGTTTTCGATTGTTTTGGACTCGCTTTAATGATTTTATTCTTCGTACGTTATTGTTTTCCTCCAACACGTGTTGTTCCGCTATCGGATTTTTGTTTCCGTATAAGAGATTTGAATTTCAGCTGTTTTTATTTTAAACAAAAAAAAAAACTCCATTTCGACGTTTAAAACGTGATAAACGGTTAAATCCAGTACCTACGTATATTGTACGTTCGAAATCCTAAATAGTTCAATATTGTTTTTGGGTATTGCAAAATTTTGTACGTGTTTTTTCGAATTCGAAACTTGAACTCGAATAAATAACAGAACTTTCTTAACAAGGTGTTCAAATTACGTCTCCGGTTCAGTAAGAGTATTTTCAATCTAAACACTCCGTATATTATACGTATAATATTGGTAACGTCGGAATACCACGTGCCGCCACCTTTGTGTAATTATATAATAAAATTCGTAATATGAATAGCCGTAATTTATAATACCGTGTGATTAATCCCTGCGTGTACGAATACGGAATAAAATAATATATATTTTTACTATAATTAAAATACTTGCGTTCGTTATCGAGTTTGTGCACACACGATATTTTATTATTTAACCATAAAACACATTCGTAACGCAGTAAGATACGTCTGTAAATTAAAAATGTGTAAATAACCATTTTCGACCATCCATCATTTCGCGTCATGCGTTGTATTTAGTGTTTTTTTTTTCATTATTTAAATAAACGTATTATATTATGTGAAATACGCGATAGCGAAATCATATAAAACATATTTCGATTTTTCGATTACAATAACACTTTTATACCGATTCACAACTATATATTATGTTCGCATAGTAATAGTATAATTTTTTTTTTGTATATAATAGTAATTAATTATAATACTACATTTAACTATGAATAGTTCATTTGTGTGAGATGTATATTGTAATTGTTTATAGGTAAAAAAAAAAAAAATTAAAACTTAATTCAAATATTGAAGAATAATGTACAATACTTCGGTATAACTTAACCCGATTATTTCTTTTCAAAAAGAAACAAAAATATTTCACTTTATAAGTTGATTCGACTTCTATGTGACCTACATCAGCGATATTATACGTACCACATATACTCTTAAAAATGTCAAGTTAATAAAAAGAAAACTTAGAGACAAAAAGATATAAAGTTATAAATCTCTCGAAAACCCAATGTTATAGTAATGTAATAAAAATATAAAATTCAAGAGAAAACTATGTTACGTTTTTACCTGAACAATATAATACGATAAAAAATAATTGTTTAGTTTTTACAAATATTTGAAACGAGCGAAATTTCATTTATTGCATTCGTCTCAAAACCTTATCTAACTCCAATGAGAGATCATCCAATACAATCTTTATTAAAAATAATATTAATTTAAACGGTTTTAGGTTTGATAAAAATAAAATTATATTTTTTCGTCTATATTCTCTCATGAATCTTTTTTAAGGAAGCTGCAGCCATTAAAGAGAAAAAATACGAATAGAAGTTCCGAAATTTTGTCACCTCGCGTTACACATTTACGACATTTTGTGTAGCTTTTTATTAAAGTTATAACATTATGTAACTTGGCTAATTCCACCAGAAATTCTAATCTTATGGGTCCATTTCACCGATTTGACTTCAACCTTACTGTAAAGCTAACTTAAACATTAACTCCGAGTGGGCTAATCTCTCTGTTTCTTAATGCTAGTAAATACAGACAATTTGTTCCGTCCGTTTCATATAAAACTTGGTTTATCGATCTACAACTAAGTAGACACCTCATTATTAAATTTTCCAGACTACGACTAAGTCATAATAAGTTAATTAAACATGTTTTTAAAATGGCGCTGAACAATAGTCCAGTCAGCACTCTATCAAATTGTCTTGGTGATACATGTGACTTCGACCACCTTTTTCACCCTCTGTCTTGCTATCATAAACGAAACGGAGGCTTTACGGATTGTTTGTGCATTTTTTCATGTCGATATGACTTCTTTTTTAAATTTATTAGCATCTAACAACATGATTATTATTAATCATAAATAGTTATTTTATTTTCTGTTTTATTATTATTATTATTATTACTATTATTTTTTCTTTTCTTGTACATATAAAACATAATTATACCTAATATTATAATTGTAAAGATATATGACTTATGGTTAAAATTTCAATAATAATAATAATAATGATAAAGTGAAAATCACTGACAACTCGTGATTTTATTTATTTTTTGTTTCAATAAGTTTTATAAACATTTTTTAATTAAAAAAAAAAAATTGACAACGCTGAAGCGTCCAAACGTTAGATACTTATGTAAGGAATTTAAGGAATTTACATTTTAGACGGCGAAAAATGTACAAAATCCGTATAAAATTCCATACAATGAGTTATGTTAGAGACGTACGTCATGATGTACCGTAAACATAATCCGTAGTTTATTATAAAACCTTCTTCTAGACACTTCAGTAGTCTAGATATTTAGTTGATTATGAGTATTAAATTCAAGTTTGAGAATTAAACCGAGTTTTTAAAAACTCGTGTTAAACTTTAGTTTTTGATCTTGACTATGAAAAACACCGTATGGGTTTAAAGTTTTTCGTTAAAAGCACTTCAAGTTGTTTTCAAGAAGCAAAAAAAAAAAAATAAAAAAAATATATATTGCACAATTATTATGTATATTTTATATGATTATTTTTAACTATATTACGTATATCCATTTGTTATTGCACAATACGTTACTACGGATAATTCTGTGATTTTAATATAATAAAACTATTTCCGTCTTCAATAAAAATAAAAATTACCCGGAGAAATAGCTGTTATTAGATCTTAACATAAAATATAATTTAATTAATTTAAATTAAATTTTACAAAAATATAAACGAGCGGTTTTATGAAATGATTTAAGGACCTCGGTCGTTTACGCGTTTTTTTATTTATTCAAAATTATTAATTTTTCGTCCTATGTTCATAGACGACGTTAGTTAACGACCTGCGTACGGTCGAAACTAATCACTATCCCGTCTGTTTTCATTAAAATTAAGTAAATAAGTGATAAAACTGAATGCAGAAAGTGTAAACACTTGTAAAACCTGCGCAATATTCTACACGTTATATGTACAAAACTCAGTTTTTCTCCCCCACGAAAACCGTTATCAATTTGAAACTGTTTAGTTCATAATACATTTTTAAAGTTTTTAAACGTTTTACGAACGTGCTTCAGGCTTTTATAAATATGTACGTATGAAATATTAGATAGTATTTTTATCGCTTTTGCGCGCGTTTATTTCGCTGTCTCGATGTCATTTTCCATTCGTCGTTGACGCACATTATTAATTCAACAATACAAGTACGAAAATATTTTATTGTTCCATAATGATAATGATAATACGTTAGAAATTAAACAGGATTTTTAAACAACGAAACACGTAAAAAAAAACAGTTTTCATTTTTTTTTGGGGGGGGGGGAATGTACAACAGCAACGCAGAAATTATTATAACAATCAAAACGGAATTAAATTTTTATTTTTAAATTTTGAAAATTTAAACGTCCTCCGAACGATAGTATTATTACTATAATCGAATTCATTAACTAGACTGAGATTTGATATATTTTATTTAAATTGAATTTGAATCGAATAGCGAATTGTGAGGATTTGTTATTTTGGTTTAGACAGATAATACTAGGATTTTCTCATAACGCCACGACGAATAATTCCTATAAATATCACTTTTTTCGTTTTACAATTTTTATCGTTTAAAACTGTAGAACCGTAGAGAATAGATAGAAATGGTATTTTTACCGAAGAATTCCAATTCCGTAGGTATAATGAAACGGCCGAGAAATTCGGAACGCACTCCATTTACTCATCTCACGTTTATCTCGTAACTTAAAATTTTAACATTAAAATAAATTAATTAGGTTATTGAATTTAATTTCTCAACGGATTGTTGTCCCGTTATGATTCCGGCGTTGTTATCGGTCAACTGCGAAACGGATTCCTCGTGTTGTTTATTTTATTAAAACACTTTGGTTAATAGGGCTTATGGTTTTTAATCAATTACAGTCATCCAAAGTGACAGTCAGCGACGCTATATATTCAGAATATTAATCATTTTTCGCCATTAAATGATTATTGGATAGATGGTAAAAGTCTTATGCGTGTAATGCTCACGGGAACCGCGGTTGATTTAATTTCGATTAAACAATCAAAAACAACGCAACGGACGAAGATTTTATTTTAAAAAATAATTCCATTTGTCAATAACGGTAAACTCGGATATTAGATTAAAAAAAAAAAAAAAAAAATGTATCTAAAATTTATTACGAACACGTTTATAATATGAGTTTAATGTTTAGCTCCGGGGCTAAATCGTAAGTCCGATTTACAATGCTAGGCTTCGCGTTCAACGAATATCTATACGAGTGCGAGCTCGAAATCGCTCTATTCTGCGACGGTCAGGCCGATCACGTTCTCCTTAACGATCTGTCGTCCTTCCTGCGATCGGTGATGAAATCAATTGCTCTTCGGCGCCACATTGATTTCCGAATTCTCGCAGGTGAAATAGCCGCTTTTTTTTTTTTTCTATTTTCGCCCCGCTAACTATCTCGCTAACGAGCCGTCATCCAGGTGCGACAACAAGCCGCACTGTAATTCGTTTCGTTTAATTGCAATTCTCTCGTCGCCGTAACCGCTACGATTGTCGAAGCAGATGAATTTATATCGCGTTCGTAATTCGAAATCTTAAACCCGACGATCATCTTAAATAAAATGGACCTCGCGCAACAGCCGATATATAAAATAGTGCGGGAAACGTATAATATACAGGCGCAGTCCGTATACGTTTTTGCCAACTGTATATTAACTAATACGGGAGATTCCGGTATTTGATTTATAATATTTAAACACCATCTCCGACGGCAATGTTGTCTGGAATATATATACGCGCGTATTACCGTCAGTAAGCCAACTCTTGAAAGCCTTTCACGGACGACCGCGATAACGGTTGTCAGTTGGCAACTGCATATTACAGCCTATATACCTCTGCACTATAATATGTATACATTATTATTTATTATGTAATTAACAATATTCCGGAGCCTGAGTGGTCTATCTGTATTGAAACGGGTCCAAAAACAGGAGGCTGTACGGGATCCGGTGCACAGCGAACGATTGTAAAAACGATCGTTAGCACAATGGTTAGCACGACAAAACGGGATGTTTGTCGGCGAAAACGATCGCGACCAACGATGACGTTTTCAGCGACGATTTTCGCAAACGATGACGATTTTGAAACTATAGGAAAGACTTCTTTCGGTTTCGAACAACGTAAAACGGCGCCGTCTTAAACGACGTTTCAAATAATACCTATTTGAAATCAATTTTGAATACAACCCACGCCGCGAAGACAAACGCAGGGGTTGGTCTTTTTAACGAATCGCCTGAAGAAAGAAAAAAAAGCGAGAAGAATTTTCGTATCGATACGGGATTTCGTATGATTTCCAATACGTTTATTCGTTGTTTCTCTTCTAGACAGATATGGTTCAAGTGATCCAAATGCGTTTAAAATCAAAACAGCATTTGGCATATTTTTTACGTTGTCTGTCTGCGGACGGTCGGTATATTGTAAACGATAAGATGTAATCGCCGTCGTTAGGTTAGGAAATCGTATTTCGTACTCCGAGTATGTACATTTATATCGCGAATTAAAAGGCAAAAAAAAAAAATGTTTATATATAACGAAAACTGTTCGACATGACGAATGATTGGACATTAGGATGAATTGCGTTTTTGATCGTCGTAAACACGTTTTTGACGAAGTTTTGAAAAATGTGAAAAACGAGCATTTATTAATTACCGTTGTATATATTATAAAAACGTCTTTTAGTGCTTAAGAGATATAATAATTAAGGCGGCTGTGAAGTCGTGGAATACTTATATACATATAAACAGAGATTTTAGGATTTTATTATTGTTTTGAATATTTAAAAGCAGCGATATATAAATCGTTCGAAAAACGATTCTGAGCGACGTTACAGTAATCGTTCATACGATCGACGAATTTGTAAAATGTCGTTAAAATACTACGCGCGTCTAAGCTCGTATTACATTTTGAAATATTAATATAATCGTTCAAAACCGCGGAATCATATCGACAATTTTACAGGGTTACGTTTCGTACGTTTTTTGTTAAATACGCACGGGGAAAAAATCGTTAAACGCGTCGAATTATGTATACCTACGTATATAATTACCTACGAATATAACGCGTGTCTATAACATTATTTTTACACGAAAAAGTGTAAATAATAATATAAAAAAAAAAACCGAACAAACATCGTTGTCGAATAAATTCAACGCGCGAATTTGTAACGCCGAAGATGTAGTAGAGATTACTACACTAGAAATATAAAATATTACACCTAAAACCAAACTGTCATAGAGAATTTGCGTCAATTATAGCAATGTCGTATACGACCAAAAACCGAGAGAAAAAAGAAATCGCACGTCCATTTCCGTTTATCGTAAAACAAAAAAAAAAAATACGAAAAGTAATGTTTTTTCGAGTTTCTTCTGAAGTATACGCGGCGATCGTTTCAAAAAAAAAATATATATTTTTCGTTTCATTTAGAATTCGAAAATCACTCTAAACGGCCCTTGTTCGCCGCCCTTAAGTACGCTCTAAACACGCGATATTTTACAATATTGTTTAAATATAAAAATATACCGTACACTCATATGAATTATGGCGCGCGTCTATTTAAATAATATAATCCGTACGATTTATTGTCATTTTATTTATTATTATTATTATAATTTTTCTAACGTGAAACATCGTTTTCGTATACCGTCAAAAAAATACGGTCTTTATAATGTTAATCTCGACGACCGACGACCGCGTATTATTATTATAATTATTATTAATGTGTCAATTAAATATACAAATTATGAATTATGGTTTCATAGACGTATAGTAGAATACTAATATTTATGCGGTACATTGAAAATAAGGCGCTTTTTCGCACGCAATAATATCTAAGGCGTCCGCGTTTAACAACCCCTTAAGTCACTCGAGCGAATTATTCGCGATAAATTATAAATCAACGGCTAAATATATATTTCATATACATACGGGAATTCAGTTCGCACATATATCGTAGATATCACTACGCGAGTATTGGTCGTAAATTACGATTATGAATACCGTAATATTAATATATCCGACGAGGAATTATTCGACAAGAGTACGCCGTCGTGTTTTGTACACGTGAATTTTGACTTACACGTACCACGGGTAGTACCACATAGACATAAATCAGTATACGATTCGGCGGTACGTTACACGGTCCGCATTTGTGTACTCTGTTGAAAGAGCACAAAACCGAAGACGAAAAGAACGCGTTTAATATATTACCAGTGGCGTAGCCAGGGAGGCTTTGGATGTTTAAACCTCCCCGTTGCTTTTTTCTTTTTACGTTTTCACCGAAACGGGTCCTCGTTACGAATACGAGCGTTGAGCAACAAGCCTAAGAGAAAAAATGTAAAAACCTATAGTCTCGTTCGTACTAAAATTATTGCGTAATACTGCGTGCTACGCCACCGAATATTACTAATTGTTTTAGCACCGCGATTCGGTCGACAAATTTAAGATTGTATTATTTTTTTATTTATCTCGCGCATCCGAATTTTTCGTTTTTTTTTTTTTTTTTATTATTATCATTTTGAAGATGTGGTCCAATTCACCAGGGGGACAAGAATAGAATGGGCAGGTCATGTATGGCGAGCCGATGGAAGTATGTTGAAAGGAGCATTGACATATATGGCGGTGGGAAAGAGACCAAGGGGAAGACCGCGAAAAAGATGGAAGGACACCGTCAGGGAATTATTTAAAGAAATTGGAGTGAACTGGGAACAGGCATATGATAGAGAGCGATGGAAGGAAGTAGTTTTGGCGGCTAAGAGTCTAAAAGGCTCGTAAAAGTCCCATAAAAAAAAAAAAAATCATTTTAGTCCATTTTCGTCTGACGAAAATTGCTACAAAAGCGGTATAAGGAAAAATCGTCTTCGTCAGAACTCATCTTGACGACTGGTGTTGAAGACGAAAATTATATACCAAATTAGTACGTGTGTTTGTTCCGTTTCGTTTTGTCAGTGTGTGCGTGGAATCTGTTCCGAGCAAAACGTCTCGAGCAGCTCGTCGAACGGTTTTGCTCTTTCAGTGTGCGCCCGACCTTACACTGTGTAGTTTACGGTAAACAATTTTCTCTTAGAATTTTATTTAGTCGCGTGTCGCAGATTCGCAATAGTTAATTCGTTTCGATGTACATATATTCATATGAACTACGCCGTTGTATTTTATTGGAATTATTCCAATTATCGTCGTCCGGAAAACACATAATTAGACGTTCGGAACGGGCAAGAGAAATTGAAAACTCAGCAAAAAAAAATCAATTTATCACGCGGTTGTTTTTCGATTTGAAACAACGATTGCAGCAGCATTGCGCGAATCTCGAAAATATTTACCGAAATGATTTTTGAAATTAAATTTTATGCGTATAAAAAAATCGAGAAACGTTGAAACGCGCGTAAAAAAAAAAAAAAAAAAAATAATAATAATAATAATAAAAGAAAACGATATTTTACACTGACGTGGGAGTAATGAAGTCGATTAATTTCGTATTTCTCGTAAGACAATACATTTTAATTTACATCGAATACAAACCGTGACATACGCGTCGTGCATGTATATAAATTGAAAATTAAATTGCGTAAAATATAATTTACCGTTTTTTTTGATAATAAAACGAGTTTTTACACTAATTCGATAACAATTAAAATAATTATGCCCGCACAGTTTTGTAACTTAAACAAAATAAAGCGTCTGAAACTTTTGGATTGTTCTCAATGGATGTTTCAAAAGTTTTCTCTTCATTACTTTAACTAAATTATGTTAAAACACGCCATAACAATATATTACGACGCATTGCGCACAATATTATAATTTAATGATTTCATTTTGTGCGCATAAATAATTAATTATTTTCTATACGAATTATTATATAATATATTAAAACATTACAATTACGATTTTTCGTAATGTATTATTATGAAAATATAAAAATTTCCCCTTGCCCCACCCCCCAAAAAAAAAAAAAAAAAAATTAAATCAATTTTAAATAAAAATTTTGAAGTGCATTCACAATCTGTATTCAGCAGTGTGATAAAATAAGCAAGCAAATGTGTTATTCTCGTGCACTAAGCGTGATGACGTGATTGCAGGAGGCATCCATTGACACTAGTTCAAAAATAAAACGTTTTTTTTTTTTTTGCTTAGCGAGTGAGAGTAAATGACGAGACCAGTTCCGTTTAAGACGTCTTGGAGTATTTTCGGGTATAATAGTGTCAGCGGATAGAATAGAAATTAGTGTGTTAGGGTGACTGCGTGCGTGTTCGAATAATAAATACGGGCAATAGTAGACATAGTTAAAGTCATTGTGTAAGGTACGATTAGGTTCAACATTACCATCGTGGAGCATTTGCTATTAGCCCAGCTGAATTAAATAAACTGAAAAGATTGAAAAAAATGATTGATATTCAATATGATTTAGCATAGTTGGATGTGTCATAGCCGGGCGGATAATTTGTTTATATATATATATGTATATAAGTAATTTGTTTTCGAGTGAAATGAAAAATAAGATATTATAATCGAAATTCGAAACGAATCGTATTAGCTCTGATAGAAATAACATTCGCGTACACATCCGTTTAGAGAGGTTGGTTATATTGTATACGTGTGCGTTTTCTTTTCTTTCACTACAACGGGCGGTGAGTGTCGAAACAAAGTAATCCAAAACCTCCGTCGAATCGGGCAGCGTTTTGTCGCAGGAACGTCAAAAAACGTGTCGAATCCGTATAGTTGTATCTAAAACGTAATATTCGCCTGACCGGACTGCCTTATACGGGGGAGAGATTCCGATCAATTTCGATTTTAACGTTAGAACCGTCGTCGTCGTCATTGCAACAGCCGATACAATTTTATGAAACGAAATTAATTTCATCGCGGTGTAATCGCGTGCGAAACCACGATTATTGTTTTTATAATATCAATCCGGTGGTTACGTGTAAATAAATAACGATTGGCGGCGATATCGTATATTGACGGGAAGGGATTCGAGACGACGGAACGGATTCGACCGGTTGGAAATCGAAATTCACGTTATATTTTATAAGCGGCTGATCGGATATCATCGATAAATGTCCGGGGCGTCGTTTAAGAGAGGAAAAAAAATAATAATAATAATAACACAAAAAAAAAAAAAAAAAAAATCTCATTACTTTACACACTCGAAACGCGTACGAGTTTCGCACTCGTTGCCGGCAGGAGTAGTGGCGAATAGCGTTCAAATGAGATTATCGAAAACGCGTTGGCTGTGAAATTAGACGTCAACGCGTTTTTCGCAAACGGGCGGCCGAATAACAACGGTAAACGACCGTAAGAGCAAATTGCTTTCCGTTGCATTTAGAATGTGTGTGTGTGTGTGAAGGTTTCCGCCGACGAAGCAACGGAAAATATAAAACTACTACTACTACCAATGCGAGTACTCATCCACCTCGCCCCCGCTCTTGTCCAGGTGTTTGTTCGCCGTACAGCGCGCGCGTGTGTATATTCAATGAATCAGCAGCAATCGATTTAATTGCGGAGCACGGTTAAAAGTAATAGTTTTACGAGTTAGCGGCGCTGTTTTTTTTTTGTGTGTATGGTAAAAACAATTTTCGATTAATAGTGTCTTTTTTTTTCGAATACGCACGAGATTCCGTCAGGGGCGTATACAAGGGGGGGGGGGCGATGGGGGCGATCGCCCCCGCCCCCTAGATACTTGTGTGTGTACCTATATCTACTGACGACTAAAATTAATCGAACTGAAACTGAAATGTAATAAAACATTTTTTTATTTAAAACTTAATATTTTCATGAAACTTTTCGATAATTCTTAGTTGGCAACAGATTCGACTCTCGCCCCCCCCCCCTAGGGGATGAAGTAAATACGCCCCTGGATTCCGTGCGGTAATGGCGAGCGACAGACAGATTTCTGGACGCGCACAGAAACGAATTGTACAGTAGCGTAAAAACGGGATAAACGGGTGAACAATGCGGAATTTAAAAGAGGGCCTTCCTCTTCCGACTTTTCAGAATATTTCTCATTTTTCATACGTCCAAAAAAAAAAAAAGCAATGCTGCGCTATTCGATTGAAAAAAAAACAAACAAACAAACAGAGATTCTTAGGTCCGAAGGAATTTCGCATTTTTATTTCCGACACGTAAAACGCCGTACAGAACATCATTTCGGAGACCGGTACGATATTGTTAACGACGATACCCGAAAATGATTTCTCTCGCGTTCGAATTCGATTATATTTTGTGTAGAAAACATTGAGAAACAAAATAGGGGGGGGGGAGGAAAATCGTATACGAATAATTCGCCGAATTAATTTTTTTAACAAAACCTGCGCGTAACGGTCATTCGCGAAATTAAAAAAATCCTAAAGAATTATTTTAACGAAATTCCCACAAGGGAGAAGAACGGTTGTCGGAGGACACCGCCGCGCGCGCGTAGAAGCTGCCGCCGCCGGAGAAGCAAACCCGAAGGACGTCTCTCACGCGTGCGATTAACAACTCCGGGAATTTAAAATGCTCGTAAAGTGGAGAACTTTAAACGATGTTCGCGTTAACGAATCATACGTCTGCAGTGCGTATTCAATGGAATAAAAAAAAAAAAGAGATTAAAATATAATATTATACACACACACACACGCCTTGTTTCATTCTTTTACATTTAAACCGAACGCGCACGGTATAATACGGGGGTGGGCCCTTTAAAAATTTTTCGCATCGGATCCGAATTTTCTATACGCTTAGGCGTTATATTACATATAATTTATCGTTTGTCAAACGACGAATCGCTTTTGTAAAAAAAAAAAAAAATACCACTCGGACGTTATTACCAAATATTATATAAATACAAGTTTACAAAATCGCATAATTTACGAAGACGCGTATATAATGTCGGCGGCTTTCATTATAATACACACACACACACATATTATATACGCATATTATATTGACGTAGTGTTCGGACAATGGATTACGATAATAATTTCAAACGGAAAATCGCGCGACGAAATTATTATATTTGTGTTTTATGGTTAAATAAACATTTTCTCTTCTCCCGTTCGTTCGCAATAGAACGCGACGACGCGTAATAATATATATTTAAATCTATATAACATTTGATTATAAATCAAAAAAACCAAGGCGAATTTAAATCAATAATTGTTATAATACAATGCGTTTTCGACGGTTTAATCCTAAGAGATGTTTCGAATTAAAAAAAAAAAAGAAACGGAGCTTATACTATTAATTCATTGTGTTACAATGCACACAACCGATGGTGGTAATCTCTGTAATTCTAATTAGTGATACTACGTTGAAGCAGGGGCGTATACAAGGGGGGGGGCGATGGGGCGATCGCCCCCCCCCTAGATACTTGTGTATGTACCTATAACTACTGACAACTAAAATTAATCGAACTAAAACTAAAATGTCATAAAACATTTTTTTATTTAAAACTTATTATTTTTATATAATTTTTCGATAATTCTAAGTTGGCAACAAATTCGACGGACCGTTTTTCTATTCGTCCCCCCCCCCTAAGGGATGAAGTAAATACGCCCCTGCGTTGAAGGGATACCAGTCACCTCAAGGAACTCGTAGTAGTCGTGTATATACATTCGTTTACATAATCCCATCGGGCGCGCTGTACACTCACCGCCGCGGCAGGTATAATAACGTAAAATATTACAAATAATTTACCCGTCACAAATCCGATACGTACGATTCGTTTGCATTCGGCTCTACATTATTATGATTACATTCGAGACGTGTGCGTGTGTATATTAATCGTATAAAATATATATATATTTATGTAGACAAATCTGTACGTCAGAACCAAACGAAAAAGTGAGTCACATTACGCTAACTTTTCACAAGAGTATATAAGAGCCGAAAATCGGGAACGCCTTGCACGTTTACCTCTAGTAAAACGATAAAAAGTAGAATTTTTAGCGGACTTCCTCCATCATTATTATACGGTTCGACGACCAAACACCGTCATACGTGCCAAAAAATGTAATAATCTGAAAATCGTTACATTTGTACTAACGTTCGTTATGGTACAGCGAAATACATACGCGAATATAAAACTCCACACGTCTTCTCTCTCTTTTTTTTTTGTTTTTTTATCTCGAAACATTCGTATAACTTTCACTACCGCGATTTCGTTCATTTTTTTTTTTTTTTTTTTTTTGAACACGAGTCTACTTGAGAAATATATTATATTTAGTAACTGTTATCGTCATTAGTGTATTGTTTAATACGTTACCGGTTTATTAAACAGGGTAGACTGCAGGGGCGTATACAAGGGGGACGATCGCCCCCCTCCCACTAGATACTTGTATCTATATCTACTGACGACTGAAATATTAATCGAACTGAAACCGTAAATGTAATAAAACATTTTTTTTTTTTATTTAAAACTTATTATTTTCATATAGTTTTTTCGATAGTTCTAAGTTGGCGACAGATTCGACGGGCCGTTTTCCTACTCGCCCCCTCCCACCCCCCCCCCTAGGGGCTGGAGTAAATACGCCCCTGGTAGACTGTCCATACACAGTTTTGTCGAGATATTAAATTTTTAAATTAAAACCTTTGCCGGGCGAATCAATCAACAGGCGTATAAACGAATTTAATTCTTGTCTAGTTAATACAAATATGGCTCGTCGGCGTCTCCAAACTCGTTCACGCGTTCACTCCGTCTGTTGACGTACGCAGACTGCAGCCCGTTTTTCCACCATATTAATTTTAACAGTGTTACAATACGATTCCGGTAGTTTACCGTCAAACGTTCGATTAAAAAAAAAAACGTTTTTTTTTTTCTCTCCGAAAAAATTCAATCCCATTAATAGGAAAAAAAACCCCCTGAGGGATTCGACATCGACTGTAATATTTGAGTCAAATGCCGGTTTAAAGTGCCCATCGTGACGGTACTCCGTGCGTTTATAACCGGAAATCGAATGATTTTTTTTTTTTTTATTTTGTTTTCATCGGTGGCGTAACGAGAGGGAATGCGAATATTTTTATATCCTGTCCCACGGAACACGGCGAATTCGACCGGTGGCGGCGGCCGAACCGCCGAAGAAAAACGAAAAAAAAAAAAAAATGTCGTAGCTGCAGAAGTTTTCAAAACTACATTCAGCCAACCGGAAAGTCCGAGTGAAACCCAACCACTCGCTCTTTACAAACGAAAAAACGCGACCACGCTTTTAGAGTGCGCGTTCGACGCCGGTGCAGGGGGATTGATTATCGTTAATGGTCAGTGGCGCACCCAAGGGGATGGACTCCGGGTCCGGACCCCCCCCTTGACTAGTGCAATAGTATTACATTTATAGATGAAAATCCAAATTCTGATACAACTTTCATATTTTTCTGTTAAAATTTCGCATACGATATAGATAACACCAGGTGTTAACAATTTATTGATTATATTATATTATTATAATATATAATCTATTTTTATTATCTATTAAAAGTTTTGTTTTTCATAATGTAGTTTTTTAGACCCCCCCCTTGAAAAAATCCTGGGTGCGCTACTGTTAACGGTAAAGGTTTTTCACATTTTCTTCTTCCGTCATCCGTGCCCGGAATACAGAGGAGGAGTCATATTCTTTAGAACGACTTTCCCACATTTTTGATTTTGTCCCCCCAAGTCCCTCTAAAATTACCTTAATATATTTAGACATTTAAGAATTGACATTTTCAATTATCGTGAAAGCCCGAGGTAAAAAATTAAAAATGCGGGAAAGTCGTTTTAAAGTAGATTTGACGACGAATTCAGATCGGTTTTCAGAATCCTTATCGCATCACTAGATCCATCGGTACGTTGGAAATAGGGATTTCGTGTTTTTCAAAAACGGTAGCCGTATTTGCTGACTCGTACCTGCGCGTGCGAGTGTACACACACACTAAACACTAAATACTACTCGCACAAATACACTGCGTAACGCGGAAAAAATCATAAAATTGCCTATACACAACCCCTTAATAAATGACCGCTTCCAATCCCGTTAACAACGCCCGTGTTATACGGCGCACGAAGTGGATTCATTCCCGTACCGATCGCCGGTTTCGTTTCAATTGAAAACGGAAAATTTATGGCGAATTTTCGCAAAAAAAAAAAAAAAATTTAAAGGAGGGGGGGCGGGGACACTTTTGCCCTCCGCGCACTCGTTTTCTTTTGGAAAAAAAAACAGGACAGGCGTGTGTCAGTCAGCACCTCGTCCTCCGCATACGCGAAACGGCTGAAAGGAATTCCGAAGTTCGAAGTCGGCGCGCGCGAGACCGTAACGATAAGAATCCAAAAAACGGATGAGGGGGGAACCCTCGCGTATACGTACCACCGCCGTGGGTGGCGGCCGAAATGTCAGATCCGCGCGCGCGCTCTCCCACTCACTCTCTCTCTCTCCCACTCTCACCGCGTCTCTGCCGCCGTACAAATAACGCGCACGATCCGTTCGGATTAGTCAACGGCGGCGGCGGCGGCGAAAGAGACGAGCGCGCCCGCGACTACCACCGCCGGGGTGGTTGTTGGTCGTGTCATTCGTACCGGTCGGCCGACACGATAATAACGTACGTAACGCGGAGGCCGCCGTCGCACAATTCAATTATTATTATTATTATTATTGTTATTATTGTCGTACACACGTGTTTTCGCGCGTTCGACTTTTTTGTTTGTGTTTAGTGGGAAAAAAGAAAATGTTTTAAACGCGTTCGAAATTATATTTTTATAGGCGCTCTCGTGTCGATAGAACAATAAATAATAATTTCCGGGGGGTTTTTTTGTTTTGTTCTTCGCTAAAACGACAACAACATGATTAGACGGACCGTTCTGATCAATTTCTTTCTACTCGGATTGTCGTCCAGCTACGCGTTGGCCGGTAAGTTGTGTTTTCTTTTCTACGTAATATTTTAATAATAGTAATAATATGCCGGACGGCGCAGGGGTAAATTTTTTTACTTAGAAGCCGCCACCCGAGCAATATGGGCAGTATCATCGTCGGCGGTAGTCTCTAAATCCAAGAATAAACCTTGTAGAAATTAGATAAACATTACCGAATTCTCGACGGAATTACTGGAATATAATTAATAATAATAATAATAATTATTAATTGAATACGACTGTTAGGAACGAATTTCCTTTACGTCGCCCGTGAAAACGATAAAAACGCGTTGTTGTGATAATTTTTATAAGAAACAAAAAACATATATATATATATATAATATTCTATAGTGTTGTCATATCGTATAAGAGAAAAATTTTCCGGAAATTTCGGGGAGGTGAGAGCGGTCGGCTTCCCCCAATTATAAATACGTCCCCTTTCCTCCTGAAAAAAAATCTGTTGATTTTTGTCATTTAAAATTTTGAAATTTCGTTTCGTTTAATCGCGCACGCGTGCCAAATCTGTGTCGCGTTCTATGATTTCTGTACAGCGATAATCTCCTCTCCCATTCCTCATTCCGGCAAATCAAATCTAACGCCGCTGAATAATAATAATAATAATAATAATAATAATACGCGTCCGCGTCGTACACATAACAGCAATCGCATTTTACGTTTTTACGGCAATTACAACCGTACGAAATGTCACAACTTATAATCGCCGGAGCGCTATCGATATTATTTATACAACGCACGAATGGGTGAAAAAAAGAAACCGAGGGAAAGAGACAAACGAAACAAGCTGGCCGATAAAAACGATAATTTTTTTTTTATATATATAACGAAATACGTCAATGTGTATAAAAATGTGTGGAAAAAATAAAATTATTCGTTCATAACACGCGTAGAATTCAACAATCAGTCGGTGTTAAGGAACTTTTTTATAAAAAATTTCGAAAATCGCGTTACGATTCAATAACAAATCAAACGGAATCGTATAATCCACGTATATTATTCCTTGCTACGACCACCAATGGGGGGCCATACGTTTGCGCGCGAAGACTATTTATTATCGATACCGTGTTAAATTCGTACGAAAAATGTCTGCTCGATTTTTAAAACTTATTCGAGAGTTGTCTACCAACGAATATAAGCGCAATAAATCGGGCGAGGGGGGGGGGTTTCGGTAATAATTTCAATAAAAAAAAAACGTTATAATTAATTCGTTCTCTCGTTTTTATTCGATTTTATATATATAACGCATTAGCATTATTCATTAAAACGTATTTTCGATGTATTCTGTACATAAAATGTTTTGATTTGCGGCGTAAATCATGACAATACATATGGGACATTTGTACGCGGTGTATGCGCGACCATTAAAATTGCCGTTAAATTTGGTCTTTGATCGGCATTAGCAGAAAAAAAAAAAACTCTCAAGGCATCGTAAAGAAAAAGTAAAAAAACATGAATATCGAACGTGCCTCGTACACTTAAAATTACAGAAAACCGTATTGCTGCAATTTTTTTTCACTTTTCGTTTTTCTGTCGTAAATAAATCGTTTACAATACACTGGAAATATAATCGAAAATGAAAATTAGAAGCCTTTAAATTTTCCTTCGTCCTAGGCTCCGAAAACTCTAGTTACAGACACTGTATACTGACGATATGTATAAAAAAAAAATGTGATGAAATAAAGCAAAACGTTTTTCGAAAAAAAAAACACTCGTTTTTGATTGATATTGGATTCTGAACGAAACCGACAGAAAGCTATTGGTTTTACAACGATATTTGTTTTTTGTCCCCCTTCTGAGTACGACTTTTCGACTACAGCAGAAGCGTTCGATTTACCCGTTTTCCGGTAGCAAATTTTCGGTCTTTCTTCGATTTTCCCAATAGTTTTTAAAACGCGGCCCAAATATTTACCAAAAAAATATCAATTTTTTTTTGTTTTTGTTAAAAACGGCGAAAACGCCATTTGTCGAAATTTATCATCTCGTATATTTAAAAAAAAAAAAAACAATGGCCTCCTAGTGCGTTGAAATGTTAAATGCGTAAATAAAATTTCAGAAATTTGCCATTTCTCGCCTATTTACAACGATTATTATTGGATGTTGAACCTATTTTATAGGTGATAAAAGGGCTGAAAATCGTATGCAATAACTTAAAACTTGAATTCTCATCAAATGCGCATTTCGTCACAACGTTTAACGAGCAGATAAAATCGTTTTGAATAGTTTTTCGAGCAATTTATAAAAGTCATATTATTTTTTTTTTCCTTTTTGTAATTTTTATTCCGTAAAAGTGGTAATTTTAAGAAAACGTAACGTAAGGCGTTAATATTGTATATTCTATGTATAAATATACGTGTATAATATTAAATAATATTACACCGAAATATCGCTCAGAACCGCGTATTATATCGAACGAGATAATTTATCGTTGCTTTCAAATGTATAAATACAACGAAACTCTAAAATGCGTAGCCGAGTTATTCATTTGAACGATGGATAACCGCGGCTCTCCTGTTATACCCTGTTTTAAATTATTATTTGTCTACGACTCTGGACGAATTGACGATAATAATCGTTTAATATTGCAGTGTAGTCGTTAAACGCGCAGTAATAATATATATTTCGACGATGATTTTATTTTAAGAAAAAAAACATTTTTTTTAAATACGATTTTTATACTTTGTACGAAAATATGGAAATTTCATCGAGACAACGCAAACAAGACGTATTGACTTTTTTTATTCCGAAAATATACGCAATAATGATTTGACTTTCGGTCCCTCTGTTTTGCAGTACACACTACAGCGAATACAAGAAACGAAAAATATCGCTTTGAGTGTATCATCGCCCTGTAATCTGTAATAACGCAATATTAAATAACTGCGAGCGTACGATTTAAAATAGTAATAATAATAATAATATCTTTCCGAGTATTACTTATTGATCTGAGTTTTATTTATATAAATTGATTCGATGGAAATGTGCTCGAGTATACAACGAAAATATTCATATAAAAGGTGTCTAGCGAAGGTAAGAAAAAAAAAAAACAATTTTTCTTTTCCATTTATATCGTACTAAATTTCACCCAAGTCTTATATATATAAAGTCTTTATTTCTCGAATATTTTTAATTAAAACATAGCGAATTTCAACGAAAATTCTAATTGGAAAAGTAAATCTCAATTTAATATCCGTCGCTATTTATGTATATATACTCGTAAATATATTTTGTTTTCGGAATTTCGCGTTCGTTTGTAGCCCTTCGCTCCCCCTACGTCATAGAATAGTGTACTCGAATACAAAACATATTTCACAAAAAAGTATTAAACACGATAATATTTATCACAGTTACTATACACGCGTATTATACAAGTACATAATAATATACGCGAATAAGAATAGAAAAAAGATCCAATAACGAGCAAATGAAAATTCTACGGAGTGAAAACGAATTGGAAACGACTTTCGAAGTCGATAAACGTAAACCCAATGCGTTTTATGTAAAACGAAAACAATAAATGTCGAGCGTAGAAAAAGCAATTATAACACTTAAATTTTATTGGATGTTATTTGACGAATATTCCATATACGTTTTTTTTTTTTTTTTATGTCGAAAAAATATTTCCATCTCATAACTATTCTTCACCGTAACGCCGTTTAAAAATACAATATATTACAGATCGAAATAAATGTTTTTTTTAAAAAAAAAAAATCTTACGGTTATATAACATAACGGTGCACTTAATTCGTACTCTTTTTGCATATCGTTTGAAAACGCGTATTAATTTACTAAATAGATTTTCATCATTAAATCGTACGAACGGAACGCACGCATTAATTGTCATTTTATATATCGTTATTACCTGAAGTGCACACAATACGTATTATAGGGATTTATACAATTTGTGTGTGTGTGAACAGCAGAAATATAAAATGCACACCAGCACGCGTTGTAAATATAGCGTGTACAATTACACAAAAATGTGTGTGTGGACATATTATTATAGCGTATATAGACTTTTTCCTGCGCGAGTTATGTCCAAATATTCCTTTATACATAATGTATACGCGCAAAAATAGTATTCAAAATGACAATAAACGAGATTATAAATATATTTAGAAAAAAATAATAATAAATAAGACATAAATCGATTACTATTTTAAACTATTCGCATTTGTATTGCAATCGTTATAAAATAAAATTGATATATATGTGTATTTTTTTTTTTTTTTTCATAAAATCAATTCCATTTCGTTGTAGATTTTAATCCGTAATCATTTTATCGTGTACCATTCGATTTGAATGGTAACGTTTAAAAGAACAATAATAAAAAATAAAAATCGACGCGTTGATTTATTACACGTATTTTTCAATTAGAAAAAAAAAAAAATACAATACAAGCGCGTATACGTATCGTGCGAATTGTAAAACTGTATTAAATATATAGAAATAAGCGTAATATTTCAACCGTTTGGAAAAAAAGAACTGACACCGTTGACGAGTTCTGAAACGCGCGCGGAAACGTTAATTCAATAAATCCACTCACTTCTAGTGTCTGATATTTTCTCAAAAAAAAAAAAAAAAATCCACTTACAATATAATTAAACACCGAGAAAATTCGGTGATTTTTATTTTCGTTTAATATTTACTCAAGTGAAATCGATATACTTCGTGATTGTTCGTTGTTTTATTATTTTTTTTTTCGATTCGATCGTTGTCGTTCCTTTTTGTTTTCTCCGTGTCTTATTAAGTATAAGTATCGAAATTGCTGGTACCGAGCTCGGAACATAAACCTCTACTCGATGCGTATAATAAGTAACAGTTATACGTATGTGTTTGTGTATTTATATTTTCATACAGTTAAATCGTGCGAAGTATTCCATTAGATAAGTAATAATTAATCGGAAAACATTGTACGTAAAAATAAAAGTAAAACATGTTTTTAATATTGATTTCATAAGAAATTGCAAAAATAATAAACAATTATACAGATGGACTATTTGTTAAGAATGATATAGAAACATTTAAAAAAAAAATTAACGCGAAACATTGGAACTTATCGGTAGGAAATCGTTATTTAAATCGCTTTTACTTCAGCCGGTTTTAATAGAGTAACGGATAAGTATATATATATATATATATATATATATATATATATAAATATAAAAATTCTTTCGTACTTTTTTCTAAAAAAAAAAAAAAAAAACACCTTGTAAACCTTATTTTCTCGAATTCTCTCGTGTCGCAAATGCAAAATAAATATATCTCCGGCGCGCAACAACAATAAGAACGCAATTTATTACAATTTACAATATATAAACCGATCTGTTTGAATGTAATCTTAACAAATCCACCTATCGTATCGGTCTTGTATTCAGTAATTTAATATAATATACTCGTACGCGACAACGGCGTTACAATGCAAATCTCGCGCGTTAGTTTATACACACAAATTTCAAACTGTAAATATCGCGGCGCTTTTCTACGAATTAACGTTTTCAATATTGCGTTTCGTCCGCAGTCTATGTATTTATAACAAAACTATTCGACGTTACAAGTATGCACTCGTAAATATTAAAATATTTCCGTAGCACGCGGGCCGAGTAAAGATTAAAGTGAAAATACAAACAAGCAAGACAACATTCGTTATAGGTACCGTTTTGAGCTTATTGGATTTGTTCGTTTTTTTTCCCTCCCCGACGTTTTATTATTCGAACGAACGTATATTATGATCTCGAATTAAAATTCAATTATACGCGAATAACAAAAGAAAAAAAAAATTCGCGAAAATGTTAATTATGATTGACGATTTGCCGTTAGTTAAAAATTAACATAATGTATGCGTACGCGTATACGCTACTTGGAAGTACACATAAAACGTAAAAAAAAGACTATATATAATAATAATAATATTAATAATATTGTACGAGAAAAAATTCCGTACGCGTCGTTAAGAATTAAATAAATTAAAATTCTATCGCGTTTGAAAACTTTTTATCTACGGTTTTCAAAATTTACTCTGGTTTGTACGTTTTCCATTAGGTTATACTAGTTTTTCTTCTTTTCAAACCTCGAAACATTCATCTTATATATAAATATATATGATTTACTATATATATAGTAAATTGCGTGTTTTCTTTGAACACCTGACTCATCTCCAAGATTGTGATCAACAAAAAATTATTCCCGGAAGATTTTTCATTGAAATTATGATAATTATGAAACATTCTTAATAAGATGATTAGATATTCAGATTTTTTTTTTTTTTTAAAAAAAAATTCTTTTTAAAATTCAAGTTCATTTTTTTGTAAACCATTTAAAGGACACACTGTTTGCGTATAAATGAAATTAATCGTCCGTAAAAGCGAGAAAAAAATCTTTATAATCAAAAATTTAAATTATACAACTTATGTACATATTTCAATATTATATATGGAAATTTTTTTGTCGTAAAATTTCAGAATTTCCATCTTAAATTTTACTTCAAAGCAAATGCCAGTCAACATTATGCGAGACGAAACAACAACGCGTCAAACTAAACATATTTGTATAACATCATTTGAATTCCGAGCGAACTATAATATACTTATTAATTAATATACTATATGATTTTAAAATATATTAATTTAATGTAATAATGTGTGTGATTCAAAACTATTTGCACTTGTTTTTCGGGTCCCAGATATAACATGGAGTTTTCCTGATACCGCCGTAAGTGTGTTTTGGCGACTGACCGGTGTTGTTCAGGTACGTTTCTCGTATGCATACAGTGCTTTTTGCTTATAATAATTGTCGGTTTGTAAATATCGGAATCTGTTGATTTCAAGAGTAACGGGAATCCGCTGTATGTATATTTCATCGGCGTGAGGAGAGAATGAGGAAAATTTTTTCAATTTTTATGGATGGGCGCTTTGCCGCTTTACCACTTTTTAAGTATAAATTCATAAAATATTTCGAAAAGTTTTACTCCTTTATAGCCTCGTGGGATTTATTTAATATAAACATATGTTCAAGAAAACAAAATGCATATATAAGATGACTCAAAAAAACGGGATCTTTTGCGAGGGGAGAAGGGGAAATCATAATAAGAAAAATCTAAAATAAACTCGAAATGACAGAAATTAAATTACAAGAGCTTGTAATGTTTAAGAACACGTTTTTAAAAATCGGTATCGGGATATTCCGTATTTCACGTGGTGTCTCTGCATGTTTCCCATCGCTCACCGTTAAAATCTTAATTAGAATTTCACGGATTTTGTCGTGAACTGTATAATATTTAGATCATCAAACGTCATCGGTCGGGTCGTATATTGATCGGAGGATTTATATGGGTAGCGCCTCGAGGAAAAATCATAAACGAATAAATATCCCGGTGATGTCGGTTGCCACGAACTATTGTAAAATCTCGAGTCACCGAACGATTCTCGCACAATTGCCTTGCGCTGTACAATGTGTGTGAGATATTTCGATCTTTCGTTAAATCTTTCGTTTTGAAAAATTGTCGATAATGTGTTTCAAAGAGACGATGCGACTCGGTACACTTCGAGGACGACATTCAATGGCAGTAGTCTTTAATCGTAATGATTCGTAATTTACCGTCGACGGGTGGTAACTACATCAGCTCAAGATTCGGCATCTCAAACAGCTCTTGTGGTTAAATTTCTGTCAATAGAGTTTATTTTCAGATATTTCTCCAACATATTACGTAGTTTTTTCTTTTCAAAACGACTGATTTTATTTTTCAATTAAAAAAATATGTATTAATGACGAAATCTAATTTTCGCGAACTCAGTGGTTCAATTCATTTAATAATTTTGTCTTTACGTCAAGATTTATATCGCGCTTAATCAGATACAGCGTACTACAGGAGAAACGAAAAATGTCTATATTGCGAGTCAGTTTTAATTATTTATACATTGCCTTATACAATACCTCGTAGTGTACAAGGACGGACGGGCGACTCTCCTCGCAATATTGTCAATAATCAATCTCCTCGTACGAAATGATATGATATTAACAGTAAACACGCTGATTTTATAGAGAAAAAACTCGTGTGTTTCTCGTATTTCTCGTGTTCTGTCATCGAATATAATAAGTATTATATATATATATATATATATATATATATATACGTACACGAATCCGATATCATTTGTAATAATATTTTAAACAATCGGTTCTTTCATAACGGTAACGTTATTTTTTCCCTTCGAGAAATTCAATGACTTTTCAACGCGACGATTTCAAAACACCGACGGTGTGTATTTTTTCAAATAAATCGGTTGTCAAACACGAAAATCGAAAAACCTACTGGAATTCAATAAGAACAATACCTATTACACCGGGGAACAATATAACGTTGTTATAATATATTGTAAAAGTTTTCGTTTTATATCAACCGATTTAAAGATGTTCTTTCGTTTACGGCAGTATAGCGGCTGAGCTGTAACCATCATTCGTACTGATGGGCGTGCGGTTGTATCGTATCGCATACACATACGTACACTTTTCAAATAGCTCGGTGGATTCAAATGTTTCAGCATACGCGGGAATCGTTTTAACTCGAACAAAACACGTACAATTTCCTTTTATTAGAAAAATTACGTTTTCTTTTTTTTTTTTTTACGAAATTGCGAATTTTATATGACATAGAGAAGCTTTATTATTTCTTTTCGATACGATAAATTAAATTTGTAAATCGAACAAAGTCATGATGATGATTTATTTATATAATATATATATAATTATTCTCTGCAACCGACACGTTTTTCTCTCGTACGCTTTCATTGACTACACGGCGACGGGTACAATTATGTATACTGGAAATCATTTAAATACGCTGAATAGGACTTCCGCGATCAGAAATACTTTTAATTCTCCGATAGAAATATATAATATAATATGCAAAAGACGGCATGAAATAACTTTTCAATAGTGAATTATATTCCTTTCACGACGGTCGCGTGAACACTACAAATTGAACCCAATTTACAGACAGATGTAAATCTCTCGCCGTTCCCCGGCATATTATTATAGTATATAATATACCGCGCGGTTTTGTGTTTAGAGTAAAGTAATCGCAGTTATCCAGTGTGCCTATTGAGAATATATTAGCATATTATTGTAGAATTTATGGGCCGTTTATTCCGTAATAAAAATAGATTAGACTACATTCTTAGTGTGTAGATCAAACGAGACTTGTGTGTTATATAGAAATAAACGTGTTTTTTTTTTTTTACATTATATTTTATCATATAACACTTTTATTATAATATACAAATGACTAATAAGCGTAACGTACTTTATAAATTATCCACAAAAGAAAATATCCGATGTTTAGCGGCGGCGAAGAGACGTTTTTATAGAAATCTCGTGGGACATCTTTCAATTTAAATCGGTTAGTGTAAATCTCGAGTATTTATAAAATTCGTTTTTTCTAAATTCTTGTGTACGTTTAAAATAATTCAATGTAACCCTAGCGAACTTTCTATACACATTTTTACAAAGCTTATAAAATTTCGGTGTCAATATAGTACCGGTCGTAATTCAAAATTATATTTTTCTTCCCAGAGAAATTTTGATTTTGAAGTTGACAAAGTGGTTTTTTAAATTCAATTACAATATACTATCACGAATTTCTGTTTTTTTTTTTTATGAAGAGAAAGTGAAAAGAATTCGTGATGTGTTGATTGAAACAGGGCCGAGTGAGGAGGATTCGAAAAATTGTTTCTATTCTCAACGGAAAGGTGTAAAAAAAAAATTAAATTATATTAAAAAGAAAATCGTCAAGGGAGAATATCACAATTTCATTCGCGTTTTCAGCACGTCCCTGATATTGGCAACCAATTGAAAAAGACGATACAATTTTCTTATTTAATTATAAATTATTTCGTTCACTATACGCCGTTGTGTATGTCCAATATTTACGATGGTTTGTATTATTATAGAATATCAACCTCACAGGCATTCGTAGCTTGTAGGCGAGTGGCAAAGACCTAAAATTAAATTATTATCAACAACAATTAAAAGTCATAGCCCGTAATAATCTTATGTAATAGCTACGTAGAAGATTTTTTAAATGCTTATGAGATTTAATTTATATATGCGTATAATTCTGCTCGAAGGTAGGAATGTCAAAGAAAATAATCAACTCGATTGGGTCGAGTTAAATCAACAAAATTAACACCAGTTAAAAGTTAACAATTAATGTAGAATACATTTAACTCTGTGAGTTTAACTCAGTTGAGTTAAAGTTAATTTTTTCCCCCATTAAAACATTAGCATTTAAGTCCTCGAAATTACTCAATATAATCACAAATTCTTTAATCTAAATTACCAATATAAAATAAAAATCTAAATATTTTACTAATATAGACTCGAAAATTAATAACTGCTTACAGTAATAATTGGGTTACTTTAATCGATAATTATATTACTTTTTTCTTTTGGATTTAAATTTCTGCTATAAAAACAGTTTACTATATAACAGTTTCGCGTTCAGTCGTTTCGTGGTGCGTATCTTTTAGTTAATAACAACGTTATGCGTATACTTTATTTCGTATAAAAAATAAATCGGATTTTTCGTTAGAAAAACATTATTGGTAAAAGCCAATAATAATAATCGTACGTCGTACGCGTTTCGTATTTCTTTCACGGGATGTTAAATATTTATTTATAAAAGTAAACGCAATTGGATTATCGGAGGAACGTAATAAGCAAAATAGGCAAATTTCCAATTCAAAATATAACTACACTTGCCACAATCGTCCTGAGTCCTGACTCGTAACTCAGACGAACACTCAAATAAATTATTTGTATTTTAGTCGATCTAATTGGTTACATTAATTATTTATGGTATTTAAACGACAAATTTTATTAACTACAATGAATAGTCGAAGAAAATAAACCACGTAATTTTATATCCCCCCCCCAACACTTTTGATTTAACTCATAGGAAATAATAAATAATGCAAATAGTTTGTATAATTTTTAAATCTTTTCGATATGTATTTCGTGTAAAGCCGTTTAACCGAACCATTCATCACACGTTCTTGTATAGGACAAGGTAGGTGGACGAAAATATCTTAAACGATCATGATCCGTTTACTTATCGTTCGACTATCACTCGCTACGAGTTAAAGCGTTAAGAATAATAATTGTTATAAAATGATTAAAATACGTAAAAATACTTTTAAATATTTCCACGTTCGTCTCAGAAAACTGTTCAGCATTCTACAAAGCGCGTCCGATTTTCGTTTATTTTCGTGTCACACAGCGAACAAACAAAAAGTTTAGTTATCATTATTTTCTCTCGTCCTTAATCAAAAACATTTTAATTGAAATTTTAATTAAATTACACACCGCGATATCGTAAATTCGCGTTGTAGTTAACTCACCTTTTGTAAACACATAAAAATATGGGCACAAAAAATAAATCCGTGTTTTATACAACTTTTACACGTTAGACAATAACGAATATAATATCATCTGTTCGTAGAAAAAAAAAATTTTTTTTTTCTTTAGAATTCTGTAAAACGTGACCACAATAATATGCGTGTGCAATACTTAGTCATCCCGCGACAAAAAACTATTTTACGCCATTGTGTTCTTTCGTTCAACACATCTCTCTCTGAACACTAACGGGTGTGTTTTTACGTTTTCAAATTACACGTTTTTCATAAATCGACCATCCATCCCTGCTTCCACCAGCTATAATATATCGAGCGTAAAATTTCATATTCTTGAAGTATTTCGATCATTTTTCATTTTTTTAAATAATCATTATTTACGCGTCGTAAAAATCTCGACTTGTTATTACGTTTAACGTTCTCTACTTCCAACGTGTCTATAGTGATGCGATAAGAAATTTGAAAACAGATTCGAATTCGTCGTGAAGTCTACTTGAGATCGGCTTTCCCACATTTTTAATTTTTTTCTCATAAATCCTTAAAAATTAATTCAACAATTTTAAAATAAAAAAAAAAAAAATTGGTCAATATCCAACTTTTAAAGGTCTCGAGATAAAAAAAAGAAATAAATGAAACAAGTGGATAAGTCGTTCTATAGTAAAATTCACGACGAATTCAAATCTGTTTTCAAATTTCTTTCTAGATCGATCGATACGTTGGAAGTAGGAAACGTCTATTCTGCTATGTTTCGTGTGTGTGTAAGATGAAGAGAGAAAATGCCCGCTTTCAATCCCCTTTTAAACGATAGAATTTTATAGCAATTTTTATACACCGGTACTTTATATATATATATATTATATTTTATACTCCCGTAACACTAAAATTACTTAATTAACAGTTTTATTATTTCGCAGTATAATTCTTATACGCTTTAAATTCCGATTCCGGTACCGATTATTACTGTGAATCATTATCGCGTACGGTTTATACACCAACAATAAATAACAAATAACAAGTAAAATAAAGTAGCTGGTCGTGTTTTTTTTCTCGTGTGTTGTTATCTCTATTCATAACGTAAAAATACAAAAAAAAAAAAAAATCAAATAACGATTTATAGTAGCTATGGTAACGGATTTTACTACTTATAAATTTAAAGAAAAAAAATGAGACGTGTACATTGATATGGTATATGAACGTAAAGAAAAAAACGTCGTTGTTATCTGAAAAAGTCGAAAATCCACGGCGATTGCAAAAATATACGTTTCGCATTTGATACGTATGGCTGTGAAACATATATTTTCAAGGGGATTCGTATAAAGTAAAGTCAATTCAATCTCAGAGAGAAAGAAAAAAATCCAGAACAATATGTAGATTTTATTCGCGAAGCGCATAGAAAATAAACAAACGTCGTACAAATAATATTATTTATATTAAATATATACACCACGATAATTAATTGAATTACGCGAATAAATTAATTAATTCAATGCTATAATATCTCTCTGTGCGCGTTGAACGACGTTAAACCGTTTAGACGATTTTCACCCAACGAATTTCTTAAATACGTTTAATAACAGTAAAACTTCTTTCGGCTGCGGCGGTGATATTTTTGCATATTCACAGAACACCCGTGTGTCCAGGACAGGATACGGTCCAGGGGATTATTCGGAGCCGTCCGTTCTGTGTTCATTCGCACTCTATTTGCGAGATAAAATCGAAATTCTCTCGGTTTTACGCATTGGTTATATAATTGCTGTGTACGGAAAATTTTGAAAATACACGCTTCGCGCATATGGCGCGGCGGTGGGGGGGGAGAGAGCGTGTTTTGAAGAGCGATTCGTACGAGCGTCGAGAGTTCTCGTCAATGGGAACGGGCAAATGGCTGACTACACCTGTATTAGTTGTAAGTTGTCGAATACAACAACCGAACGTATAAGAACGTATTCGTCGTCGTCGCAATGAATTTTGGAAAAAAAAAAAACCACTTTTTCGGCCACGGCGGTCACGATTTCGTTGGTCTCTCGAGACGGTTTCTCCTCACGAACGTCTCGACCGTTGCCCCGCGGATCCTCCGGCATTTCTCGCACCGCGACGAAATCGGCCGTCCGCCGTCACTGCCGTCGGGCCGCGTGCCGTCGTCGTCGACCCCCCGGTACTCCCGTCGCAACCGACGCGTCCGTCTTTCCGTTTCGGCGCGCAACGCGTCCAGGAAACTCCGCAAGATCGGACGACCGCCGCCGCCGCCGCCGCCGGATTTCTCGCTCGCGGCTCCCTCGCGACGGGCACCGGTTCCGGCGTTGCGTTGCCGTTGCAAAGACTCCATCGTGTTTTTTGTCCCAAAAACGAATGCGTCGAGAACGCGGTGTCTGTAAAAATCGATGCCAAACAAAACGTATTTAAAACAAATCAATAAATTCGCGTGTACCGTGGGAGATTGATTGAAGCCAATTTATATATATATATATATATTTAAAAAAAAAAAAAAAACAATAATTATATACGAAACGCGCGGAATTTTCGTGTGGATTTGTATAGTTTATGTGGTGTCCGCTATACGTGGTTCGATTAAAGCGCGATCAACAATATTCACCGATATAATATATTGTCCGGTTTCGTTCAGAGTGTCTTCGGAACGCGATTATCTTTCAATATTATATCGACTCAATTGACGTCGAAATAATTTCGATTGTTTCCAATGTATTGCACTCGTCTTCGGTCCGATTGTCTGTATCGAATAATCTAACGGGCCGCTTAGGGGGAGGATTGAAAGCGGACATTTTCTCTCACTCTCTCTCTGCCGTCTTGCGTAAACACACGGAACACAGGAAAAAAATACACGTTTCCTACACCCAGCGGTGCGATAAGAAATACCGAAAACAGATTTTCAGTATTTCACTATATTGTTATAAAATAAATTTTTAATTTTTATTCAAATTTATATAATTTTGTTTATTAAATTTTATTACTATTTTATTAGTCCCTATTCCCTTGTTTGGGAATAAACAAATTAATATTTATAGTATTAAATATTTTTAATTCGTTGCAGTGTTATATATTATAGTAGTTAATATAGTTAATTATAAACACAAATCAATCAGTAGAAGGCAAGTATCAATTTCATATATTTTATTTTACAAACATGCTTATTTATTGTAAATCATTGACAAATTCAACAAAATCTTACTAAACGTCATAATCACGCCACGTCAACTGCGGGTTTGCAAGCGAAAAACATAACAACCTAATGAGATGATTTTTTTCGTTTTTCTTTTTTTAACAACTCTTTTATATATATTTTTTTATCCGTTAAATTCTCGGCGAAACGATGTTAATCGGTCTTCACATTGTGATCGCTTTTTCATTTTTTATTTTTTGTCTCTAGACCTTTAAAAGTTGATTATTATTGGCCAACATTTTTTTTATTTCAAAATCGTTCGATTAATTTCTAAGGATTTACGAGAAAGAATTAAAAATGCGGGAAATTCGATCTCCAGTATAGACTTCACGACGAATTCAAATCCGTTTTCTTATCGCACCACTAGACACGTCGGAAGTTTAAAAACGTCTACGCGTAGGTTCGTTAATTATTATAAAAATATAGTAAAGAAAAAAACAGTTTAATCGGTCTTCACATTGTGATCGCTTTTTTTTCTTTTTCCGAGCGCAGATTTTCGGGGAAAAAAAACGGAAGAACGCGCGTAAGTATAACGTGCGATTTATTATTTAATAATATTATTATATCCCTTACCTCTCGTACCTTTTCATTCGTATTTCGCATTTGTATGTATTTTACGAGTTTTAATTTTTTTTTATATATATATAAAACGCATTATATAATATTATTATGTATAGTAATAATAATAATAATACCGCGTTTACTTATCGTTATACACACGGTACAATTGGATTAAAAAGAAAAAAAAGTCGAATTTAAAAAATCCACACGCGTAGGTTATTTCGTAATTATTATAAAAATATAGTAAAAAAAAAAAAAACAGTTGATCGCAATGAGATTAATTTTACACCGTAAATTTATTCTCAACACTCTTATACAAAAATAAAATATCCGGAGTTCTGACGACATTACTCGTTTGGTCGAAACGACGACGGACTGAATTGAATCCTAAATTTCATAAGTTTTATCAGTTATACAGTGTACCGATGTGTGTACTACTCTATACATAAGTGTACGGATGAAAATTTTATATATATAAAAAAAAAAAAAAAAACAAGTCGTCCTACGTTATTTCAAATAATCTCGGCAATCGTAAATCGTAATTTTTTTCTATTTTCACATTAAAATCCTCTCCGACAAAGTATACCGTAACGTATTACACCCAAAGCACAGAACGATTTTTCGAGATTCTGAAAATCATCGTTTTCGAATTTGTAGCAATAAGAAAATTCTAAAAACGTACATCTTAAATTATTCGCTTAACAACGTAATATAATCCACGGCACGCGCTATACTTTTTATCCACTATTTTTATAACGTATTTGTTTCAAGTGGAATTTCTGCAAAATAATATACGTTTAACGCGACAGGCCGTTGCCCGGCACTGGCACTCTGTACGGATTATTATTTTTCTGGTAAACATCGCATTTGCATTTGTACACGGTAAAGAAATGAAAATCATTTATAAGAACTTTTTCTATAATTATTACGACGTTTCGCTCCGAAAACGAATAAAGATAATAATACATTATATTTTACTCGTCGTTATCACCCAAACGAGGTCCGTTTTGTTTTCAAAACGTGCCCGCTCTAATGCGGACAAGGATCCAGAGCTCAGGTGACCAGATGATGCGTCGCAGCGTAAAGAGTGTGTAATGTGTCTGCGTTTCGGAATAGGTGAACACCGTGTACGACACGCTGAGGGGAAGGAGGATTGTAGCTACGAGCGTGCGTTTATAAGTATAGGAAAACGTGCTGATCGGCTGTCGTGATAGCCGGGGCCGCGTGTAGAATAATTGGCTTGTCGCGAAAGAAAAGCGTTGTTGTAGTATAACGCGGGGAGAGAGAGAGAGATGTGTCCGCGTCAGAGCGTATACGTTTTGTGAAAAAAAGTATTTGCCGGAATGCGAAACGAATCGCAAACAACGGTGATTTTAAATTCCGAACAAAGGTTCGTCCCGTAGTATATCATTATTCATTGTAGTTTTACACTCGTGCTATCCGAAAACCTTTTACAGATCAAAAAAAAAAAAAAAAACCCCCCCGTTTTAGATTCTTCACGACATAAAATTACAGTTAATTCTCACAAATAGCTCATTACGGGCTGTAGAATAATAAATCGTAATGGCTACACGCCGCGGGCTGCATAATATCCGAGACGGGAACTCGTGTAAAAGTCTCGCGAAATCGTTATTGTTATTATATATTATTTATATAGAGCACAAGTAAGCGACAGACAACCCTAAATATAATAATAATAATAATAATAATAATAATATAGAATAAAATGTGCACGTTCTACTGCAGACATACCGATGTGCGTATATTCTGCTTCTTAACCATCGTAGCCACCGATGATGACAGGCGCATATACGCAAATTACTTTTGGAGAGCGGCATAGAAAACGCGCTCGTTATTTCCTGAACATAATAATATGTATATAAACCGTACCTGCCTGCTCGATGAGCGATGACCCACGAGATGCTTTGAATTCCGCAAAACGGCCGTCGACATGTAACGTACAACCACTAATATGTTACACAGTAGGTTCGCAGTAATGTGGATCGATTGAGAGAGACAACGAGTTCGCGAATATATTTACAATAATAATAATAATATATTATTAATTGTTAAACCATCGTTAAACAGGCACGTGAAGCTGAATGTTGGGTGTGAATCCAGGGGGTGCTTGAATAATTAATATAAATATTTATATCAAGTACTAAAATTTATATTATAACTGTAACGCGACGGCGGCACTAAAGACTTAGAAACCATTACCGCCTTGTAAACAGAAACGAATTGCCTGTCCATTGTTAGTAATTTGTCATTCCATGTTCAATTCACTGTAGCCGCCCATAGGTTACATTTTACAAGTGAAAACCTCAGCTATAAACAGAACATAATTCCGTAGCCAATTAAGATGAGAATATAAAGTAAGACAATGTGATTTGCCGTGTGATTGCCGCTCAATGTTTATACGAAAACTGAAACGCGCATATTCACACAATACTTTTTTTGTCATCAATTATTTTGGTAGTGGGAAAAAAGAAACATTTTAGCCAAACGGGTCAATCACAAATAATTTACGAATTATTGGTAAAACACTGAAATAAATTACTCAGGAAACTGGGGGGAGGGGTGTTAATTTGAAGTCCGGGGGTGTTAAGCACCCCCCTATGTGCGCCTATGAGCTGGACAATGTTAGCACGCGTCTTTTTAAAACCTTTCCGACAAATCGTACACGGGATTCGTCGACGATTTTCGAAATTTACCGGGGGGGGGGGAACAAAAATAGTTGACGAGATATTCAACTTTAGAGTTTATAGTGCCGAATACATGCCCAGCACTGCGTAACAAAAAAAAAAACGTACAAAACCAATCCAAAGATATTCATCTGTATATTATCGTTGGCGAAAAAACTCCCACAAGTTTATCGACGTTTACACAAAATAATAAATTTTCCATCCTACGCTTAGCCACAAAATGCACGTAGAACGCGTGCCCGCTGTGAAGCATTTAAAACTTTTAAGTTTGCCCGCCGAGTTAAAATTATGTCTTCCCTGAAGACTCTTTACTGTTCACTAGTTAGATCAATATATTAGAGCCATTTGGGACCGTTGAACAGCGTTTAAATTCTGTGTTACGCTTGAACGAGTTCAACAGAAATGCGTAATACATGTTATTAGTGTTATAAAGATCGAGTGGGGGGGTTTCCTCGTGATTATATACACACGCTAGTTCTCTTCCTCTCGATCTAGACACTGTTTCCAATCATAGGCGTGTCGTTAATCCAAGTTTTTTTTTTTTCTGGGCGAAATTATTACGTGGACGAATCTATTTTCCCTTACTTGACTACTCTTTCGAATACCTTTCAATGTCTTTCCGACGACCAGTACCGTTTTCGCTTTCCACCTCGTCAACAAGCTCATGTAGACCAAACGATTGTATAGTTAGTTTTGACTCCTCATTGTAATGCTTACAGTTTTAAACGTTGATTGCTATCGATTTTACGTTTTCGTCGATTTATATTCAAATGTTTACTATTATTGTAAATCGCGGGCTAATTTACGAATATCGTTGAAAAATTGGAATCGGCGTCTCAGTTATAGGACAGCAGTACTCGGCGTGTTATATCGCGGAGTACTGTTTCAGTTTTTCTACGTGCATGCGAGATAATATAATACGATTATTCGCCGTGAAACGCGTTTATATTCTCCAATGTATTTTCGGATTTTGTTTTCGACAACGCAAACTTTTTGGTGACGACGAGATTATAATAATTATTAATTTTCCAGGATCGGAAGAGACGACGTTAAGAATTCTTTTATTTTAATCAACACGGAGTTTCAAAAAAATATCCTAAAAAAGGAATTGAAAACACTGGAAGAACACTGGTATTTTACATTTGAATGGTTTTTTTTTTAAAAAAAAAAAAAGCCTTTGATTGAGTTATTATTTGTTTGTTTTTCAACTAATTGCGTTTTTCTTCTTCGCATAATAACTATTAATTATTTACGCGTTTGATTTGCATTATAAACGTGTATTTTTTCATTATTATTATTATTATATTTAAATGTTGTACGTCGTGATGAAAACGTATAATATTGTATCAGCGACTCCGAACACAGATGAAATACCATTATTTACAATATATAGAAGAAATAATTTTTTAGTGGATATCACACATATAATCTTATTGGCTTATTCGTTAATAATATTTGCACATTTTTTTTCGGCTCCGTCATAAATTAAAACCCATTCTGTATGCGTATGTAAGTATATTGCACTATTTAACTTTGAGCGAAAAGGTGGCTGAAATCTCATTGCGTTCTAAATTTTGATTTTTTTTTTTTTTTGCCCGAATGTTGGACCAACACCAAAAACCTATTATATATAATATACTCTTTTACACATCATCACTAAACTGTGAGAGAAAATTGCAAATTATTCCGTTATTATTATTATTATTATTATTATTTTATCGAAAACACAACGCGCGTTTCAATGACAACGCGTTAATGAATTAAAACAATAATAATTAATGTATTCCATAACAAGCGTTCCTCTTCAAACACCATTAGGTGGTGCCATAGTGTAGTTAACAATCGCAATATTTTTTTTTTAAATGTCTTAAGGAACCGCAACTACTTATACACGATCCTCTGTACTTTCGTGTTTTAAATGCGATAATTGTGTTCGATTCTGATGCTTGAAACGTGTTATATGAATTTCGTCGATTAACAGTCTTTAATTTTCGTCTACCGGATGATTTTCTGAAACATTAACGCGTCGATTGCGGCATGAGTTGAACCGAGTGGAATCCCAGTGATCGCCTAGAAGTCGCCGATGTACATATAAAAATACAATAATATTGTGTTCGTAGTGTACAGACAGAAAATCATATATTATTCATATATATATATATATGTGTGTGTACATGCGGAATATAAAGTAATTTATCTCTACGTGTGTGTGGAGCACAATTAATACGTTATTATTACTTATTATACGTATTATTTACTTATCACACGACCGTTTATGATATAATAATAATTATTACATATTAATAATAATAATAATAATAATATAATTATGTCGCATAATAACGACTATCGCGAGAATCCGTTTCACGCGCACAACAATTCTGGAGCGTTGAATGCGTTGTACTTTTTTTGATGTGGGGCGGCCCTTTAAGACGACGGTATCAATACGAACCCTGCAGGAGGCTCGAAAATATCGATCGCACTTCATATTATATTATTGTTGACGACCGATATGTGATCAAAATTATTTTCTGAAACAATAAAAAAAAAAAAATTCTCATCTGATCTCAGAAAAATAAAAACGCGATTAAATATCATATGCCGTTGGCGTGATTCGGAGGGATCAAAGAGTGCCGCCGAGCACTGTACCAGGGACGCGCATAAAAAGCCAATCGTTTTAAAAAAAAAATTATACATACGGACAAACAAATACAATTCAAATATATTATTATTTTCATCGTCGTTTTACATCAAGACTTCTCGGTCCAAAGTCGAGGCGAACCAATCTAATTGATTATTCTATGTAAAACATAATAGGGACTTTGAACGTTTTTAAAATATCTTTACAACGATTACTCGAATTTGTTTAAAGAACAATATTACACTATTATGTTCGCTATAATTCACTATCGAATTTTCTTTACTATACATTTTATTGGATTTTTCGATAAATTTATGATAAAAAAAAAAGAAAACCGGCGGCCCGTTTAACAAGAGCAGACTGTACCGAGAACGTCTAATCCGTAACGCGAAAATCTTTTGTGAAATCTTTACTCGGATGTCGCGTATTTATTCATTCCGCGTACGACGTTATCAAAGCTGGCCGAATTACTTTTTGACATTTAAACCGGCGAAGTTAATTTAAAAATATCAAAAATTTAACTAGATTGAGTTAAAAGTTACACGTTTGAAATCGAAAAAGAAACGTTTGAAACACCCGTTGAATTACAATATTTTATTTAAAAACATCATGGTTTCCGGTTAAAAAATGCGTCGAGTATGTTACTATAATATATAAATATATAAAATAAATAGCGTTTCTCGTGAATTACTACTGTATTATCCTGCAGTCGTTGCCCGTTTAAAACATAATGCGGACACACGGTTTTCATCGTAACAGAACGAAACGGAAAACGTACAAAAAAATAAATAAAAAAGTCCGGAAAATTTGCTTTTATATACGACGACGGTAATAAAGAGAATTTAAAATCGTTTTCGAGTAATCTCGTAATTTCGTATGAAAACGCGTTACACGGAAAATGTAAAAAGCGTAAAGTTATGAAATATACGTATAATTATTTAAATAACAGCCATTCCCTCCCCCCCCCCCCCGTAACTCGTATATATATTTGTGTTAAGAGATTAATAATAAAATAAAGCTATTAAATTAATATGTGTATAAATATATTGTAACGCATCTCCTACGTTTTGAAAGGATGGTCCATATTCATACCTATTCCTATCCAGTTAATAGGAGTAGCCGGCTGGTTTTATCCCATTACATTAGCCGCTCTTTCGATCCGGGACATTGGGAACGATACAAATAGAGTTACATTTAACAAGTCCTGAAAACTATGGCCCGCGTCTGTCTCTCTACACGGCAACAGGCACGTTCTAAAACGACGAACAGTTGAACGTACAAACAAATAATTAAATAAACAATAATTACACTTTTACCCGAGTAGTCCGATGTTGACGTGATCTTTCGCGAATGAAGCACAAGCGAGTCCCCCATCGGTTGATTATAAAATTTAATTGATATAACGAAACTAGAAGTGTCGGTTTTCACATATTGTCTAAACGTTTAACGTAATACGTGTAAACATTATGGAAAAGATTATTTATAAAAGACTAGATGATGTTTTTGCTAGATATTATTATTATTAATAGTCATTAGCCGATAGCTTTTACAACTCAACAATTATTTTAGAGTATAACAGAGAATAATTTCTTAATACTATTTATAGATAAAACGTATATGACATGACGTATAACAAAGTGACAACAATGAAAAAATAAATAAAAACAAAAAATAAATGTATACACATGTATATAATTAAATAAAAACTAGCAAGACCAACACGTTTCATGTGCGCAAGCGTGCAGAAGTGATAAAATTAAGGATGGCTTTGATTGTACTTGGCCGTTTAGAGGATAAAAGAACTAACTCCGAGGAGGGAACGTTAAGGGATACGCATAAATTTTGAACAGTTGCAATCTGCTTACGGACGAAAACAGACGGTTGAATAAAGGCGTAGCGGCGCATTACACCTTTCGTTGCCACAATTTTTTGGAAAAATCCATCCAGGATAGTTATTGAGGTTTAATTCAAAGGCGTGCGCCAGAAGACGATTGTGCCCTGCAAAGCGAAGTCTGCAACAATAAGTGACTTAATAATGTTTCAACTGATGCGTAGACTGTGTAGCCAAGGACAGCGATGAACAGAGGGATTCAGAACTCTGTAACGTCTGACGCATAAGACACGGCGGGTGAATTAGACCAATTGAAATCGCAATACGACAGACCGCAAAAGAGGAACGAGATCAGAAAATATGGACGAATAGATCTACTATTTTACTAAGGTGAAAATTTGATTTTGAAAATTTCTTTTTAATTATCGCCCCCCCCCCTTCCCCGTTCGATAAATTCTGGCCACGTCACTGATCAGAACGAATTCGTTATAAAAAAAAATGTGTACATAATACCGTTTCGAGACGTACGTATAATAACATGACACTAAACAAACAAGCGCGTATCTTGTTGAGTTTTTTTCTTTCTTTTTTTTTTTGTTAGAATCGTTATTCGTTTTCGTCGTTTATTGCAATGCTTTTTGGCCAATACACGCGCGCATACATATTTTTCGCATAATTGACGGTTTTATTATGTATATAGGATATTGGTCTTACACGCGGCATCATTCAAAAACAAATTCAGCAATCCTCGCGAAATTTAAAGAAAAAATATATATTTTTTATTTTAGTCACGTACTTGCAGACAAATCGTTTCGTCCGTCTCGATATGCAAACGCGATATACAATAATAATAATAATAATAATAATAATAATAATAATAATAATAATAATAATAATAATAATAATAATAATAATAATAATAATAATAATAATAATGATAATAATGTGTGTTCGGGTAATAAATAAATCGTTTTGTTTTTTTCGAAGGCAAGGAGAAAAATATTTTTTATTTTAGAAAAAATATTATCGACTTGATAACGGAACGCCGTAAATCCTAAAGAAAAAAAAATCGTATAAATAATAAATCGTTTTGAATACAAATTCGTCCCGGGAGCGTATAAATACCCGTACAAAATAATACTACGTTACGGTTTACATCTCGTATAATAGAAAAAGTAACGTTGAAAATATGATTTAAAAAAAATAACAATAATAATAATAATTCTCGAAATGTATATAATATTTAAAGAGTATAAACTACGTCATACGTTTTATGTCATTTTTAATTGATAAGCGTTTTGAGAGACGCGCTGAACTTTTGCACTGTGTATATTATATTGTACGTTAAGTGGTTAAGCTGATTCTGGAAGTCGCGCGTACAAAAAGATACGTTATATCTGTGCATAGAATGCTGCAAAACAACCAAAAGCTGAGAGAGTATTTCTTAAATTGTATTTAAACGGTAATAGTTATGACGACGATACATATTTCGTTTCGAAACGGATGCTGTGCAATAGAATTTCGAATAAATAATTTTAACGATACGTCACGAAATAGGACGATGCGCTTGTGTGTTGGTGGGCAGAGGAGGAAGGATTCAATTTATACCGTTGATGCGTTCTGAACAACACAATCAAAAGCGTTAGTATAAAAAGAAAAAAAATTATTATTTAAGTAATATGGGATGTAAAGTAGTCGGATAAAGGAGATAAAAAAATAACACTTGAATTCTTCACACATAAAATCCCCGAACTCGTATCCGAAACGATTTCCTATGAAACTACGAAAATTATTAATATCCGCGTGTATCTATACGAAATAATCGTCTTTTCCCGAATTTCCAAAATGTTTACGTTTGTAAATTTTGCAAACATTAAACGACGTGTCGAGCACGAGTGTGTCTCGAAACCTTTCACCATTACGAATAATATTAAATGTCTGTATTAGTACGAAAAAGTTTATTGAAAAAATATCTTTGGGTAATTGATTAATAATATCTCGGTACTTCGTTCTGTGTAATAAATTATATATATATAATTGTATAATATTTATATTATATATATAATTGTTTCATACCTATGTATGAAAAAACGATTATTATTTATTCATAATGATTCGTCGTGCAGACAATTATTTACAATATATCCGTTTTATTTCGACGCCGATTAACAGTCATATTGTATACAAGTAGATTGAGTTTTCATAATAAATACACAAATGTATCTTCGATGATAAATATAACTATAGATCTATCGCCGTGCGTTCTAGCAACAACGAGAATAATAATACGGTACTGGAATTAAATTATATCATCGAACTTACGAAATCATACTAAGGCGATTCATTCAATAATAATAATAATAATTTCCACGTATATTCGAGTGATTTATGATGATATCATGCGCAATGATATCCCTTACTCGTCCGTTCGTGCTCGAAATAAGAGAAAATTTATGTAAGTCGCGTTCGCTCATTGGTGGTTTAAAATCAATTTCATATTTCCCTTAGTAATAATTTCATATTTTATATAATTTGCCCTCAAAAATCGATTAAGCGCTTTGGTACAAATATTGACAACTTACTAAATAATAATCTCGGTGTGTTTTATTACTCGTATATTATTATTTTTTTCTCTCATTATTATTATTATTATTATTTGCTGCGACGTATTAGTGGTCGGAGCCGCAAGACATACTAATTCAATCGGTTTGCCCCCGTTTCGCGCCGATGTATTTTCGCCTTTAAATGATATTTAAACGACGAATTCTCCTAAATACAACACTTGTTCGATAAAGTCATTCGTTTTCGCAACAATATTCCTCTGAATTTGAAATAACTTTCAAGGAAACCAAAGACAACGTAATTTTCGATATATAAAACATAAATTATAGATGTCGCACAGCTAGCGTAGTGTTGTACATACGCCTATGTAAGCACTTCGTAAGTAAATAAAACAGACAACGTGTAAATATAGTAACGTAATAAATATTTGGAAATCGCTATAAGAAAAAAATTATATATATTTAATCCTAATATTGGGAATTATTATTGACTTTTCCACCGTCTATTGTTTTTCTTATACATTGGTATTTACTCGGCATTTGGATTGATGAAATGATATTTTTTTTAACCTATACGTGAGTAACGTAAAATAGTATAATTTCGTATACTCATTTGTAAGTCGTACATACATTATGGAGAAAAAAACTTATTACCCGTTCAATCGATTTCAAATAGAATTTATTAAATTATCGACAAGAACACGTCGCAATATTGTCAATATTTTTAACACGCGGATGTTATGTAAAAAAGTTTTATTTAGAATATTAAATTGCGCGTAAGTCGGACAAACTTGAAATAGAATAAACGCGTTAATAAACTATTAAATGTATTTTTTCCCGTGTACACGAGGTGAAAAAATTACACGACGATGTTAAAGAGTTCATTTAATTTTTTTTTAACGTTTCGAACATAGTTAGGTATAATGTTTGATTATAGACTATGTGCCTCGTTAATTGAACGAATTAATTATAACAATTTATTCGGTAAAGGATTAAAAACAATATTCAAACAGTCGGTAGAAACGTTTTAATTACAGAGATGAGCGACTGTTTGCAGTTGCCATGAAATTTTTTTTTACAATTTTTCCGGGTCATTTCTTTTAATAAGACCGCCCCACACAGCTATAAATGACAACGCGTGTACGCGATATTCGATTATTTATTCTTCTTTTTTTTTTTCAAATTGATTCTGATTATTTTTTTTCAAATCTAAACGGGACAACAGGTATATTCGGTGTTTTTTTTTTCAATTCAAATATAAAAATTGAATAGCTTATTTGCAGTGAAAATAAAAATCGTCAAGAGAAAACGAAAAAGCGCGTAAATTTGCGTATTTATTCAAACTTTACGCACTTCGTGCGAAAATCGTACGACTAACGGTTATCTAAAATGTTGTTATTGTGTTAAGTTTTCGAATTGTATTCGAAATATTAAAATATAAATTATTAAAGAAAATTGAAAATTATCGACGGCATTTTTTGCTCGATCTCAAAACGCATTAGAAATGTTGCGACATTTCTATTCCCCCGCCAGTAATATAATCACTTTTGTTTTAATCAATATTTTTAAAGTTTCTTTTCAATAATAATAATAATAATAATAATTACTAAAACTCTGCACTACGATCAATGTATTTTGGATTTTAATTTTTTTACAACTAAAAATTTTAAGAAAATTAATTATAATTATTATCCAGTAAATCATTTTGTTAAGTATATTAATTATTGATATATTTATATATAAATATATATATGTGTGTGTGAGGTTATTAATAGTTTTTTACATGTGATTTTTAAATCCGGATAATCATTAAGCTAATATAATATTATATAATTTAAAAATTATTTTTCTCATAAATATTGGACAATCGTTACGCAATATTTCTAATAGCTTATTACAGTTTTAAGTAGTTACTGTGATGGGTATTGGTCATTACACGTATTACTTGTACACTCATCACGTTATGATACATCCCATACAACGGAGTACCAGAGGTGCTTCAAACAGCGGGGAACAAGACTGGACGAGTGTATTTCATTAACATCTAATTTCGATTAATCGTATTTTATTTTGAAAGTAAATAATATTTTATAAATCTAAATACTGGTTTTCTTTTTTTTTTTCGAGTCCTCCTTTGTGTATACAAATATTCGTGGGATTATTTTTTCCCGTAGGAAAAGGTCACGGAATTCGTTTTCATTCTCGTTTCTCATTTAAATAAAAACATATAAACTATGCGTTTAAATGAAAAACATATACATATATATATATATGAAATTGCCATTACATTTTATACAATACAGCATCATACACACACACACACACATATCCACGGATATAATATGATGTTATTGTCGTTAGAGTAGACGTTTCTATAGATCAACTCGCACGCATTAGACGCACCCGAACACGACTTATAGGTACTCGTTCACTATGTATCATCGTGTCTCCGTCGTTTTATTTTATATTGTAATATATGTATTATATTATTATAGTATGTACGTAGACATTTTTAGACTTTTAGTGCGCGAATCGCAACCGTGAATAAATCGCTCGGAATGAATGGAAAGTTCATGCGATTCGTGTGTGCGAGCGTTACGTCAATAAACGAGCGAAACGTAATTCGACGTTGCAGACGCTTTTCGTCAATGAAATGAAACACGTGTTCATTGAACACAATTCATTTAACGTTTACTGGTTTACTCGCATTTACGTGTTGTTCGCTCGATCGATCGAGTTTGTCGTCAGCTAAGCACTAAACGCTCGATCACGATCGATGATGACCGTTTGCGCTGATCGTCGGTCGAACACCTCGTAATTCCAGCGTTATACACGATGTTCAAATGGGGGGAAAGGAGTGAAAATGGAGCGTAACAATATTATAATAATCGGATCAAGTCGGTGCTGTTGGATCAGAGACAAGCCAAATTTAAAAAATATCAAATCCCAATGAATCCCCGCCCGTCTCATAACCGCCACTGTTGCGGATAAGGATAACATTATTTTTATAAACAATAACGTAGTCTCTCTTTCATATATTATTACGGACGTTATCGCGAATGTTTTTGTTCTGTATTATTGCGCGACAGTATACTATTTTGAGTACATATTTTAGAAGTTAATTGCGAAGATATTCTTGTCGTAATCGCAAAAAACTTCACGAAAATTACATTCAGTTCTGTCATTTCTTTTGTTTTTTGTTACGTCTATGTTTATATTATATATATATATATATAAAAAGTATTATAAGTATATGACGTCTAAAAAAATTTCGTATATTTATTAAACAAAAAAAGTTCCAATTTTCTCAACAATTGATTTTCAAAAAAACACCCTCACCACCTCCTCCAAACGTTTTTGCTGCGTTCGGGACAGACGAAATGGACACGCTAATAAGAAAAAAAAAAGCGAAAACTCGCAGTTGTAACTCTAATGAGAAATTCGACCCGCGTTTGTTATTCCAAGCGCGTCATCTGTGATTTTTTTATTTATCTACGCTATCTAATGTTA